>JPYR01000035.1:98498-132632 GCA_000775305.1 Belgica antarctica
AATTAACATAATTGCTTAGTGTTACTTAAAAAACATCAATCTCAAATTTTTCATCTTCATATCAAAAACATCGGGAAAGATAAAATGCTTACAGAAAAAACGGTTTCCGATAACTTTTAAATAAAACTTGAAGAATTTAAAAATGCAAATTATTTAAACCACCAATTCGGCTGAGATATGTTTCTTTAAATACAACTGAATTTGAAAAGGTCACTGGAGGAGAAATATTATCTTGACAACGATTTTGTTAAATTTACTCATTTATCGCCTCTTTGAAATTTGCGCTCCACTTCCAGTTGAACTATAAAATAATAACAAAAGACAAAACATGTGCACATATTATTACAGGAGACCAAAGCACAATCTTTAAAATTTATGTTTTTCTTAGAATATTGTTCTTTAAGGACTTAAACAATAAGTTAAACGACAAAACCCCATCGAGGACCATTGGAAAAATAATTTCAAATATATTTCACTTTTCGGGATGTACTTCAATTCGGAAGGAGTAAACAGATAAGACAGGTTATAATGGTGATAGATGTTTTCTTAGATGTTTAGTTAAAAGTTTCGACAATTTTGTAGAACAAGCAGCATAGCATTACCTTATTTGAGCTGTTACTTGCGAAATCATTTAAAGATTTTTGAGTTTCTTCTGTGGACGGTTCCACGCTCGTCCTTTGTTCTTGAACGCTTGCTAACCTAAAAACGTGTCAACATTATTTTGTTCAAAATAAATTTACAACTATTTGCACCTTTTCAGTGTCACTAAAGTTCCCGTCAGCTTCTTACATCTTCGTAGTGCAATTTCGAGCCTGTTCGGTTCGTCTTTAAGAAAAGCTTCTTCACGGCAAACTTTCTCCATTTCACACGACAGAATACCTCGTAAGTTTTGTTGTAAAGTGGGGAACCGCATTTTCAGCTCTGCTACAATTTTACTAAAAAAACCAACAGGTCATTAAATAATCACAACCTAAAACCATTGTTGAATCGTTACCTTGCTCTACTAAGTACTAATGCCATGTCTTCAACCGCTGACATATTCACTCGTGTACGTCTGTTAATTACTTCTCCTCTCAACACTTCCACAGATCCTTCTAGATCTGCGAGATCCTTCTCCAAACGAATCACTTCCTGTTTATAGATCTCTTCTTCTCGAGATATTCGAGTCTAAACATTTCTTCTTCAGAAATCTTCATAAAATTCATGCCGGAAAAAGATCTCACCCTTTCTGGATCTGACTGTCCCCACTGATTTCCACTCGAAGTAAGTAGTGTAGCACGAATTCTCATGAAAGTGTCTTTTATGTCTTCTCTAACAGCTACTGCTTGCGTTTGTGTTAGCCTTCTTACCAATTTAACTTCATTTCTCAAATCTCTTGCTTTTTTTTGCAAACCTCTTAGGTGATTGTATGCTTCAGGCGCGAGTGTTAAGTCTGCTTGATATAAATTTGTTGAAGACGTTTGTTTCAATGGTGGAACAGGCTTAAGACGATCGCGTTCTGAAAAAAAAGGAGTTTAGCGGGATAATTGCTAAAAAAATCAGGAACAATCAAAAACCGTAGACGTCAGCTTACCTTGCGATGAGGTTCGAGGAAGTGTTGAAGATTTTATCGCAGGTTTTGGCGGCTTAGAATCAGCTGTATGTTAATTTTTTTTGAAGAAGCAGCGGAACGAACACAAACAAAAGTTAATAAAAGCGTGGTTTTTGTATGTGCATAGGTGACATCAGTGGTTTAATAAGAAACTTTATTTGAATAAAATAATCAGTTTTTTAAGGTATTTTTATAAATTTTAAATGTGTTTTCTTCCGTTGGTCTCTTGTGAACAAGAGTCTTCTAGATAAACTTAGTTTCAATTTACATGGCAGTATTGTTAAACATGCTCAGCTTTTAGTGCAAAAAAAATCATAAGGTTTACAATTAACACAAAACATATTATTTATACAGCAGATATCTTAAATGACATAGATTTTATCGTACCCATTTGTTGAGGGCTGTGAGTTTTGGAAACTCCTTCGATTTCATCGCTAAACGATACCGATTTCTCGAACGACACCGACTTGTCTGAAAAAATGCAACGATTTAAAGGTATTATTACGATGGGCCTGTCTTTAAACAATAAAACTTAGAAGACTTGTAAAAACAGGTAATTACATTTTAAGCAACTTGCTTCTGACATTGAATTTAAAAATGAGATTTTGTTGCAAAATTAAACTGAATCAGTGAGATTAAATAATCTGTAAAAAAAAGTTTTCTCTAAAATTATTGTTTCAAACTTGGATTCTTTAAAACACCATGCAAAAAATAGCGATGAAACATTTGGAAACTCGTTTTTGTCGATGTACTCACAGGATTTTCCTAATTTTGGTGGTTTCTCTCTAATGTACAAGTCATCCAATGCTCCGTTAGCTTTTCAAAACAATCGATCAGGAAATTAGGGATTCAAAATTTCACAAGATTATGAATTTAAACAAAATAGGGAAAATAACAAATTCACCAGACTTTCACACTCAACGTCAACATAGTAGCTCAAATTATCATCTTCGCGTAATTTATATAATTTTCCCTCTAATTTTCAACAAAAATAAGTACTAACCATTCCTAAAGGGTGGTCCGGCTTGCTGAACACTTATGCTCGGTTGTGGGTTTTGCACAAGAGCTTTTTGAACCAGACCAGTTAAGTTAGCCAGCTGTCTCTCCATGTGCTCAACTCTTATTCGGTGCAAGTCTTCAGGCCTAAAATGTTTTTTTATTCTTTATATTTCCATCCAGAATCTATTTAAATCATACCTCGCCGTATCATACATCTGGTTTGGATTTCGTGACGGGCGATTGGGAACCTTAACACTGTATAGCGAGTATTGATCGTCCATCAACGCAGTAGTGCTTTAGACATAAAAAAAAATATTTTAGTTTTCTAAATCATTAAACTTTCATTTCTCCTACTTTTGTTCTTCATCAATAACAGGCGTTATGCTTGATCCGCGAGATCCGTATTGTGTATAGTAAGGTTCTTCATAACCTCTCGTCCCTCTTTCCGGTGAACTCATGTATCCATCAGGAATGCTGTAAAGTTGGTCCGAGGGATATGCGAATTGTCCTAAGCTGCCTCTTGATCCGTAAGATCTCATCGGCTTAGCGGCCATATCTTTAATGAAAATTAAATAGGACTATTTGGTTTTCTTTAATTAAATCAATCATTCTTACTCATTGTTCCTTTTGAGCGATCGTTATAAACATGCCCACGAGGTAATGTCAGACCCTGTAATCGAAATGAAATCCATAATAAATATTGTGACAAACTCTTAAAGAACAATGTGTTTTTAAAAAAAATCTTTTTATTTTACACTGCTATTAGAAAGTTCTTTTTTTGCTTTCATAGCTTCTACGGCAAACCATTTACTGAATTGTTTTTCATTTTTTTTTCACCTTTTCGTTCTCGTATCACGCAGTCGTCAATTTTCCATAAATTTTTATAAAACAATCAATTAGCAATCAATCACATTCCCTAATTGAAATATAATTTAATCGAGATTATATTTAATCTGTCGCCTATTTTAGACGAAAAAGCTTAAATTCCGCCCACCAACAAATTTGTACATTATTTCAATGAGAAGAGGTCTTGTCTCTATTGGAGGATCCAGGATCCTAAAGCAAATCGTTTGTTTTTTGAAAGCAGCAATACATTTTCTCAAATTGCGTTTGCGTAACAAACAATTACATCTTCTTACTTTTTTATCGAAATTATAAAATGTTTCATTGCTTAATCAAACTGATTTCATAGTGAAATTTGGAAGAAAGGAAAATGGAATCAAGCCAGATACAAATGAAATATGATTGGCAAGAAATATTACGTGACTCAAAAGCTGATTCGACTTCCAGTTGAGCGGCGACTTGTTTTACAACCTATCCTCGTTCCTTCACTTTTGCTTTCTTCAACATACATATCGATACAACACAACCAATTTAACAATTAGCTTGCAAGTGTACGTGCTACATACGCAGCTCATTGAAAAGTTGGCAGTCGGAATTTTTCCTATTCAGTTTCAATTATCCATTAAAGCCCGACGGAGCTAAGTTGGCATCGCTCTAGTGTTTCATAGTGTAGTTTAATTAATACCGAAATGACAATAAGAGTTGTTTCGTTCGCGGTTCTAGTGCTGCATTCCTTGCACCAGACTGATAGCTGGAAGCCGATTTCAAATTCCGCAGCCTACTCGTTTCAACAAACGTTTCCTGATTTTACAAAAGAGTCTGTTTCGCGAAGTGCACCCAGTACAAACCAACAAAGCAATGATGCATCAGGCAGTATATTCAATTCTTTCAAGAAAAGTGAATACACAGACGATGTAAGTGAGGGTGTTGATTTGTTTTGGTTATGCCAATATCGTGTCTAACAGGTCTATAATGTCAGCAAAGCGAATTGTCCTTTCAGAACATAATTTTCTTTTAACTTTCGATTTAAATTTTCATACATTTCTTTCTGAAGGGCTCCTGTGCCGTTGAAAAATTTGCTTTTGACCATGAAGCCACAGTAAAGTACACCACTTTGGATATGAGTAAGATAGACCAATTCACTCTTTGCTCGTGGACAAGATTCACGAAACATGACGGCGATCACGTCATCTTCACGTACTCAGGTAACTTCATGTTTACGTAAATTTACGATTGGGTTTTGTGAGAATCTTTTTAAGTCGTTCACATTGTTATTTATTGCATAAGACAATAGTTTAAAGCAAGCTGGCTTAAAAGACGTTTTTTGTTTTTTCATGCTTTCACTTTTTCACATCATTCGTTATTCAATCTGTTATATAATTTTTCTCCTTGTGATTGAACTGGAGCAGTGATCGCATAAAGCTGCTTATATTAATAATACATGAGAACAATTTAACTTTTCTCACTCTACAAAATCTCTTTCAATCATCTTAATACCTATAAAAGCAAACTTTTAATGCTACCACTTTCGCAGTTCACGACGAGCCGCGTGAAATTCAGTTTTATGTCGCAAATTTTAACAGCTCAAGTTTCATTACTTTGGCTGTGAGAGGACACAGCTTGTATCGTTTGAACTACCCACTCGCTTTAAAAAAATGGCACCACACATGTACTTCGTGGAATGGAAAAACTGGAGAGTGGCAGTTGTGGGGCAGTTCCGAGCGAGTTGGTCGTGGATTTTACAATAGGGTAGGACAACAAGAACAACAGTTCAAAAAGTAAGGTAGAAAATATTGTAATCTGAAAATTTTTAGTTGGTGTCACATGAAATAGAAGCTGGTGGTAAAGCTTTTTCCGGTGGAAAATCAGTAAACGGCCCTACTGCTGATGGCCTTCACTTTGAAATAACTCTACTGCAATTGTACTCAGTTGCATTAAGTGCTGGTAAAGCGCACAGAAACCATAAACATCATCACGTACATAAGTTTGACCACAACGGAGAAATTGAGCCCACAACGACAACACCTGCGCCACCCGTAAATATGATTTTGAAACTTTTTGTTATTTATATTAATCTTTTAATCACACCGGAAAGGCTGTGAATCAACCGGTGAATCCTCTTTTGGCTAACGGTCAAATTCCGACTAGAGTCAGAATCAACTTGGCTGGAGTACAGCCACAGGACCCTCAAGGTCCGACAGTGAACACAAATTTTGTCAGGGGTCAGTTCCATACCGCAGAGAGAAATGTTCAGCAGCAGCTTATCAATGGAAACTTTGAAAGAGGAGCATTAACTCAGAGACTACCCTTAGCGAAAGTTAGTAACATAATAGCGTCAGGTGCACCTACAGAGAACCGCAAATTGAATACGTTTACTTCATCATATACCGGTTTCGGAAGCAGCCCTGCCAATGTTCGCATCGTTGATAAGTCAAACGTTCGGTTCAAGCGGCAACTTTTTGAACATGGCAAGCATTCCGAAAATCAACTGTTGGTGGGAATTTCAGATGGATCAGGTTTTGATAGTCAGCTTTTTGATTCAGACTGGTAAGTTTTCCCAGTTAAACAACTTCTGAAGAAACTAAATTTTATCTTTAAGGTATGATGGACTTGCGCAATTTGGTGATAGCCACTTCAAACAAACTTTAACTAAACGTGACAACATAGAAGACGAGGTTAAAGAGCACGATAGAGAACCGGCCGAAGGAGAGGTTGAAGCTGTTCGAACATACTGTAACGTTTGTCTGATAGAGCCATTTCAAAGTGCTCTTGTTCTTCCATGGAAAGCTGCAGTTGCAGAAAAAAATGTTTTGAAAGCAAAGGCTTCGACAGTTTGTGGAGACTTTTGATCAAAATTACAGAGATTAAAGCAGTGAACTCTCAAAAAGGAACCTTAAAATGATTTTTCTTCTCTGGTAACCAAACTTGAAGTTAAATAAAGCCATATCTAAGGACTGTTGTAGATCTATTTTTTATGTTAACTAATTCACTCACCTTGCTTTTGTGAACGTGCTGGTGCTGATATTCTGAGTCAAATTCTGGTTCACTGAAATAACTCTGTAAGAGCAGTTCAAAAGTAATAAATGCACATTAGTAAATCTCTTATGAATGTTCTTACCGGGTCTTGGTCCCAATGACCACTCTGTTGAGGGAGTTGCTGTGGCACTCCTGAATTTCCAGATAAAATTTGAGGTGCGGCTGCTACTTCATTTGACTCAAATAAGCGAAGCACAGACCGATCTCTTATTTCTCTCAAGTGAGACCTCACATCTTCCAGTTCATAAAACATGTCTTTGCTTGAGTCATGTATATAAATTTTCACGTTTGGCCCTTCCAGATATATCATTGATAACTGTCGTGGGAAAGACCTCACAAAAAGCGCACGAACCTTTAAAGTATAAGTAAATTTGATGTCAATAAAAACGTATTCCGAAATTATTTTATCAACGCTCACAGTATCTATTGACGTGATTTCATTTGGAAGAAGAGCCCTTTTAGTTTCTGACCGACTAAAAAAGTTAGTATAAATTATTATTATTGTAGGGTAGGTATATAATTTACTTGACCGTACTATTGCAAGAAGACCAAGCCTAAAGGACGCTCCAACGTTTTCGAAGGCGTCCGAACAACTGGTAAAGATGATCTTTGCTTTCCACCTCTCCGGAAACCAGTGCTGGCCGTTTCCACCTCAGACATTATTCCAGGATCATCATCAAACAAAGGACCTTGATGTTGTGGAGCATAACCCTTGGCAACGATGCCCTTTCTGGATTTTGATGACTGTCCCATCTAAAAGTATATTTCTACTATGGTTTTTGTTTCTTTATCAAATTACAATCAAACAAACCACCTCTAGGTCCATGGATCGCTGTAAACTCCCACTATGATTGCCGTAATGATGCATGTCCATTCCTGTTGTAAGCCTTCGGAGTTCTTTTTCTCGGTCTTCCCTTCTTCCACTGCTTCGCCTGCTTTCATCTAAAAAATTTAATGGTAAATTTGTTATTAATCAATCGAATGTTTCGATTTAGCAGCTCAGTTTTCATTCCGCCTATCTATTGAAAGTTTAAGGCAGCAAACAAGAAAATTGTATGTAATCTATTAATAATCTTCCTAGACAAGCGGCAGATGATTTTTTATTGTAAACAATTTGCGATTTCATAACTTGGAAACTTTGTTCCAAAGATTTTCGTTCAATAATTATGGTTTTGAGTTAATTGTAGATAACTTGAGCCATAAGAGGCTGTTTTAAATTACAAATCGACTTCGGATATCATTGTAAAATCACTCATAGTGGTGATAATTAAGTTATAGTCTCGCTGTGTTTGCACTTCAGTAAAAATTTTAGAGCAATTTTAAGGTACACTTTTATTGGAAAATAATATACCGAGTTATCAAACGTTTTAAGTCGAACTGAGTTTTTCTATGAAAAGCTTCAAAATATTTTCGTCTTCCGAGAAGAAAAATTAAATTTTCTTAGCTGTATATTATTTTGGCATGCGTGTATTTTTACTTTCTTTACTTATACTGTTTTACAGCTTATATTCAATCAATTATTCAAAAGAGTCATTTTTATAAAATTTTATGATTCCGTCACTAACAGTACACTAAGGCTTACCGTTCTGTTGAATCCGAGATTTGTCATTCTGATAGTCATCTTCTAAAAACACAAATAAGTATTGAGTTTTTTCTAAAATTTGTCAAAATTATTAATGTAAGCAACTATATTTAAAGACGTCTTTTAAATATAAAATTTTATAATTCAGTACCTTCACGCCCTTTTCGCTTCTTTTTTGAACTTCCTGACGAAGACGACGATTTGTCTTTGCTTTTCCATCGTATAAGCATTTTAATGCCTTATTGAAATAAGCTTAAGCTTTCAACACAGTTTTGATAAGGAATCAAAGATAATCTAAAATATTTCTGAGCCTTTAACTCTTTTCCATAAATTTATACCGACAGAAAGATTTTGTTAACTGCAACTTCTAGACGATGAAACTCAACTTTTTGGTTTAAACGAAACATAACATTATCATTTAAAGGTTCCGGTTAAACTTCAAAACTTCGAAACTTTTAGTCTGTGCTCTAACAATATTCTAAACTACGTTTTCTTCTGATAAAAAATTATGGAGAATTGTAGATGGTATAATATGTCCTGTCTGAGACGCCCTGTCAGAAAATTTATGCGCGCGCAAGTACTCTCTAATTATTGTTTCGTTTTCTCTCTCAATCAGAAGCAATACTTTAGGAGCAATAGGACTCTTCCACGTTTTACAATCTCTTTCAAATTTTCAAAACAAATCTTTATAACTGACAAAGGTAGAATAAAGAAAAATTTAGACTTTTTTAGGTCTAGACTTACTGTTCTTATCAAGGATTCTTAGTCTCTGATGTTGATGATCTTTGCTTTTTCGGGATATTCTTGAATCAGTGAAAAATTTTGAGCACAACTCAGATATTGGTCTGAAAACCTGACTGCTGTATAAACTACTTCTTTGACTCGAGTTCATCTTTTTAGGTGAAACGTTATTCGAACGTGGTTGTTGCATTGGTGAACAGGTAACTGCTGGTTTCATGGAGAGACTCGAATTTCCGATCGTATTAAAGTTAAGGTTACGTTTCACACTGAATTCGTGTGAAGTAACGGAACTTTTATTCACTTCATCATAGATTTTATGCTGATTTTGTATGGGATTGCTAATTCGTGCAAAACCATTGGGCTGGTTAACTTTCACGGGGCGATTTGGTAGCGTCGAATAAAGGTTGTCTTTGACATCTCTTGGTACTGGAGTATTGTTGACGCTTTTACGATAATACTCGTATATTTTGTTCATTACTTCTTCTCGGTTAAGTTCCTTGACTGGTGAGACTAGTGAGCTTCGATGTGAATCATTATTTTTCAAATTGTTCTGATAATCCAAATTTCGATTCACTAGAACACTTCTTAACCGCGTTTCTCTCAAATGTTTTTTTTCTGAATTAAAATGTTGTTGAGGCATTTTCTGATACTCAGGTTCTAGCCACGAGTCTTTTTGAAAATTTTCATCCGTTTGTCTTTTAACTTTATGTATTTGGGCAAACGTGAAAGGATCCATAGATGTTTGATAAGACTGATGGTTGTCGAGAACAACATTTCTTCTCAATTTCGGGTTCATGCGGTTCAGGTTATCTTGTTTTTCGAACGAGTAGGAATCTGGCATTGTTTGATTTAACTGATTTCGCTGGAATTTTCCAGCGGGTGCCATATATTGACCTTTTTTTATTGTAAATGCTGGGCTAGATAAATAATCTTCAGTGTCTGCCGCTGAAAGAACACTTGATATTGAACTCTTCCAATCGTCAATATCAGGATTGTGAATTTCACGTTTTTTTTTTGAAAATACATCACTTGTTTTAAACGGTGCACGAACATTATTTTTAACGCCAAAATAGTCTGTTGAATCAGTAGAGGAGAACCTTGAAGGGTCAAGCTTATTCGATGCTATGAAACTTTTCTCATTTTCAGCAGAATATGGCATTTTACTTCTAGTGAAAATGCTAGACAAGCGTTTGATCATTGTCTTTTTCTTCATGTGAGTTTGTTTTTTTGGCTCTGCTACATCAAAAGAATTTTTCACTGGAAAAAGAACCAAACCCGCTTTCTGCAAATATTCACGGAATTCTTTGCTGTTTACCGTGTTCGTGTAGGATTTAGTTTCTTCGTCTTTGGTATCAGCTTTTGAGTGTGATATGTTTTTTAAGTTTAAAGCCTCGATGTCATCGAGATCTTCCGTAGAGTTGAACTTCATCCGATTGAAAAGACTGTCAAACTTTTTTGCGTTTAGAATAACTTCATTTTGATCGAAAAACGTCTCGTCTAGATCTGTTCCAACTTTGACCTAGTATCAAAAACAACTCAGTATTTTGCTACCAAAAGTAACATAGACTGCTTACCTTGATATCAGAAAGATTAGGATATATCTGATGATTTTTTGATTTATTCAATCGCTTTGGCTTTTCTATCACGGTTCTAGGCGCAGGAGTAGGAAATTTTCTGATTGCTGGCGATGGTTTTCGTAACTTACTATCTTGAGATTGTTTTTCATTGAGAATTGGATAAGTAAGGACGCTGTCAGGATTTTTTATGTAGACAGGCACGTATTTTGATTGCTTCAAAATTTCTTCTTTTGTGATACAGTCTGATTCGGAAAGCTTATACCTCACAGACTTGCTTGTTTTCCTGTAAGGCTTACGGAAAGGGTTCTCTGAGTCTTTGATCTCGTCACCTTCAATAAACTTTCTGACGTTGTTAGTTATGGTAACTTTTTCGTTTTCTTTATCTTGGCATCCTGATGACAATGATTTGTCTGAATATTTTGCATCGTTGACACTAAGCTGATCACTTGTAGGTTCCCGACAAACCACAGTTATGGATTCATCATTCTGGTAAATTTGATGACAATTTGTCTCAGTGGTACTTGAAGGCAAGAAGTCTTCGTTAGTTAAAGCATCAGTTTCACTCTCAAGATCGCCTTTTGAAGCCATATTATTGACCTTTGTGTGATAAGAAAATATTCATTAGGGCAAAAATATCAAGCCATATTATTGAAAAGGAAGAGGGAGAGAGAGTTTAGATCCTACTGAATACCGTACATCTGCTGTTATTGATTTATTTACGATATTTACGAAAGTGGTTCTGCTAAGAGGTTCGCCTGTTTGGCGAAATATTTATCGAGCTCATATGCTAAGTCTTATCAGTTTATCGGATTTTGTGGTATTGAAAATGATAACGTAACGTTTACTGTGACACTTATTTCACTGCACCTAAAGTGATGTCACGGTAAATAATGTTCAACAATAATCTACTGAAAGTTAGAAATGTTCAAAGAATTGTTTTTTAGCAAGAACCAACAAACCAACACAGATTTATATTTTGCTTCAGTCCGATATATCTGATATTTAAATTGTTGAACTTTATGTTTATTAAAAAAGTTATGAAATTTTCATGGAGATAGTTAAAGCAACCCTGTTGGAATTGGACTTGAATGCGTAAATAATTGAAACAATTAGTTCACAGCGTTCACTATTGTGCCTAGCATTTCTCTTACTAGCTTATTCAAAACTAATGCAAAAACATCCTTGCCTTGCTGCTGAAGCTTACAATGAACTTACATTTGTCCTTCGCGTTTACGTGTGTTTAAACTTCAAAAACAATAATTTTTATTCTTATAAGAGAAAGATCGACGCAACACTATCTGCCTGATCACTACAAAACTGTATAATTTGCTGTGTTCGTGTAAAAGGTGGAAAAAAATTGAGAATTAATTTTTTTTTATTGCTGTTTAGTTTTCTACAAATATTTTCTATAACATTGTCATTATTTACCCCATTTTTTAAGTACAGATTAAAAATCTTTGTCTTGGGCATATTTTGTTTTATCAAACTCTTCCTTGAATTGTTTTTCTGACTGTGGCCGCGCTGGTTCTATTCGTTCAAATATTATGACATTTTTTCCACTCCTGGCTGTCATCAGATAATCTGAATGGAAAAATATTTCTGCTGGCTGATAAATTGACAGAAAATCACTTATCCGAGGAACCAAAGTGTCAAAAACAACAATGTGAGTGGGCAATGCTTCAATTGGATGTACAGGCAAATGATTTCGAATCCACTTCATAGGGGCCTCAAAAAACAAATCTTGCTCGTCAAAATAATTGTCGACCTTATTAAAATTGGGCTCACAACTTAAGAATCGCATTGAAATGTTTTGATGAACATGACTGAAGAAGGGCGTAGAATGGCAAGGCATCATGAAAAATATTTTCGGTGGAACGCCTTCGTCTTTTTGATAGTTCTGAGCGATGTGAGCAATTTTATCCATAACTTTCATAGTACCTTGCTGGTGCACAGTTCCTAAATATAAAGCCGGAATTGCATTTGAAACAAAAATCACAAACGCAACAATCGAAATTGTTGTTCTTGACTGCTTTCGGCTCCAACGAGAAAGGTAATTCGTGATCAGGTAAAGACACAACGGCAATATTTGGAGAAGAAATCTAAATTCTTTGTGAGACACAAGTGAGTAGATGAAAACTGTGAAAACAATTGACAGCACGATCGGCTTTCTATTTTCAAAATCATCCCACTTTCGAATGGTCTCACTTATTGCCATTACAAAAGGTATGCATCCTATGCCGAGAATAGCAGTCAATCCACTAGACAAATACCAGTGGAAAGGATGTGTTCCGTAGTTAGCGCCAACATTTTCAAGAACGTTGCTTCTGAAAAACTCAAGTGGGGTAACCAGCAGCGACCCATGATAGTAAGAATCGATATTGATCAGCATGACACTGGCCAATACCCCGATAAACAGGTATCGTTTCAAGAGCAGTTCCCAGATCGAGTATTGGGACGTTCTTATATGATGAATACAAAAAGGCAGCGTCGTTATGATCGATGTTGGGCGAACGTAAGCCAATGGGCCAACCAACCACAGGAATCCTGTGCTCTCTAAAACATTATTTGATAGAACAGTGCTTGTTTTCTGAGATGTGTATGAATTTTACCAGAGTTGTGCCATGGGAAGAAGCTTAGCGAAATAGTTATAATCGAAGCTTCCAATGTGTTGATTAGGTTCCTACTACCTAAAAATTTAAAGTTAGCAGTATAAAATAGATTTATCAGAAACCTAAAAAAAAATGACCTGTATAGAACCAAAACCACGATGTCATTATAATAAATAAAGACCACCATCGTCGGTTACACCACCGGTAGAACCTATAGTCGGCAAAAGCAGATATCAAAGCTTGGGCGATCCTGGGAAAAATTATCAGCGCAGAAACTGAGTCCAAGTTGAGAGCTGCTAGAGCTCTATAAATCAATGATACTGCAGCAGGGTAGAAATAACTACGTATTCCACGGCTCCATTCCCAAGTCAAATGTCCATATCTAAAATGTGAACATTTTAACACAATTTTAGATAAAAACAGCCGAATCGCACCCAAATGCCAAACGATGAGCAACTTCCAGACTCTGCCAGAACTCGTCGGGTGAAAAAAACGTCTGCACAGCGTAAACAGAGAACAGCCGGAATATACAGCACAGAAATAATACGATGAAATCCATATTTTATGAATTTAAGTGAAATCTCTAAAACTTGCGGCTTTACTAGCGATTTTCTCGTGTCATTAAATTTTACTTATATAAGCCGCATCCAAAGATTTCTAGAGAACAAAACAAATAAAACAATGTATCGTTTATACAAACTTTGATTTTAATTGATCTTGCAGTACACAAAAATCTTTAAAAAAGAAACGACAGAAGCGGGTTTAATTTTTAGAATTAAATTGATTTTCAAGCGTGGCTTCATTTGCTTCGACAAAATTTTGCTTTTGTAGGCACTTTATCAAATCAAAACGTTACAACCTGGTAAATAAGAATTAAAAAATATAGGAAGTTCTCCTTAACAATTCCTTAACATGATGGAAAATCGTTGAAAAGATCTTTCGTACAGTTTAAGATCGTTTTGGGAGCATCTTAAACGGTGAAACGACGATGAAGAAACGGTGCTCTATCGTGTACTCTTAATTTTTTACTGTGGCTTCTCTTAAAAATATTCACGCTTGGCTCTTCTTAAGAGATTTGTGATAGCGTGTCAATTATTTTAGTATAAACTCTATATAGTTTTATATAAGTTCTGATGAATGTGTTGACCACACGTGAATAATTTGTTGGTCAATTTTGTGCAACCAATTTAACTCAGTGAATGTGTTCAAGTTATGAGCTTTGATTATCGATGAGATTAACTATCAAAATAAATGTCGCTAGGAGGTATATGAACCATTGAAAAGAAGAAATCACAGAAGCTGTGTTACATCCATCAGCATCACCTAAAACTCGAAATTAGCTTCTTTATAACAGCAAAACTGCAAGAAGGAAGTTACCACATGATTGCAAGCATCCATGAACGTATCTGAAATAAAGTGGATTGATGAGTGTTCAATTAGCAGAACAACTATTTAATAAATACCTGTCTTCGTAATAAAACTTCCCACAGTGACTCATTCGTATTATTTCCGTGTCAGTGGTGAGAGTTCCTGAATCTAGAGCGCTGTCATTGTTTGATAAAAAAACATGAATATTTCGAATGATTTGAGATGAAACATGATTATACATACCAGCCGCGGACTGTTTGAAACAAGAAAGTAATGAAAAAAGATAAACTGGGGAGTTTGTTTGCTTAGTTCTTGGTATCTACCTGTTATAGTTTCCTTGTTATCATCTATTTGGGAACGAATTATTAGTAATCTTTAAAGCCAAATTTGTAAAATAATACCAAAGTATCCTGCAATCTTGATACAGCTTGTTGCTGGAAATAGACCATCTCGTCCCTTTCGTCCTCCCATACCTTGAAAGTAAACGATTATATTAATTAAAAGCATCAGCTTTAAACCTTAAATAACTTACATGGACTCTCAAGAATCGCTGATGAATAGTTGTTGTGAAATGGATCGTCACATTCTATGAAAAGCATCTTGGTAAAGGTGATAATTCATGTAAACCCTTTAAAACTCAAACCTGGATTGTGACCTAATGATTTGAGTTTAAAATAACGTGAGTCCAGAAGTAATAAAAGAACAGATTTATAAATATTTTATTTACCATTTAAGCTTACACATTTGAAGCAGTCGATGGAATAGACTAAATGAAATGTATAATAAATCATTAGCTTTAAAAACGATGGTTTTACTGAAGGATGAACTTAACCCTGGATGAAATGAAATCATGAAGCTTAAAACTTCAGTATGTTCGTAAAGAACATTTTGTCAAGTGACAACGAAGGAGAAATAGTTTTTCTTATGAGAATTTAAGGACTGAGCTTTTTGATTTTAATTCCAGTATTTAATGAACCCGAACATTAATTTATGTAAACAACTCCGATCTATCACGAAACTAAAAATCTTATCACTTACCTTCAACAATAAAAGTTAATGTTATGAAAATAAGGGCGACGAGTCTCTTCTTCATCCTTTGCGCGCTATCCAGTGTGCGTTTGATAAAATATTATTTCATTGATTTCCTGTCATATTAAGTTATCGAAACTTTAATAAGAGTTTCAGTTACTACATATGTTTTACTAGCATTCTAAGAAAATATTAAATCGCATACTAAAATTTTTATCGATCAAATCTATACACCTTTGACATTGCTGAAAAATTATATTGATTTTTGTAAGATTCACGTCTTGTTGAATGAAGTATCCAAATTAATTTAACGAGATCAGTTTCATTGTAGAGCAACTATTTTGAACATTTATTCTTAGATAATGTAAACTTTTGAGCGCTTGATGTAAACAAATGTCTGAATATAATCGGATTGTTTTCAATAAATATGGAAAAGGCGAAAGAGCAGATGTCTTTGTCAATTTAATTTGGAGGTTTCTTTTATAAACTTATATATAAAACTGCATTGAAGTAGAAAATAAAGGAATAAATCGATTGAATATCAAGATTGTGAGGATTGACTTAAAAAGCGTCACATGAAACGAACACTTTCTTTTGAGCGCAAGTGATGAATAATAAATTCACAGCAACGCCTTTGTTAGACTTTTCGGCGACAAAACTTGAAGTTCACATTCTAAAAGCACTCTAAACATACCATCAGTTAATGCAAAGTTCAAAGATAACCAATTTTATCATTTTATCTTAAACTTTCAGGTTTTTTTTTATAATAATATTAAAATTATGTGTAGACTGCTTCTTTCCAATTCTTCAAAAGCCTACTTTCAACAACGCTTGCGCACACGTTGTGCATTTCGGTTGGAGATCAACAATGTCTTATAAACTGTACGTATATTAACTTATAGAGAATTGAAATATAGCAAATAATCATAACAAAAATTGGTTCTTTGTGAATTTGTTTCGCTTTATCAGTTTATCAGTAGCAATATTTGCTTTGTCAGTTAAATTAAATAAAATTAACGCTTTATCGAGACTCACCAGAGCAGTGCTATAGCGGTGTAGCGAGGTTATGACGAATCAAACGTATTTTGTTGAAAGGAGATTCAGGAAATTTTTTTGAGTGAAATTTACGCTTTAGTAGAGTGCAATACGAAGCGCGCGCATCTTCTTTGGAATCAGAATGGCAATCGTCGGTAGAAGGTAAGATTCGAGTTCCACCGGTATTTTAACGTTCCTAATTACCTTATCTTTTCAAATTTAGACAAGTTCAAGCGTTTGACTTAGATGCTTTTGAAGATGATGGAGACGATATTGACAGTCCAGGGCTGATGAAAATGTTTGTGAAACAGAACAAGAGAGTTCTTAAAATTTTCGAGTCTTCTGAAAATATCGACAGCGAAGAACTAATTGTAAGTATTCAATCAAAATTTCATCTGATCAAGATTTTAACACTTTGCTGTTCTTTTCTTAGGAAAATCAATCTTATGGATTACGCCTGATAAGTAGGTCAGATGGCACAGAGCTGAACGTTGACGAGCCTCCGTTGTGCAACGCAAAACAGGCTGAGGATCGAATTCAATTCGAAACTGTGAAGCATAAGCAGCAGTCTTCTCAGTTGAATGTTCGGAAACTCTCACCGGTTGATATTGTTACGCTAAGTTCTCGGGAAGTGAGCGAAAATCCAACACCTCCAAATCAGGTGAAACAAAAGATTTCCGCGATGTCTTCTCAATCGCGTTTGCAGACAAACAAATCCCTGCGGCGCTCTTTGTTTAGCTCTGACAACTTGCCACCGTGTTCTACACCAATTGTGGCATCAAACCGCAAAAACAACGGGAACATATTTAAAGATGCTCTTGGCAGCTACCTCTCTCCCATCAAGCAAACGGATCTAATACCTCAACAATTAAAATCGGTTACACCTAAATCAGTGCCTCTGCAATCATTGGAACGAATTGAAGAGGACTTGCAACACCAATTTTCTATCAAAGAATTTCCGTCCACAAGAGCGACTCCTGTGAAACTTCATGTTCAACCTGTTGTTGAATTGGAAAAAATGGTTATTGACGGAGAACATTTGCTAGAGTATTACCGCCAGCACGAAGGAGTCGCATCGCTCCTGCCAAACCGTACAAATTTTAACTCAATTATCATGATTGAAACTCCTGTTGTTCAAAGAAACGGTAGAGAGACACCACAATGCGATGACGAGCTCGCCCAAAAGTTATTAGTTTGCGAAATGAGCAGTGACCAATCGATGCCAGAGCCTGAAATTGAAAAGTTGAGAACGAAAAGTGCTTTAGGCATGAAAAATCTCGCTCAAAACGATGCTTCATCGACAAAAAGACGTCCGCCAGCAGCACTTGAAATCCTCAGTGAAGAAGCTTCAATCAGTATTAGTCAGCGAAATCCAGGACAAAAGAAACCAAAATGTTCATCTCTTAGTACACCGGATACTACCATTGTAAACGGAAAACACACAGTTGAAGTTCTGAAGGAGACGTCAGAGCAATGCAATGAAAGCATTACTAAGACGCTTGATCCAGCTGTAATGAAATCTTTCAGAAATCTCTCAAAACAACTGACAAATGCAAAAGATCAACTTGTATCAAAAGAATCTCTCAAATTTGGTCAATCGAAACGAAGAAAAGCCTCGACAGAAGGAATCAGCTTGTCAACGAGAAAATATTTGGACATGACAACGAAAAAAAGATCAAAGAAACCCAAGGAAAGTCGTTCGGCAGTGAACAAAAAGCGGACGTTGTACTCGCAAAGTGACGATGAGATGGGTGCATCGGAAGAAAATACAACTGATTCGCAAAAGAATTACCAAGTTTTGGAAGAAGAGAGCGTTCAAGAAATAACACGCAAAGTTAAATCGTCGATCGTCGAGCTACCTCACTACAAAGAATCCTCGCAAGTAAATTTACCGGTATCACGAAAGATAGAGAAGCAAAATGACACCGTTCAACAGAAAACAAATCTCGGTGGAAAAAGCAGCGGTGCACAGACTTCTTCGGATGTTGAAAAGGCTGACGAAGGCTTCAGCTCAGAAGACGATTCTGAATCGTATGATAACATTCGCTATGACCCTTACAAGCGCGGTTGTCAGCGACCGGGATTGAGAGTTCGACGTTACGCAAATCCCTATTGGATTAACAACGGAGATGCCAAGAACTACGCAGTGACTTTCAGTGGAATGACCAAGCAGCAATGCAGAGATGAAGAAAAGTTGGTGAAAATCCGTAGAATGGGTGTGAAATCTAGTTCCGCAACAACAAAGCTTCATTTGGTTACCGATGCTTTCGCTAGTTTAAGGGCTGAACGGAAGATGAAAAATGAACGACTAAATAAGCCGGAGAGCAATTCTAAAAAGAAGCTTCTCAAAAACACAGAAAAAGAATCCAGCAAGAACTCGGATTTAACAGTGAAAAGCACACATTCGTTTGCGACCATGGTTCAGGCTATTAATTCTTCAAAGCAAACTGAACAATCTGTTGTTCGAGACAGTTACAGTAAGTACACTTGTAGCACCTGCTTTTATACATGAATTCTAGTTTTACAATTCTCAATGCTTAGACATGGCTACAATAAACAGCGTTCACTTCCGGGACTGCGGCGAAGGATTGTATTTCGGAGCATTTATCGATGGAAAAGCAGATGGAATCATCAAACTAATTCCTGGCGGTCGCAAGAAACTCGCTCGTTCAAAATATTCAAGGCTCGTAAGTAAAACTAGTTTCAGAAAATTTTCATTGTTATCATGATTATCTCTTGTTTTCAGAAATTCTTTGTTCTCCAAGGATCTGTTGATATAACGTGCAACGATGAATCGATCAAACTGGATACTTTCGGCTTCTTGGATGTCAATGCAAATTACTACTACGCGCTGAGCAATTCGACCGATCAAGATGTGTTCCTACACTTTACACGATTCGACACACGTCGCGAGTAATGAAAGCATCATATCAAGTGCTGCAACCATTTAAACTTTATTTTCTGGCATTTTTTTTGAAAATCTTCATTTGATACATTGCCATAAATTTTTCTAAGAAGTATTGCTGTTATTCTAATCTTTTCTCATTTTTGGGTTGATTCCCCCGTTGCTTGATGTCAAAGTAGCAGGCACGGTTAGCTTAGAAGCCACGCTGTATATTTTTGGAAAATGAATTATGGTAAAATAAATGATGAATAGGTAGCAGACTAGCACAGATGTTAAAAACAAATCGAACACAGCAGGTTTCACTCTGAAAAGAAAGTTTAAGATATTGACTAGTCTCTGGAACACGTTTTGACTTACTTGTAAACATTTAGAACTGCCTCTTCGCCATCAAAGAACATAAAATCTGGCTCTCGTATGTCGGGCTTCTCCATTATGACTTTAACGTTTTTCAAGTATTTTTCAAATGTGCTTTTGATGTTGTTTGTCTTCAACATACTTAAAGGACTTTGAAAATGTTGCAAGGATGTGATGGTGGCTGGGAAAATCTCATTTACGTCTTCGTCATCATTACGTTGGAAAATGTAAGTGGCCAATGCTTCAGCCAACGTTTTAGTCTTAGTTTGGATGTTTTTTTTCAGTTCAGGACTAAGTTGGGTTTCTCCTGATTCTGAGTTAATAGTTGAGTGTTCGCTAAAAATTGTTGTTCTAAGAGGACTGGAGTGTGATTTGACACTCGACAGTGTAAAAGCAGACATTCTTCTCATGCTAAACTTTTCGTGGGCCCATTTGTTAAAAGTGTCTGCTAAATTGATTTTTTTCTGGACAACCTCGACGAATGAGTTTGCTCCGTGTGCATCTACCTTTTTCGTCAAAATCTCAAAAAACCTTGCAATGGGTCCAATTTTGCTGGGGGGCTTGGAAACGTGCATATAAATTCCATCAATAGTCTCAGCTATCGAGTCCAAGCAAAGCACAAACTCCGGGTTTTGAATGCTGGTTTCTTCTAGATTTACATCGAGAAATTTCTTCACACCTTGAAAGTTCAAAAGCGAACCACTCTCGTGAAGCATGAAAACGATTCGATATTTAGCTGATGACGAGGCTTGGTTATACAGCTGACTAAATTGTTCAATGAGCGCAAGAAAGATTGTTGCGTCGATGTTCAACGATGACCAATCATTCAAGCCATTATAGGTGACACCGAAACCTTTTAATGCGGTAGTGACGATTATAGTGGGCAGACCTTCACTCTGGGAAGACTTCGCATTTGTGGGCTTGAATGGAATTAATTCTCCTTGGATAATTGGAATCTTTGAGTCTTTCTTTGGTGAGTGAGCGGCACCCGAAACAGTTATTTGGTATCCGTTTTGACTGATTTTGCTAAGCATTTCCATAAGTGCCGAATCTTTTTGTTTCGAGTCACGAGAGCTTTGAGAAATTTCCGTGATGATTTTCTCGACCTCTTCATTATAGTTGGAAAAGTATACGGGTATGGAGACCTCATCAGTGAGCATGGTTTGCTCAAGAAGAAGCAGGTTCTAAAATAATTGAAAAATGGACACCGAACTTTCACATGGAATTTTTACATACCTCAAAACTTTCTGATGACAATTGGGATAAGTTTTTGGTAGGAAGCATGATAATGAGGCCTCCCGCTTTATTCACTATTTCTCTAAACTGGTCGATTCCCAATTCCTGGAACCTAAACATCAAGCAAGTGGTGCAACACACAGAAAAAATATAATGGGTCGGTGACCTAATTTAATTAGTATTTTACTGACTTGGTCAAAAAGCAGCTTCGGATTTTGATTTCATTGAATGGTTTCGCCTCGAGTTGAAAGTTGACAACTGAGCTTTTTGAGCCGTACTGCACTCCGTTAACCTCGTATTGCACCTATTAGGATGTCATTGGTTTCATCGTTTCAATTAAATGCAAAACTGATATTACCATTCGTTGTATCTGAAACGCGCTGTCGCACATCGCTAGATTGCCAAACAGCACGAAGAACACAACAAAGTAGAAGGTTCCATTTCGCAAATAGGAAGTCAACTCAGACAAGTCTTCAATCATTTTTTGTCTACTATCGCCGAAATTTTCCTTCGCAAGAGGTTAGTTTTACCAAAGACTACTCAAATCAAGACTTCAAGCTGCTGGTGAAGAGTTATTTTTTTGTATAAATCACAATTAGATAATATGACTTCATGTTTTCAAGGTATGCTTCTCTAAAGATGATTCCATACGTTGCTGTATAGCTCGTTTTCTCAGCCCAATATCTTTAGTGGAGTAGTCTCTGGTTCTGCAAGTCGAGGGGAACAAAATGTGCAGGACAGGCTTTAGAAAAAAGTTACACACCGTCAGGATAAACAAAAAGTAATTTTTTAACGCAACTATAGTCAGAATTAACGCAGCAGAATGTCCAGCGATAACAAACTCACTTTCTCCATCTTCACACAGCCGCCAACTTCAGACTCAGCCTCAGCCTCAGCCTCCAACTTCAGACGCAGCAGAATGTCCAGCGATGGTGGCTTGTCAGTAGAGCTGTCGCAATACAGAGATCAACATTTCAAGGGTACCCGTTACGATCAGGAGAAGCTACTGAAGCTAACTTGTACGCTTTATGTGGGAAACTTAGGTTTGTGTTTTCAGCCGAATATAAAGATGCAAATATCAACTTTCTTTATATTTTCAAGCATTTTATACGGCGGAAGAACAAATATTCGCTTTGTTTTCGAAAACTGGAGACCTGAAACGCGTAGTGATGGGACTAGATAAGTTCAAGAAGGCAAGTCTAACTCAATTTCTGTAAGGTAGACCTTCCAACTTCCTTGTTCGTTCTTTTAGACGCCTTGCGGTTTCTGTTTCGTCGAATATTACATTCGAGAAGACGCCGAGGCATCGATGCGATACATTAATGGAACCCGTCTCGATGATAGAATTGTTCGGTAAGACCACGAAATCGCTGGGAAATGGAATATCACTAACCTTTGTTCTTACACAGAGTTGATTGGGATGCCGGATTCATTGAGGGCCGACAGTATGGAAGAGGAAAATCCGGTGGACAGGTGCGAGATGAATATCGCCAAGATTTTGATGGTGGTAGAGGAGGCTACGGGAAGATTACAAACCCGAAAGCAGATAAATCTATTTAACCGTAATTTTCTCATAAGCATTTGAATTAAAATCTACTCCTGAAATCTGCAGCTATTGTGTTATTTTGTGTTGGTTTTGATGTTTTCCGATATTCTTCAACGAAGTATCGTTTGAATTGTTGTGAAACGTAGGATTTTCCCCGGAATACGCTGACTTTTTTAATCAAAAGGAAAAGACCTCGGTCAATTTTATTCTGCTGTGAAAAAGTAAAAAAATTGCAGAAGCATGGCGTTGAAACTGATTGTGGGACAAAGTAAGCAAGAGACTGTTGAAGTTTACAAGTTGCGATGTGAATTTTACAAGCCTCAACTCGACACACCCATCCGATCTGAAATAAATGAGAGCAAAGTAGTTACTCCTGGTTTCTGATCATTAAATTATAAAGAATTCTGATTAATCAATGCCATTGGTATTACACTTAAACTATCGGCTTCAGAGAGTGTTTAATAGAAGCTGCGTAAAGGAAAAATCTTATTGATTTTCTTCGGGCTGATGATTCATCGAGCATAATTTTGACTCATGCGCAATAAGCGACAAACAACAACAAATCAAAACAATCATTGTTTTTTTTATTCTGTAACTTAGAGATCATGAACGAGGTCATTAAGTACAAGGGACCTGCGAAGAAGTCTCAACCGGGCAAAGCTGTTGCTGTAGAATGGCGTGTACTTGTGGTTGATAAGCTCTCCATGAGAATGGTGTCGGCTTGCACAAAAATGCACGATCTCAGCGCTGAAGGAATTACAAGTGAGTTTCTCTGAAAAGTTTCACTGTCAAGTTTAACCATGCGATGAAATTTACATGTTCTAGTTGTTGAAGACATCAACAAGAAGCGCGAGCCTCTGAACACAATGGAAGGTGTTTATCTAATAACGCCTTCTGAAGAATCGGTACGGGGATTGATCCGTGACTTTGAGTCTCCCACGCGTCCGATGTACAAAGGCGCTCACGTTTTCTTCACTGAAGGTAATTTTCTGCATAAAAATTAACAATCTTGGAACCAACCAATCAATACAATGAGCAGTGATGTCACTCAAATGATCTTCGCTTCATTTATTAAAAACTTCTTGATCATAACATGTGAATAATTTTTAGCCATTCCTGATAAGTTATTTGAAACAATTAAGGGACAGAACATTGTGAAGTTCATGAGAGCCTGCAAAGAAATAAATATTGCGTTCATTCCCTACGAAGAGCAGGTAGGATGTAGCAACGTTATTAAAGTATCGTCTAACTAACAACGGGGTTGGTTCCAATTGGCAAATTTATGTTCTCGTAATTGCTTTGCGGTGATGAGGTCACATTGTCTTCCAAACTAACATCTTCCGAACTGACCTATACTAACTTTCATTTACAGTTTGCCCCGAAGAACTTTTTAATGATATTTGCAAGTCGATGGCCGCTCGTAGAGTTAAAACTTTGAAAGAGATCAACATTGCTTTTCTTCCATATGAATGTCAGGTGTGTTGTTCGTTGGGAGCATGACGATTCTCAGTTTATTCAAGAGTTATCCACAACCTCTTCGTGCATGAATTTTACAATGAATCAATCTTGTTGAACCTTTTCGTACCACAATATGCAAAACAAAATACAAGATAGCCTGAAGCAACTTCTTTAAGTGTTAAAAGTACATTTCAATAGTTTCAAGTTCATATTGTATACTTGGCGTGTTCTCCTGATCTCAAAACGCATGAGAAATACGAAGATCATATGCTTGATGTAAGGACGAGACAAACAAATGCACAGTTACAATTGCCATAGAAATCAATCGTTAATGAAGCTATTCCTACAGTTAAGTATAGTTTCAAGTTTCGGATGACTTGCTGAGTAACGACTTCCATCTAACATTCCTGATGTATCTCAAAAAACGAGTTTCTTTTTCAAGGACCTTGCAAGTTTTCTTCCTTAAGAGCACAACATTTGATCATTCTTGATGGTGAAACGGCATCTTGATAAAGTAATAAGTAATCAATAATGCACGATCTAATTTTCATCATCTTTGAATTTTATCGCATCATTACTTCGCCCCTTTTCATAAATCTTTTGTTTCATACATATGTTTTGATTCGTCCATTCATGTCTGTGTTTTACCAAGTAGTGTAAAAAGTATGTTAATTTATAACCTTTAACTAAACACATCTTGTCAAATGTGATACTTTATTTCCAATCAATTTCTTTAATTTCAATCTTTTCACTGATAGGTTTTTTCGTTGGACTCTCCTGAAACGCTTCAATGCAGTTACTCGCCTAGCTTGCGATCCGCCCGAGTTGGGAACATGGAGCGCATAGCTGAACAAGTCGCTACGCTCTGTGCTACACTCGGCGAATATCCGGCAATACGTTATCGCAGTGATTGGGAGCGTAATGTAGAATTGGCCCAATTGATACAACAAAAATTGGATGCTTACAAAGCCGATGAACCAACAATGGGTGAAGGCCCCGAAAAGGGGAAATCAACATTGTTGATTCTGGATCGTGGCTTTGATTGCGTTTCTCCATTACTGCATGAATTAACGTTGCAAGCGATGGCGTACGACTTGCTGCCAATTTCAAACGACGTTTACAAGTACGAAAATCAAGGAGCTGATAAAGAGGTTCTCTTGGATGAGAACGATGATTTGTGGTGTGATCTTCGTCATCAGCACATAGCCGTTGTATCACAAAAGGTGACAGCTCAGTTGAAAAGCTTTACTGAGTCGAAGAGAATGGCGTCAACGGACAAATCTTCAATGAGAGACCTATCGCAGATGATTAAAAAAATGCCCCAGTATCAGAAGGAACTTTCAAAATATGCCACACATTTACATTTGGCTGAGGATTGCATGAAAGTTTACCAGGTTTGACATCTTGTAAAACAAAACATTTGAATCTGTTGTAATTTTATTAAAAAATCTCTCCAGGGCTATATCGATAAACTCTGTCGAGTCGAACAGGATCTGGCCATGGGAACTGACGCAGAAGGTGAAAAGATCAAGGATCACATGAGAAACATTGTTCCCATCTTGCTCGACACAACTGTCTCTAACTACGACAAAGTTCGAATCATCGCATTGTACGTCATGATCAAAAACGGAATATCCGACGAAAACTTCACTAAGCTGGCAACTCACGCTCAAATTGAACAACGCGAGCGAGAAATGATCTTGAACTTGGCGCATCTTGGAATCAACGTGATCTCAGACGTAAGTCATCTTCACTGGCCCTAAGAACTAACGCGATATGAAAACTTCTATGTTATTATGTATTACAGAACAGCCGCCGTAAGCAATACACGGTTCCACGTAAAGAGCGCATAACCGAGCAAACATACCAAATGTCTCGTTGGACCCCAGTCGTCAAGGATCTCATGGAAGATTGTATCGACGAGAAATTGGATCAGAAGCATTTCCCTTACTTAGCCAATCGTTCAACTCAAACAAGCTACAGCGTACCAACAAGTGCAAGATATGGACACTGGCATAAAGATAAATCTCAGCCGATCATCCGTAATGTTCCCAGATTAATAGTCTTTATTGTTGGTGGCATGAGCTACTCAGAAATGCGCTGCGCATACGAAGTTACTAATGCGTACAAGAACTGGGAAGTAATTGTTGGATCGTCACACATCTTGACACCAGAAGGATTTCTTAGTGACTTGGGTGCAATTTCGAAGGACGACTAAAAAGCTTTTTGTTATTTGCTTCTGTTATTTAATCTAAAATTATTCGAGAAAGTTGAAAAGAATATTTTGTTAATCAGTTATTTACCAGTTTCTCTCGTAGATGTATGAAATGCTCTACACTCTTGTAATCGGTTGAATGGGAAGTTCAATTTTTCTTCTGAACTATTTACAGTATTATTGAAGAATGTTGTCCTTTGTTTGTTTATATCGAAGTAAAAAGTCAAGGAGAAGTCTAGCATTTTGGCTTCAAGGCAATCGCCTGAAATTCAATTAGTAACTAAAAACTTTTCAACATTAATGTGACTTTTTCGACTTCACAATTACTAAAACTTATCAGCAGCAATGCAGAAATCTAAAAATAACAAAAATGTTCTGAAATTTCAAATTGACAGTCATGATTGAATCAATTGCGTAACGCGTTTTTCCATTAGAATCAAAGTTTTTCTGCCTAGGTATGCAACACTAGGTAGTCCTTTAAAAAAGCTTCGAGTCATGCATTAAAATATGACGAGCAGTATCGTAGACTTAAGATCACTTTAAATCAAATTGTTAAAACTTATTGAATCTTAAACTCTTCTGCTTGTCAACATTAGTGATAATAAAATTAACTGAAAAGTTAGAACGAAAACGCTTGTGTCTTGTTATTGTTAACCAGTTTTATTTTATGCCTTAATGATTTCATTTTGTGTTTTTTACAGGAATCAACAAAATGGTTCAATCGACGTCATTCCGTTAGTAGCGAGGTTGACCGGGACGGCTATAAAAAATGATGAAATTAAAATAAAATCATAATCTGCTAATGGAAACTTAAAAGGTATTGGGCGTACAGAACTAAGTTGATTCATAAATCGTGGCAAAAACAGTCAAGATACATGTGCTGTGTGTTACAATTTGCTTCATTTATACGTTATCCAAATAATTCTTTTTCACTTCAGCCGAGTGTTCAAAAATGCAACAAATAAACGTAAAGACTTGTTTGAAAATATTTTAAACATCAAAACTTTAGTTCATTCATATTCCCCTTTATTTCTGTATTTATGTTTATTGGTGGTTATCTGCTTTATTCTAACCAAACTTGATAACGTCTAGCATGCTAGAATTTCAAACGAGAAATATTAACAAACACTCAAGTTTAATACACCGTCAAATAGTTCTTTTTAATTCGATGCGACTGAATGAATTTGTGTATGAAGGTTCGGTACCTTCAAACTGGCTAAATTGAAGGACTCACTGATGGTTACGGTCCTCTTCATGATACGATATCACTACATCAACTAATTATATATTTTTGATATTAAGATTCAACCGTCGTGAAGACGATTATACTTATGACGATAAACACACAGAAAGCCATTTTATATTGAATAATCAACGTTTCATTAAAATTTCTTGAAAGCTTTTTCAAAAGCTCAAGAGTATAACCTAAACACTCTTATGAATATAATATCTTCATTAGGACAACATTTTCATTGAACAAGCATCAAAGCTTCTACGAATGACTTCTGTTTCCAAAAAGCGTAAATCAAAATATTTTTTACTTTCTCTTGGATAATGGAATGATTTAATTGAGTTTTAGGTGTAGACGAGACCCTTTGATTTAATACTAGTAATTCAAACAACTGTGCATCATGAGGATAGAATAGACAGCTTTTCTTTCTAAATAAATAGGTTACTGCTTCCTTTCAAAGAAACACTTGTTCGTATGTTGTTGCTTTTTTTTGTTATGGCGTTTTAACCAGTTATAGCTTTGCAAATTAAACTTTTGTTCTAGACAATAAATACTGAAGTGATGAATCGGATCAGCTATTACTTCGAGTATCTTTTCCGTTTACAAAGGAATGTATATGTTTCTTAATTCTTTGCAACATTTCTCACTTGTTGCATGACACGAGAAAGAAGGTACAGATGCTTTGAATAATTACTTGAACTTATTGGCGAAGACGTTTGATAACTCGTTCATTGCGGCGTTCGTTACAGCTTGCCCAACTTGTTGATTGATTTGCTGTCGCATCTGCTGCGGTATCATATTTTGCATGTTGCCACCGCCAGGTCGACTTAAATTTAATCAAATTCATTTTTTATATATGATTTGTTCGCTTAAGGTTTAAGGAGTATGTTTTGGTTAAGCTTATTGAAGGTATGATTAAATTTGTTTAATTAACGGCATCGGGGTCCTTCATCCATGCATCAAACTGAGAATTTAATTTAAAATGCATTTTAAATTTACAATCAAAACGCCTATGATCAGATCAAATATGTCTCTTTTTCCGGTTCAACATTTATTGCTGTGATTTTATTCTCTCTTATGAAATTTTATAGATGATTCTCAAGGTCAATACAGTTTACCTGAAGGAGTCACACGGCATTGAGAAATTAACGGCGTCTGATGTGACATGGTTGTATGCAAATTAATAGGAAAAAGGGAAACAAAAAGATTGTAAGAAAGTACACATATTAGGAAAATCTTCGAAATTTTTATAGTCTTGATTTATGGACAGTACTGAATGAATGTCATGTATGTAGAACCGTAATTAAACAAATTTACGGTTTTCAATTTGTTTGCCCCCGCATATGAAAGAATTTTAGTTCATGAAAAAAACTTACGAAGGAATGAGTGGAGCTGGCAGTGCTTGACCTCCAGCAGGTCGCCCGCCTGGCACAGGAGGGGCCGTACCTTAAGACAAAAATGTTTAGAATCGGGATGCTGTGCTAAATTTAAATGGTTCTTACCTCCGGGTCGGTTCGGAATAGCTGGCGCTGGCCTTCCTCCAGCTGGTGGAGGAGGCGGTCCTCGTCCTCCAACACTTCCAAGTGATCCCTTTAAATTATTGGTTTTTAAGCAAAACTTTTCGAGAATCATCAATGAAACAAACCTGCTGAACCGGTGCATTTTTTCGCGGTCCGCCTGGACTTGGTGGAGAAAGTCTTGGATTCTCTCCAGTTGGTAACCAGTCATTTTTGACTGGTGCCGGAAGTGGGGTGGAGAACGTGGCCATCGTTACATCACCTTAAAAAAAAACATGTTACAAAACTACAAGCAACTACTTTTCAACACTCTCACCGATGATTCTCAATGCTTCTTTGCATGCGTGGTACATTCGAAGCATCTCTTCGCGCTTCGCTGCCGCTTCTGGACTCTCTTCCATCATTTGAGACTGTAAACATTTTAAATTATGACAAACACATCATCAAAAAGTTTTTAATGTCAAACCTGATCGCCACTTGCGTACAAATGAGCCAACAATTCACCATTGATGAAATCTTTGGCGTTATTGACAATCAAGTACATGATTGCTTTTGGTACCATGTCACGCGTCGTTTTTGTTACTATCTTCATGTAAGAATCAACCAAGTTTCGGATCGTTTCAACCTGACGCTCAAGCTGAGGGTCTAGCGAGCTTGACTGTTGTTCTCCACTGTCCTGTGAAAACAAAAGAGACGGCTTGAGAAACAATATAAAGACAACAAAAAAAAATCGGATTTGAAGAAAATTTTAACTCTTGCGATTTGTGCTCCTTACTTTTTGATAGCTAAAATATCTAAAAAGCTAGTTTTATGATAAAAAATAAATATAATAGGACGCGAAAAAAAGCACAATTGATCAAAACACAACTCGAAAACATTTTTATAAAGGATGAAAACGTTTTAAAGGTAAAAGTTGAACACAATAATATTTCATCTTATCTTTACATCAGAACCAACCTCTGCTCCTTCCCTCTAAACATCAAACAGTTTAATTCGATATGTTTTTAAATTGATTTTATGCGTAGGAAAAAGATTGAAAAGAATTTTTCATTATTTTACGACTCAAAAGCAGAAAACAGCCTCATATATCAGGTTCTTGTGAAGGAGAACCCAAATCAAAGAAATTCTATCAACTTACGTCTTCGCTGGTCTCGCTGTTATCTTTCTCGGGATAAACCCCAGCACGCAAAAACGAGGCTTTCCAGGAATCCACCTCGTCCGTGTTTTCGCAAGACAGCTCTAATTGTTTGTAATCCTTAAAGGGTTTTTTATGTTTTAGTTAGATTCAGATAACTTCTCATTAAAGCTTACTTTATAAATGTTTCTTCCTTCTGGGTTGAAGAGGGCGAACGTATGACGACGCGACATGAATCCTTGTTCGATGTCACGAAGCTTCAGCCCATCTAAAGGAAGCATGAACTTTTTCTCCTTCTCGTCTTCGTCTTTGTACCAGGAAATGCTTTCTGATGTCAGCACAAACCAGTAAGGTCTTGAGCTTCCTACAATTATTTTTAAAATCACGGTTAAATCATGATTCTCACAGAGAAATCTTTTCAATTACCCTTCATAATTCCAAGGTTGTTTATACACATGTGTCCTTTTCGGATCACCTGATTGCCCAAGCTTCTTGTTCCTGTCTTCGTAGCGTTTTCAGTTTTGTTTTGGGCGTTGGCGAAACCGATGAAATCTTCGTGGTTGGTGTTCATGTATGCCAATTCATAATCGATCATAAGAACAAGCTGTTCTTTACACTTCTGTTCACACTGTCGTATATGAGTGGTGATGATGCGTTCAGCTTCTTCGCGGAGTCGTGGATACTGGCTCATCTTTTCAGCACACATTCTCACGACATTGGACAGTTCAACAACCACCAAATCTATACACTTCAAGACTGGCTCTTTAAGACCACCAATTTGTCTTTTGGTTATAGCCTCGAAAGCCATATCTGGTGTGAACAATCCAACTCGGATACCGTGAATGTTTCGAATAGCAAAGGATATTTCACGACGCAGTTCCTTTTCGTCGCATGACATCTTTACAATCTCAAATCGCAATCTGAAAAGAGATACACTTAGCTTCAGACTTTTCTTGCTGACAAATAATCGAAGTTACCTCTCGTGGAAGATGCGGTTAATTTTAGCACCACCAGATAACTCATTGGTGTTCACCAGTGCCGATCCAGAGCCCTCAATGGTTCTCTCGAAATCGGATTGAAGCTGCTGAATCATTCTGAAATAAATTTCAAAATTTATTAAGGAATAGAAGCGAAAAAGTGTATATTTCTACTCACTGCAACATTGCTTTGGTTTTAATACTGGGATCATCTGGGCGGAAATGTTTGAACTGGTCAACGTCTTTTTCCAGAGTTAGCAACTGTTTCTGCAAGCGATCTCGCAGCGAGGGCAATGTGTCCCGAATGTGGTTGGTAAGCTGTTGGTTCAGTGCTTTCTGCAAGTAAGGTGTTCCCATTTTGTCAGCCATGTGTCTGTAAGACTGATGACTGAGGAAAAACTTGCGTTCTGCAGCCATTGCCAAGGTAATATCCTTTCTGCCTTCAATGTCTTTTTGTGAACGGTTGACAACGCCGATGTATCCTCGACGCAGAGGCAATAACTTGTTTTCAAGAATGTCACGGGCATCTGTTCCTTCGTCCATTAAATCTAGTTTAGTAATGACGCCAATGGTGCGAACTCCTTGTGGATCAACCTCTTTTGCAAGCTTCAATGCGTCAGAATTCGCTAAGTCGGTATTAGCCGGTGTAACGGCAAGAATCAAACAAGTTTCCTTCTTGATAAACTGGAAAATCATCGCTTTAATTTGATTTTCAATGTCAACTGGTTGATCACCGATGGGGACTTTTGTAAGACCGGGTAAATCAATTAGCGTCAAGTTGAGAACTATAAAATTGATCAAAAGTTTCTTGAATCAAGCTTATGAACATTAATGTTGCGTGGCATACCGTGAGGCGAGTAAACTCGCAAGTTGATAGGAATGTTAGAAATTCCCTTGTTGCTTCCTGTGACACGATCGGTTTCATCCTCGATTTCCTTGCGAACTTCATCAAAATTCACGAATTTTTTTCCTTTGCAATGCAAAAACTCGGCCCACTCGGTAGTTCCGTACATGAGCTGAAGAATCAGTGGTCGACGCGTGACAATGCCTGAACCTCGAGGCAAAAAGTCCCTGAAAGGAATCAAATAGTCAGCAAATTGACAACTTTCAGGATAAAAGACTTGCATAATTCCAGCATAAACATTGGATGCATCATTCATTGGTATCAAAAAAAATCGATGAGTCATGTTTCAGAATGAAAGTTGCATTGAAAAGTTAGTGAAAGAACAAGGAGACCGATAAGTGATAAGAGTGACGAAAATGTTTCTGTCGTCCTTATTCGTCTCTTTTTGTGCCTTTTCGTTCTTTATCTTCACTCACACATCAATCGATTTTCTTACCAATACAATAATCCAATTTTACATTATAAATTTTAAGATAATTCTTAGAACCACAGAAATGCTCGTATCATTTGCTATCAACTAACCTGCCAACAAAGTTCTCAAGCACAGAGGATTTTCCAGCAGACTGTCCTCCAACCACAGCAATTTGAGGCAAATCAATTTGCATACTAACACCCAATGATGTAAATGCATCTTGTAGCTTGTTTATTATGGGAATGAGGTTCTCCATTCCCTGATTCCCCGACGACATCTTGCTAAACGATTGAATGAATCACCAGGCTTGGGCTTGAAATCTACACTTGAATTTAGTTCCACAACAATTTTTCTCTCTCGCCTTTTTTCTTCTTTGAAAACTGAGGCATAGAATAGTATTGATTTAAACCGCTCTAATGCTGGTCACCCAAAGCACTCGAAATCACAGTAGCCGTTATTTTTTGGACGTCCAGAGTGATGATTATTTGTTTCCGCATCGTAAATAGCCAAAACAGACAACACAGCAATCTGGACCTATTTATATTTCAAGAAGGTTACTTAGAACGGCCCTATAGTTGAAGTTGTTGTTGAGAAAAGTGGTTTCTTGCCGTAGAATCGGTGAACTGGTTCAAATTCTGGTGGCCCTCTGAATCTGTATCTCAACCGATTCGCTCATAAAGTGCAAACTAGAGTGATCAAAAGCGCTCTCAGCTCAGAAAAAGTTATCCATGCAAAGCCGATTTTGAAACGATCTAGGCTTACTTAGTCTATGAAAGAAAAATCAATTCTTCATCCCAGCTATTTCTTTCCGCCGAGTTAGAAAATTTCAAAAGTAGTCGTCGCGCTTTTGCAGTGGCTTTTAGTCAACAGTGATTCATACCAGAAGATTTGGAACGCCTCGACTCTAGAAAAGGGGGTGTTTTCGTGTCACTTCGATAACTCTGGTTAAAAAAGGCAACAACTTACCAATCCAGTATAGAAAATCAGACTGTGTCATCAGAAAATCTTCCAAAGAATTTTAGCTCAGATATCACCAGAAGATTACTAATTGCGACAAATGGCAAGGATTACGAAAATAAATTTGTCAGGAACGGAGTATCTTATTATGATTCGTGTCATTTTACAGGATAAAATACTTGGGTTACTACAAAGATCTGGTCCTAATCATGAAAACCAAGCTGGTGATGGCACGCCGTGGTACTTCAAGTATGGAAGTAGAGCACTCGGCATCGCTGGTGCATTTTGTACGTGGCATCTCCTCCTCGGCATAACATAAGACTGACTCATTGTGTTTTTGATTTTAGTCTGCATCCTTTTTGGTTTGTGGAACTGTTTAGGCATTCTGCTAGCGCAAGTGATGAGTCTGGTTTCGGGAATCATCCAAATTTGCATCGGTTTCTTAGTTCTTGCGATTGAGGCACCGTTCTGTTGTATGTTCATTGATCATGTTCAACAACTTTCGGCAAAAGTAGAAGAGCGACCACTATGGAACCGAGCAGCTGTTTATTGCGGGTACGTCAAGTTGGCATTTTCATGTCGCGTATTATACAATACTTAATCATTTTAGAATATCCGTCGTCCCAGTTATTCTGTATCCAGGCCTAGGGAGCATCTTTGCCTGCGGCCTGGTTTTCGGATGTGGCGTAATATATGGCATGATGGGCTTGGGAAAGAAGTAAGTAGTCCACCTAATAAATGAGTCGTTCTTGCAAAACTTTGCTCTAATGTGCCTTTTTCTTATAACAATCTTATTTCTCCATTTGTTGCTTACCAAAATGTTAATGATTAATTTAAATAACGAAGAGGAACCCGAGAGGATATGGCTGGAGCAGCC
>JPYR01000035.1:155066-173871 GCA_000775305.1 Belgica antarctica
GTCAATTGAGACGCGCGAGAAGGAAATCGAGAAAGGCATTTTGAGCAAAGCCTTCTTGTCCAAGCCGAGATATGAAACATTAATAAATATGTCTAAGTCAGGCTTGTTCAGACGTGTGCGCGAACTGCAGTCCTTCGTCCCTGTTTTCGTTCCGGCTTACACCAGATGGCTTCTGTTTGGGTGCGACTAACGAACAATCTACGTTTCGTTATCACATTTCCATCAAGTTTGGTTCCTTTTGTTTGTTTGAGCTTAGATCCTAAGTACATTGGCATTGCGTTAAATCTTTTTTGTCGGCAATCCACAGATTTGGGGCGTTAAAAATCTAACTTATCAAGTAACGTGAGATGAAAAATTATTGCTAAAGAGAAGAGTGTGCAGTTTGATTGTATCAAGTAAAGAAGTGGAGTAATTCCTAAGCCAGCGCTGCGTCTTGATCTGCCTGGATTGCAGCTTGCGCTTCGGCTCGCAACCTCTTGCGTTTTAATACGAACGGCATGAAACACCATAGCGACGATCCAGCTAGAAGGCACAGACCAAGAACGAGAAAGATCGGCCGGTACCCATTGATCCTTTCGAAAATCGTCAGACAAATTGGCGGCCCTGCCAGTTGCAGGATTCCGTTGACAAACAAGGAGATCCCGTAAGAACTTGTCAATCTATCGGCTCCAAGCATGTCAGCCATGACAATCGCGGTGATCCCGACGTACGTTCCAGTCGCCAGACCAAAAACAGAGCACAGAACGCTGACCCAAAAGTAAGTGTCGACTGATGGCAGCGCTGTCAATCCAATACCGGAAATCAGCAGACCACCAACGAAGAACCAGGTTTTCGGGATCAAGTTCAAGTCACTCAGTGCAGATCCACCAATGCGACCTAGAAAGAATAAAATGAGTCAAGTGATTGCGCTTGAGTTGAAGTGTGTATCAACAACATTGATGATAATCGTCATCGACGAATTGATAACATTTTCCATCAACAAATTGAGCTTCGTCATCAATTGAGCTTCGTCGTCATCGTAATAACTGAGAACTTACCAATCAAGTCGAAGGTTGACACGATTGACAGCAAATATGCGGCGTAATCTTTGTCGAAGCCCAATTCCATTGCGTATACGGGCAACAAAATGATGAAGTTCGTGTAGGAGATAGCGTTTGTACAGTTGGATATCAGGATAATAAGATAAACTGGGTCGCGCAGCAGCGACAGGTCGAAGTACTTGTTAAGTCCTGTCTGTTCGGCTTGTTCGGTTCTGTTGTCGAATTGTCGCATAGGATTCAGGGAGCTCGCGATTGACCTCAACGAAAGATGGGACGTGAAGTCTTCAGGTTGAAGCGACGAGAGAGTTCCGTGATAGGGGGTTGAGATGTACTGGAAACTGCTTGTGCTGGGGCTTGCCTTTAAGGTCTTCCTGGTGCTTGTGCGATTGCTTTGTAATCTGTTCAGCCTCAAACTAGAATTTGTGTTGCCAACCAACGAAGGTGTAGAGTTGAGCTGACTCACAAAGGAATTGACTGTGCCGTTCCTGTGCTCGTCCCTAATTGGCGTGCTGATTTTACGATGTCGCTCTGAGTGACTCAGATTTTGCACAGCGACGGCAGAAGCCGAACGCTCGAAGCCGTTTCTGGGCAACGGAAACTTGAAGATGTCGAGTTTGTGGTCCATCGTGGGGGTGTCGACCGGGGAATTGCAGTCGTCGTGGTTCACAATGAACTTCGCCTTCTTTGTTCCGTTTTCCATCGCTTCGCTTTCTTCTTCTAAGGCTTCGAGAATTTTCTCGTTTCGCAGAAGCTTTCCGTACGCAATGTTTTCGTCATCTTGATCGTCATTCTTCTCCACTTTCACCCGCTTCAAGTGCTTCTCCACCGGATCGTAGAACAGCGCGGCTATAAAGCAATTTAAGGTGATTCCACCCATGATAAGGCAAGCACCGCGGTAATCGTAGTTCTTCAGCAGGAATCGCAAGACGGGCGGCAAAATGATTGAGCCAAGTGCACTGCCACTGATGCAAAGACCGTTTGCCAGCCCTCGCCTTTTTGTGAAGTAGGACGTGACGATGTAAACGGTCGGCGGGAAGCTCAACCCTGCCCCAATGCCGACAAACACTCCGTAACTGATGTAGAGGTATTCAATCGACGTCGCCCAGTGCGTCAAAATCATTCCAGCTGAACAGAAGCCAGCGCCCACAAACGTCACGGTTCGATAGCTGTATTTAACGCTGAGAATGCTCGAAAGTGGCCCGAGCGAAGAGTAAAGGAAGTAACAAAGCGCCGGAATCCACGATGCGCTAGACGGCGTGGCGTCCATATTCTCTAGAAACTCGACGAACAGAATTCCGAAGGATTTAATTGCGCCGCCGGGTATTAGGATGTTCACCAGCATTGCGCCAAACAGAACAAGCCACGCGTACCCGCCGTCGGGAGGCACGAGCTCGTATTTATCTTCATCGCCTTTAGATATGAATTTATCGCTTTCATCAGGCAGTTTAACTGAAATGCGAGAACAAACGCAAATTAAGTCTAAGTGGAGGCGAAGGAGAAGTCATTAATTGAAATGAATGAAGCGAAACCCGTTAAATGCTCGCTTTTATCAAGCAGATGTGACGCAATTCAATCGGAACGGAGTAAATAAACTATCTTTGATTAAATTGAGACACATTGTAACTGCTAAAGGCCGTTTCAGGATCAAGATTACCGTTTTTCTCGCTGCTTCTTGTCTGGATGACGCGTCCGTTGAGCTCGGGCGGCTTTAAATTGTTGCTGTCAGCTTGCTGGCCGGTTTGATCCATTTGAACCTCGCTATCTGACTTCGGGATTGATTCGATTGACAAAACTGGTCTTTCACTTTTGATGCCCATGGTGACTAAAAACACATGCGAGCGACGATTAACTGCGAAGTGGCTTTAATTCAAGAGCTTCTAGATAAATACACACGCTTCGGCAACAAATAATCTGAAATGTTGCGATCAGAGCAGCGTTAGTGTTGTTGTTTCTAAGGCTTGTTGACTATACGCTCGTCGAGAGCTGATAAGCAATGTGAAACAGAAGAGGTTTTGTGACACAGTGGCCTACATATTGCGTCACAATAGCAAGCAAAAATCTGGCGCATTGCAAAGCGTAATTTATGTTCGGCCTCTCTGAATCACTCTCATGCTTCATGAGGCTAGAATCACTCTCGTGCTAGAGAATTCTAGTGAAACTCATTTGAGATTTGCGAGATTTTCCTTTTTGTCATCATTTTCGCGAGTAAAATAGACGAAAGATGATGCATGACCTTGGAGCACACATCGGTTGATGGGCCGTCAAAAACATCTGATGCGAATGGCGTGAGCCTCCGAGAGTTGAATTTAAGGGTTTCCGGCCTTGAGAACCGCTTTCCAAGTAAAAACCTTGCTCAATTCTTTTAAAACCGGGGTGAAAATGCATGCTTGACCTCACGGAGGCCCTTCACGATATCAAAAGTCTGGGATGAATCGAGCAGAAACACAAACGGAAATCTTGGCAGAGGTTTTCATGAATGAGCAAAAAATGTACGCGAGCACAAGCCGGAAGTTTTTTTTTTGTGCTTTCGAAAATATTTAGCAATTCAATGTCGAGAGATCATTATCCGGAATTGGTTCAAGGTGAGTGATCGAAAGGCATATCTTGATTTACGGCGGCTTTTCACGCCGCCAAAACTTTCCCTTCGCTTAATGGTCATCAAATAGAAATCTCGGGCTGTTGCGATATCTTTGCTTATCATTTGTTATCGACAACACTGAATTGGCGAATCGTGTTCGACAATGATAAAGAGAAGTGTTCGTATCACTAAATGCCACTTACAAACAACAAAAGTTATTTTTCTTTCTTCTTTTCGTAATTTTCCATTTTCTTTCTCTCGAACAGCACGGAAAATTATTTTTTCAGCTCACAAAATCGTGACTAATATTTCGCTTACTTTTTATTATTGTTCGACTCTGCCAAAACTTGAGGGTTGAAATCTTTTCTTTCTCTGCGATTGAATCGTATTTGCACTTCTTCTTGCTTCACGAAATAATTGAATTTACAAGCACTTTCTGTTATGATGAATGCGAAAAAAAGTTTTCATCATCTTCACAAGCTTGGCTGTGGATGAGCTGTATGGTGGCTTTCCACTAGCAACACTGACGTTGCCTCCACTTTGCTTCACTTTGTGCTCACGCACGAAAGTCTCATTTTGCTTCAGCTCCGTAAAAAACGTTGTGTTCGCTTGAAAGTTTGACTCAAACTCACAATGGACTGTCTCACACACACTGACGAGCGTCTTTGTACAGCTGTTTAATGTCTCCGCTTGAATTTGACTTCTAAAGACTGCAATCCGATCAAACTAGTTTTGTTATGGAAACTTTGATTTGCGACTATCGCGACTGGTGTCGGCTCTGTGGATCCTTCGACGGCATTAAGTCGAAGCTAAACTTGCAAGTGCTTGAGGATGCCATCAAAGTGAGTGTTTAGTCGTTGATCCGCAATTTTTATTAATTTCCAACTGATTTTAGATTGCAACTGACAATTTACGGGTTTGCACGTCTTGCAGCTCAACTCTGACAGCTATGAACCAGCTGGTGACGAAGGCAAAAGGTCTGGTCCGGATGTTTAATGGATTGGACGAAGAGAACGAGTCGGACTTGTCAATGGCTCGACTGAACGCTTATCGCGCGCATTTCTCTTTGGCTCCCATCAACCTTGCGGCGATGGAGCTTGAATACGTCCAAAGTGACTACGAGAAGGAAAAGGCACAAGACCGATCGATTGAGTACATCGAAGAGTATCAAGTCATCGAAAGCGACCAGAAGTCTGTCGAGCTAGAAGAAATTGTAGAAGAAATTGTCGATTCGCCGTACGAGCAGGAGGAAGAACATCTTTACGTGATTGAAGAAGATTCTTATATCGAGGAAGAAATTGTCGAGGAAACCTGCGAAGAGACTCACCAACTGACTGTGCCCAAAATAACTCATCCAACCCAGAAGACAGATGACGAGAAACTTTTCACATTTGCATGTCATTTCTGCGACCATCCCGAGTTTCCCACCATGAAAACGCTGACAGTTCACTGCAAAGATGAACACAACACGACTCCACGAGTGAATTGCTGTTCCGACAAGTGTGATACAGTTTTGAGCACCTGGCGACGACTTTTGATTCATAAAGAACAACATTTTCCCAGCAACGAACGCCTGAAATGTCCTGAATGCCGGAAAGTTTACGTTACAAAAGCAAAACTGGACTTGCACATGGACAAACATAAGTTTTGTTTCGTCTGCAATCACTGCGGCAAGAACTTCAAAGAAACCAAAACCCTGAGAGCTCACGAAGAAATTCATCTCAAGTCGCTTGATGAACGAAGAAATCATTTCTGTCCTTACGAATGCGGAATGAAGTTCATCACAGCACAAGCCTGCAAAAACCACATCGCTATGAAGCACCAGAAGATCGTCCACAGCCAGTGCAAAGAGCCGAATTGTGGAAAATCATTCTACACCAGAAAAGCCTACCACGAGCACATGCGAAACACTCACACAGACCGGAAATTTTGCTGCGAACAGTGCAACTTCAAAGCGAAAACGAAATCTGCATTGAATGTTCATCGAGATTGTCACCAGACAGTCAGTAAATTCGTTTGTGATTTGTGCAACGCATCCTTTGTTGCTTACAGAAGACTGAAAGGACACATGAGTAAGCTATGCGGCAAACCTGATTACGATGGTTTTATTGGTTTTTTTTCTTCCTTAGTGTGCCACTCGCCAGCTGTTCACCAGTGTCCTTACTGTGATTCAGCTTTTAAACGACGAAAAGACTTGAAATCACACATCAACGTTCACACCAAAGAGTGAGTTGGACTTACGCGACTAGAGTTTAACAAAATCACCGACTTTTCTTATTCCAGACGACCTTTCATCTGTTTGTTTTGTACAAAACGCTTCACGAATGCGGCAAACGCTCGAAAACATAAACTGAGAGACCACGGGACTGAGCTGGCCGTTTGGGAAGCTGAAAACGGAGTTGGCGGTTGCAAGAAGCTGAAGTGTTATGAATAAACTCGAGATTATGTTAAATAAATTTTACTTGAATTTATTTCTTAAAGCGTTTAATTTTCACGTTTGATCTCGTGACTTGGCTAGCTGTGGGTGGTGTGAAGAGCTTGCACCGCTGTTTTCCCTCGTCCATGCACAGCTTCAAAAGCAGAAAGTTCTTCCGGATGATCTTTGAGCTTGTGCTTACGACAGTTTGAACCGTTGACGAATGTGCGAGCGCAAAACTGGCATTGATAAGGCCGCCTGTAAAAGACAAGAGTTTGAAGTTTGTGTCTGATGTTAACAACGATTTTACTCACTCGCCAGAATGAAGATAAAGATGGCATTTCAAATCTTTTGATCGCTTGTAGGAGTTCGGGCAGAAAGTACATTGATAAGCCTTGACATCTGAATGGCAGACTAAAAAAAGACAAAATTCGTTAAAAATTCGATTGAAATTAGCATCGAATGTCTCACCCAAATGTGCTTTCAAGTTGTTCCTGTTTCGATAGCGATTTCCGCAAATTGTGCAAACATGCGACTTCTCTAGATGCGTTTTCTTGTGTTTCCGGAGGCTGTCCATGTTTTTGAATCGCGCCGAACAAGTGTCGCACTGTTAATGAGATACATTTTCGTTATTATTCAATTGCTGTTCAATTTATCAAAGACTTACCTGGACATCCTTCTTATTGCTGTGAACGTAAAGATGTGATTTGAGGTTGCTTTTCGTAGAGAAGCCCTTCCCACAAGTTTCACAAGTGTAGAGGTTGGCCATCTCGTGAACGCTAGTGACGTGAGACTTCAGCGAGTTTTTGTTGACGAATTTTTTATTGCAAATCTCGCACGGATGCGTCAGTTTTAGGTAATCTGGAAGATGAGTTTTCTCGTGGGCCACGAGAGTGCGAGCGTCTTTGAAGCACCGAGCGCACTGGCTGCAAACAAACTTCTTGGCATCGGGACCGTGTTTGCTTTTCATGTGACTTTCGAAGGAAGTCTTGAGCTTGTAGACGAGTTTGCATTCCTTGCACTCGTAGTCGATCTTCTCGGGGAAATGAAGCTGTTTGTGTATCAGCAGGCGTTTCCACGTTCCGAGCTGCTTGCCGCAAAAGCAGTTTACTTGAGGTAGACAGTTGTGCACTTTTCGACAATGCTTCGACAGGAAACACATCTTTTGGAATTCTTCGCTGCAAAGGTGGCAGATGAAGTCGAACATCTTTTCGTCATCAGACTTCCGGTACTTTTTCTTTCGCTTGACTTGCACCGATTGCACTTCTTGGTCGGACTCTGACGACTGCTCTTGGATCTGCATGAGCTCTTCGTGCTTTCGTAATTGGGAGTCGCTCAGTTGTTCAATGTCGGAGTCATCATCGTCTTCGTCTTCTTCACTTTCGCTGTACTCAGACACAGCGTCTTCTTGCACTTCAAAGTCACCCATTTCACTTTCGAGCTTGATTTCTAAGGCACCAGCGAGGTTCGTCTCGTCCAACAGGTTTTTCAAGGCTTCGACAGGCGTTTCCATAGTCTTCAGACCAAATTTTTCTCTGATGTTATTGATGCTCTGCTCGTACTCCTGGATGTAATCGACTTGTGTTGATGGAATGGCTTCCGATAGCTTGGAATCGTCGAGGTCCAGTGTCGCATCGGACGCTTCTGGATTTTCTTGAACTTGCTGTTCAATTTGTTCGATCTCCAGAAACATTGTGTCAACCAGCTTGGCTCTTGTCACGAACTGGTAGATCTCGTCCAGGTATGAATTGCACTCAGCGCATATCCTCAGATTCGGAACGGCAAACTAAAATCAAAAGTTCTTAAATTTGAAAAATGAATCGAATTTCAATGTTTACGTTTAGCTTCGACGCCAGTTCTTCGATTTCCGGCTCGATTTTGACGATGGATTCATAGCTCCCACACGCGCGGCACCACTGTCTCCAGTCCATGATGATCTTGGGCTTTTCCGCGACTTCACAGCAGTTTCACATTAATATCAACTTCCGAATACACTTTCAACTAGGGTTAGGGAAATGGCCTTCAAGAATTCGAATTTTTAAAAACCGTTAAAGAATTGAAAATCATGTTAAGCTGTTATCAGTTTCCATTTTCTCTCAGAGCCTTTAAACTGTGATTTGAGTTTAAGGTTTTGATTGTCGTTGCCTAGAATATCTCTCAGTATACTTCTTACTACTGAACATTCCAGGTCGTGCAAAAAAAATTCTTCAAATGCCAAAAATTTTTGGCTTCGTTTTATTAACCTTATCGCTTAAACTTGCATTGAGTCGTAAGTATATTTTAGCCCAGGGATGATTGATGACTAATTAAATTTTTTACTCGACTAGAAAAATGTTTCACCCCCAAGAACATCTCTGGTACCTGTAAAAAGCCTCTGGAATGCCAGGAAATCGCGGAACTCATGAAACTTACGCACAGAACACCAGAAAACATTGCATTTTTGCGAAACAGTCGCAGCACATGTGGGTATCAGGGTAATCGACCCTTGGTTTGCTGTTCAAACCTCCCCCAACCACCGCAATGTGGCATTCAGCTTATAGATAAGATTCACGGCGGGCAGAAAGCAAACATTCATGAATTTCCTTGGTCAGCGATACTCATGTATGAGACGCGTAAGTTAAGACAAAGAGTTGTTAGAAAAAAAGCTAACTGAAAGTTTTTAGTGGGCCAGGTAGCACCAGGATGTGGTGGAAGCCTGTTATCATCAAAACATGTTCTAAGTGGTAAGAAAATAATCCAAGAAAATGAGTTGAAAACATTTGAAACAGGATAACGATATTTTACTTGGTTTCATCGTAACTAATCAAACTTGACAAACTTATGAGTGGATCTTAACTTTTTCATTAAGCGACATCAAATATATTTCCTTTCAAGCCGCACACTGCGTGACTGGTCTTAGATCTGGAAGAAATTTGCTAAAAGTTCGCCTTGGAGAACACGACACACGAACTGGGAGTGACTGTGATACCGATATCGAAATTTGCACAACCCACAAAGACTTTGAAATTGACACAATCTTTGTGCACAAGGATTACAGTGCCAGATACAGGACCAATGATATTGCCTTGTTGCGGTTGTTGGAAGAAGTGACCTTCTCCGATCACATCCAGCCAATTTGCCTTCCGACCAAATCTGTCAACTACGATCACAAGAACTTGTCGGTGGCTGGGTGGGGTAAGAGATATTTGCTTTGCTGTTTACGTTTATTAATAAAAAAAATTGCAGGGAGAACTGAGAACTTAACTGATAGTTCTGTTAAATTGAAGGTGAACATCCCAGTGATTCCACATGAAGATTGTGTGCGCATTTATGGCAGGCAAAGATTTCCGCAAGAAATTATCAGCCATCAGGTCTACATATTACTGACACTTACTGGCAACTTTTGCAGCACTTGTTATTAACTTTAATTTTTTCAAAAGATGTGTGCCGGTGGTGTTGTGGGCAAGGATTCATGGTTAGTATTTTCAAATTCTTTTACAAGAAAATTTACTTAACTTTTTTTGCAGTGCCGGTGACAGCGGTAAGCTTTGATTGATTCGTGTCTCCATTTCCTTGCAAAATTTCAACTGTCTTATTTAGGTGGTCCACTAATGGTTAATGACAAAGAAGACTTCCCGCACTGGCAAGTGGTTGGCATCGTCTCGTTCGGTCCTAATGCGTGCGGAAAAGAAGGCGTACCGGGTGTTTACACAAAAGTTTTTGACTACATTGATTGGATCTACAAAAATGTTGAACCATAACCGGCTTCGGTTTGTCTACGAGAAGTGATAGCAAATAAAGGAGAGAACATCTTCTCTCATTCTCGTAAAAATCTATGTGTTTACTTATAATTATTCCCGGTTTTCCCAAGAAATCTCAGAGTTTAGTTGTTTACAAGTCGTTGAAGAAGCAACACTGATTCTGAAGCCGCTCGACAGGTTTATCAACTTTTAATCGCCTAAGGTCAACGAATTTTTCTTGTTGCGGTCATGATTTTTGTCGCTTGTGTGACTGTCTTTGCTGTTCTTGCCACTGCAAGTGCACGTAAGTTGTAGTGCTAATATCTTTAAAGGTTGTGCACAACTAACGTCAAGAATCTTCTTCAAGAATACTCGGGTTGCGTCGACCCCAATGGCAAAAATGGTTTGTGTCAGCCGATCAGAAGTTGCGAAAGCACTTTGCAGCTTTTGACGCCGCCGCTTCCGCCGAAAGTTCGTATCTTCTTGCGAGATAGCCAGTGCAAGTTTGCTAATGGACAGCCTTGGGTGTGTTGCCCCGACTCGGTTCCGATTCCAACTCCCAGCAACATTGGAATCAGCGGTGGTTCTGGTGGCGGAAGATTGCCAAAGGTTCCAAATTGTGGAATTCAAGCGGCAAACAGAATTTTTGGAGGTGAACCAACGGCTATCGATGAGTTTCCTTGGCTCGTTCAGCTTCAGTACAACAAAGGTAAATTCAAAATAAATTTTAAGTGCGACTTCTCGTTATCAATTTCAATCCACTTTAAGCTGGAAACAAAAAAGGTTTCCATTGCGGCGGCAGCTTGATCAACGAACGATACGTCTTGACTGCTGCACATTGTGTGAGTAAAGTTCCTGCTGATTGGAAGCTAGCCAGCGTCAGACTTGGTGAATGGGACACAAAAACTGCGAACCCAGACTGTGAAGTTCTTGAGAACGAACAAGTTTGCAATGAACCCATTGTCGATGTACCAGTTGTAGAGAAAATCGTCCACGAAGAGTACCAACCAAGCTCCAAGAATCAGCACCACGACATTGCACTGCTGAGGTTGTCGAGGAACGTGGTTTACAGTGATTACATTCGGCCAATTTGCTTGCCGGTTGAGAATGCACTCAGAAACAGCAACGAGAACGGGAAAAAATTTCACGTGGCTGGGTGGGGTGAGATGTCTCTAGTTAGATACATCATAACTTGAATTTAAATCTTTTGATTTCTAGGAAAAACTGAATTTAGCCCAACTGCAACACAAAAACTGAAAGTTGACATCGACGCTTACACGAACGCTAAGTGCCAACAAGTTTATGCGCGATCAAACAACCAAATCATTGATGGACAGGTGAGATTCATTGCAACACAAATTTTCATGAATTTTAACAGATTTGAACAATTTTTTAGATCTGTGCCGGTGGAAAAATAGGTAAATTTGAACTTTTGGCTTTAAATTGGGAAACTTTCGGTTGTCTCGAGAATGTTGTTTGCATTGACAACTGTTTAATTAGCAGTTCCGGTTAACAAAATATTTACAATATATTATATTGTAAATGCTTGTTGTATGTTGAGATTCACACTCAAAATTAATCTGATTAAGAACACGGCTATGAATGATATTAATTTTCTATTTCTTGCTATTTGGTCTCAACAGGAAAAGATTCTTGGTAAGTCTCCGATATATAAACTTTGCTAACTTAACTTTTTGATAACTTTTTGTTCCTGTAGCAACGGTGACTCGGGTGGTCCGTTGATGAGAGAATACTCCGCAAGCATACCTTACTGGTTTGTACTTAACTCGTCGTCTTTCTTATCGGGGTCTTGAAATTATGGAAACTGTAAACTTTACAGGTACTTAACTGGAGTTGTTTCTTACGGGCCGAAAAATTGTGGGACTGAAGACATTCCTGGAGTTTACACTAGAGTGTCGAAATACGTCGACTGGATCAATAAGAACATTAGAGATTAAATTTTGCTTTGTTTTCCTGGAACGTAGTTTTTGATGACGACAATAAATGACGAAAACAACAATTTAAGAGTTTAATCATTTGTTTTTAAAGTTTTCAGCAGATAGCGTTAGAATCAGCGAATTCATTCAATGCAAAAATTTGTTTATTGTTTATTGGGAATCCCCATAGGAAAATATTTTGCATAATCGTCTTATCCTTCTGCAGGATTTCCCAAAAGCAGGGCTTGGAGGCTCGACAATTTCCGCGAAAATTTTCCTCAGGCTGAGAAAACTGTCAGCTTTGATTTAAGACTGAAAAGACTGGGAAAAGGCGCGTTTGAAAACGAAGCTTGGAATTTCCCGTAGCAAAGGTCAATTCTCATAAATCTCAAAGTTGTATTAAATTTTGATCAATTTTAAAGAAGACTTTTCTCTCGGTTAGAAACTTCAACATGCTGTATCAACTCAATTGAATGTTCACGACAATATTTTTTTTTTTAGGTACAAGACTGATGAAGTGTCCCGCGAGCATTCCAGTATCACCACATTGTTCGACTCATTTATTTTAATTCAGTTGCTGTTTGACTCTCGGATTCTCCAGAAGTGTTCTAAGATTGTGAAAAAATATGAATTTTTTAATCTTAATTGCCGTTTGCTTTGTTGGACGGGGTTATGCCGGTATGTTATCAAGTCTTATGGGGTTCTCTGCGATTTTATAATAATTGATTAAAAAGTTTTGCATGAACGTTATGAAGTTAAGTGTATTTAAACGATTTTTGCAACTTTTCAGATGGCTTAGGACAGCCATGCAAGACTCCAGATGACAAAGATGGAACGGGGAAATTTTACCGCGAATGCACCGAGTTATACAATCTCAAATCTTTGCCAAAATACAAAAAAATTATATCCGATAGTTTCATAGAACAGATAAACGGAAGAATAGTTATTTGTTGCCCAAACCCGATTGAATCGGGATGTAAAACTCCGGACAAAATGCAAGGCGATTGTGTTCCTTTGAGAGAGTGCAGCCGGCTGAGAAAACTCTTCAAAACTAAGCCGATCTCCCAAGAAACAATCAGATTCCTGCAAAAGTCACAATGCGGCTTCTTAAATAAAAGTGTTCTAGTTTGTTGCACAGAAGATGACAGGCATGAACAAGAAGAACTTTCGGTGACTTCAAGACCAACTACGTCACGGCCCACACCCACAACAACAACACAGGCAACAACAACTGAGAGCGAAGATGAAAGTGGACAAACTGACTCTCTCGTAGAGAAACTCGAGAAAAGCCGTTTGATACCGAAAGCTCCAGATTGTGGCACTGAGGCAAAGACGAGAATATTTGGCGGAAAAGAAACGTTTGTGTACGAGTTTCCGTGGCTCGTTCTGTTGAAATACTTAAAAAGTAAGTGAACGTCAGTTTTCAACATTCAAAAGTCAAACTTCAACAATTAATTATTTTATTTATAAACAGACAATACCACTTACGGTTTCCATTGCGGTGGCAGTCTGATCAATGACAGATACGTTTTGACCGCCGCCCATTGCTTGAAGAAAATTGCTGAAGACTGGGAACTGATCAGCGTTCGCGTTGGCGAATGGGATCTAGAGACAGAAAAAGACTGCGACCCTGATGAACCCGACTTTTGCATGCCTCCAGTCAGAGACATTGGAATTGCAGAGGAAATTGTTCACCCGAGGTACAGAAAGCGTCAAACGCATTCTTCCTTCGACATTGCTTTACTTCGGTTGAAACAGAAAGTTCGATTTGGTAACATGATTAAGCCAATCTGTTTGCCATACGCGAAACATTTGTGGAAGAGAGACTACACAGGGAAGATGTTTTATTCCGCCGGATGGGGTAAACATTTAATTTTTCAAAAACTTGTTTGAAAATTGTAAGTTTTTAATTCACAGGAAGGACAGAAAACGCGACTAGCAGCACCATAAAACGATTTGTTCTTTTGCCATTTGTTGATAAAATTGAATGCCAAGACATTTTTTTAGCGCAAAGACTAATTAACGATCAACAGGTGATTAAATTTAAAAAAATATAAAATTTATAAAGCTTGCAAAATAATTCACAGATTTGTGCTGGTGGTGAACTTGGTAAGTTTATTTGTAAGAGTTAACACAAACAAATTTAATGGTATCAACTTGTAGGCGAAGACACTTGGTAAGTTATGAACTATTTTCTAGGATAAAACACTAAAGAATATGGTTGAATCAATCCAGCAACGGTGACTCGGGTAGGTTATGAACAAATTCAAAGTCATTATAAAATCGTGTTTTTTGTTTAAAGGCGGTCCCCTGATGTCTAAAGATCTCGAGAACCCCTTTGGACCTTACTACCTATCAGGAATTGTCTCGTATGGAGTGGCCGCCTGCGGTTCTGAAGGAATTCCTGGAGTCTACACTAAAGTGGCTTCCTACCTTGAATGGATCGTTGACAGCATCCGCCATTGAAAGTTTTGTGATTCTCTACAACCCCAAGTTATTTCTCCTGAATAATTCCTGTGCAAATAACTGCGTTAGCAAAGCGTTTTTTCCAGAGAATAAAATCAAATAAAAAGGTCACATTGATAACGTTACTCTCTTTTCTTTTCTAGCGTTACTTATTAAAAAAAAGTGCCAGTCCTAGTTCAGTGCCCATTGGAAAAACTTGTTGAAATGGATGCACAAACGATTTTTCTTTTGATTGCTCTTGTTAACGGAGTGCATTCTGGTAATTTTATTTCGTCACAGCTCAACAAAATTCTAAAATATCTGCGTGCAAAACACCGTAGAAGCCTGCAAAACACCAGATGACAAGGATGGAGAGTGTGTTTCGTTCAGAAACTGTTCATCTCTGTATGAACTAACGCAAGTTCCTGAAGTTTCAGCAGAAACGAAAGTTTATCTCCGCAGTTCTATGTGTAAAAGCATCAACCGCCAAGTTTTTGTGTGTTGTCCCAATCCAGGTAAACAAATGACTAACTAAGGTGAACAAACCATGAATGTTCGATTTCTTAGCGTGTGTCAACCCAAACGGTGAAGATGGCATCTGTGTTGCTTTACCTACTTGCCCACAGTTGCAAAAGAAGTTTACTATAAGTAAGACGTTGCCAGCAGAAGAAGACAAGTTTCTAAAAAACTATAAGTGTTCGAATAACGTGAAAGTCGACGTTTGCTGCACGCCAAACGATCAACTTAACGATACTCAGCGCCTTGTCAAAAAGCTGGAAACTAACCTCATCCCTCGGCCACCTGATTGTGGAATGGAACTGAGTAATCGCATCGTCGGTGGAGATGAAACCAATTACGATGAACATCTTTGGACTGTTGCACTGCAATACAACAAAAGTATTTAAAAATTCTCTGTTTATTGTCATCTACAAGCTCATTTTTCGACAGTGCGAGGTCAAACAGGATTTCACTGCGGTGGTGCAATAATCAACGACAGATACGTCCTGACAGCAGCGCATTGTGTAGACAAAATACCAGCGAGGTGGAGCTTGAGAAGCGTTCGAATTGGTGACTGGAACCTTGAAACGAAAAGCGATTGCGATCTAAATGATCCCACAGAATGCTTGCCACCTCCAGTTGACGTCACAGTGGAGGAAAAAATCGTCCATCCAAGCTACAACAGCACGAAGCTCAGTTCCCCATATGACATCGCTTTGCTGAGACTTTCGGAGAAAATTGATTTTAGTAATTTAGTAAAACCAATCTGCTTGCCATTCGAGCCGGCACTGTGGACGAAAGACTATACAGGAAAATTCTTCGTTGCCACTGGATGGGGTGATTATAAAAATTTGCGCATTTGATTATTTATATTAGTTTTTGAATTTCAGGATTGACTGAAACTGGAAAAGCCAGCCCCGTCAAACTCAAGGTTAAATTACCTTTTGTGACAAACGAAACTTGTAACGACGTTTTCAGTGCAAACAACATGATAATACGAGATTCCCAGGTGAAACTGTGTTGAAAATTGTGATTCACAGGATTATAACCTAACTTTTATTTTGATTTTGTTTGTTTTTGTTAAGATATGTGCTGGCGCAGAACGCGGTGAGTGGAAAAAAACATTTTAAAGTCACGTTTTAATTGTTCAATTTTGAATCTTTTGTCGACTGAGATTTTTGATTTTCAATTTGCTCGAAACGTCAGCAATTGACAAAAAGAAACGAGTTGAATATTTCAAGACTGCACGCCAAACGAATTGAAAATGTTCAATTTTTATCTACAGCCAAAGATGCATGGTAAGTTTTCTGGTTTTTTTTAAAAAACAACTAAGCATTTATATTCCATTCGTCGAAACATGTAGCGCTGGTGATTCAGGTAAGCTAAAGAATGAACCTTGGTAAAATCATTCAATCAACACTTTTGCATGATATCGGTGGTATCGGCGGATTTGCATGGTCGTTTACAGGTGGGCCTTTGCTTTCAAAAAATCTCAACGATCCCTTGGGCTACTGGTACTTGTCTGGATTGGTGTCTTATGGTGCAATACAGTGTGGAACTGCAGGCATACCCGGCGTTTACTCCAGAACTGCAAGTTTTCTTGAATGGATCCTTGATAACATGAAGAAATAATTGTTCGAAATTGTTCAATAAAATTGAATGCAAAAACTTGGAATCTTTGAAAATAACTTCCTGTGTGCGGGTTTTTCTGCTGATTACAAGCATTTAGGTCGAAAAGTTATCATGCAAAGATTCTTCTTCTTTGGATCTTCTCGTTAGTAAACTTGTATGAATTCTCATTTGTTGAATTGTTTTCGAATTAAACGCAAGTTGAAATGGTGTTTAAGCTGATTTTCTTGTTTACACTCCTTGTCAGTGCATCTGTCTCAGGTATTTTGTCAGATTAAAACTAGACACGCTTTGTTCTTTGAAAGTTTCGTTTATTCTCAGGATTAAACTCTAATTGTATAACACCGAACAATGAATTAGGAACGGCAAAACTGTTCAGAGAGTGTCAGGAGCTATTCAAGCACCGCGTAAACACAACAGATGCCATGAGAAATCTGATTCAAGATAGTGTTCTTGTAAAAACAAAGGAAAAAGTCACGGTTTGTTGTCCTGGCCGTGAACTTCCACCAGCACCAGAGCCAAGCAATGAATGCACCAGCCCCGATAACGTAAAAGGAACTTGTATTCGTTTAGATAAATGCGAGAAACTGAACTCGATTTTTAAAAAAAGGCATCGAGAGACACCACAAAACATCGAATTCTTGCAGAGATCTCAATGCGGCTATAAAAGCTTAAAGGTATTTGTATGTTGTGCTAGAGAAAGTGTAGATGAACAAATGACGACTTCGACCATGCGAACTCTACAGTCTTCGCTGCTACCTACAGCACCCAATTGTGGAACTTTCACTGTCGACAGAATTGTGGGTGGAAAAGAAACAAAAATCAATGAGTTTCTTTGGACCGTTTTGCTGGAATACAAAAAACGTTTGCTACAATGATATTCCATAAATTATTATTTTACTAGCATCTACTGTATTTCAGCCGACAACGAAAAGGGTTTCCATTGTGGTGGCAGCCTAATCAATCAGAGATACGTTCTCACGGCTGCGCATTGTTTGAAAAAAATTCCATCGAGTTGGAGTTTAAAAGGAGTTAGAATAGGTGACTGGAACTTAGAAACAGACGTGGACTGTGATCCAGATGATCTCACGCACTGTCTGCCACCACCAATCGACATTGTTGTAACGGAACAAGTTGTTCATCCCGAGTATGACGTACACGGATACAATTCATTTCACGACATTGCTTTGCTTCGACTGGCCCGAAAAATAAATTTGAGTGATTTGATCATGCCGATCTGTTTACCACTAGCACAGCACTTAAGGGAAAAAAACAACACCGGAACCAATTTCTTTGTGGCTGGATGGGGTAGGAAAAATTTAATCGAACAAAAAACATATTTAATCAGCTGATAATTTAAAAAAAAATCCATCAGGAAAAACTGGAAATGATACCAAAAGCAGCATCAAGTACAAAGTGGATTTGCCTTTTGTTTCGAATGAAGATTGTAGCGAAATTTACAGACGTAGCGAAAAGAGAATTATTGATTCACAGGTAAGTTGCAGATACTAGAGTGATCTTTCCTTGATGTGACATCTTTTTCTTGAAAAACCGCACAACTAAGATTCAAGTTTCAAAATTTTAAATTGCATAATTCTTCAAAAAAGTGGGTGGCATACAATTCACCGTAAAAATGTTGCAAAAGCAATCGAGTGCAAGCTGTAACGTGCTGAAAACTGTTCTAGCTTGTTTAAAAGCCGATGTGCTGGAAAAGTCGATAATTTAGCGATATTCTTACAGTGAATTTGAATAAATGACGTGTTCTACACTATTTTGTACGCATGTTGACGAAGTATAGATCGGCATGTGCTAACATAGGATCACACAATGAAAGTCTAACAACATTTGAATTCTCCTAGATGTGTGCTGGCGGTCAGGAAGGCAAAGATTCTTGGTGAGATTGTTACTTGTTTCAAGCTTCGTTGATTTTCAATTATTATCTGATTCATTATCATAGCGGCGGTGATTCTGGTATGTATATTTCAACTTTTTCAATATTCCTATTATCAACAATCTGTTTCATTGCGTTTAGGTGGTCCGTTGATGACAAAAGACACAGTACATCCCCTTGGATACTGGTATTTATCTGGTTTGGTCTCGTATGGCGCCGTGGTTTGTGGAACTCAAGGCATTCCCGGCGTTTATACTAAAGTTGCCAGCTACATGGAATGGATTGTCGATAATATTCGCAAATAAAATTATTTATGAGATAAAAATAATCATGTTCAAGTATTAGAACCTAAACAAAGGCTTGAAGTACATATTTCACTGAAAACTTGCAAATTTTTTCGAACTAACTTTGATCGAATCCAGGCTGCGGTTGGTGATTCCCCATTTTAACGATGGCTTTAAAAGAATATGTATAATGGAAATGTCAGAAGGTTATCAACCGGAATCCCAAAAAATCTCTCGAAAAACGTTCAATTTCACGCTCAGTGTTGATGTGTGCATCAAAGTAGAAACATCTGACGATGATTTTAAGGGTATTTTTCACTGTAGCACTTTTCGTAAGTGGATATTATTGTGGAGGTAAGAATTGCTGG
>JPYR01000035.1:173881-206588 GCA_000775305.1 Belgica antarctica
GATTAAACGATATTTTTTATGTGCCAACATAGGTGAAGTTTTCGTCCTTGACGATGGTGGAGAAGTCGATTTGGACTTAGGAAACTACGAGCGCTTCCTCGATGTAACTCTTCACCGCGACAACAATATCACAACAGGAAAAATTTACAAACAAGTCATCGAAAAAGAGCGCGAAGGCGAATACTTAGGAAAAACGGTTCAAGGTAATTGCAGTTGTAGCCAAAGAAGTCTATTTTCTTTAGCTACATTCTTATATTAATGTTTTTATATCGTCTTATTGCTTAGTTGTTCCTCATATCACGGATGCGATTCAAGACTGGGTCGAACGTGTGGCAAAACAACCAGTCAAAGGGAACACCAAGCCCGAAGTGTGCATAATCGAGTTGGGTGGAACGATCGGTGACATAGAAGGGATGCCTTTTGTTGAAGCTTTTCGTCAGTTCCAGTTTAGGGTTAAGGTAGTTTTTGTGGTTTTTGTTTATCTTGAACTTTTTTTTGTCATGTTTTAGCGAGAAAACTTTTGTGTGGCCCATGTTTCTTTGGTTCCAATGCCACGTGCAACAGGAGAACCTAAGACAAAACCTACACAGGCTTCAGTTCGGGAATTGCGTGGATTAGGCTTAAGCCCAGATCTTATTGTTGTTCGAAGCGAAAAGCCGATTGGTGGTGAAGTTAAAGAAAAGATTAGCAACTTCTGTCATGTCGACAAAGAACAGGTCATATGTGTCCATGATCTGTCGTCGATTTATCATGTTCCACTTTTGATGGATAGTGCTGGCGTTGTTAAATTTCTGAAAACTCGTCTTCAACTTAATATTCCTTCGGTTAAACCAGAAAAATCTTTACAAAGATGGAGAGATCTTGCCCGTCGAGTAGATCATTTGACACGGGAAGTTAAAATTGCGCTGGTTGGAAAATACACTCGACTAGAAGACTCCTACGCTTCAGTATCAAAATCCCTTCAGCATGCTTCAATACAAGCAGGATACAAGTTAAACTTAAAATTCATCGAAGCCTGTAACTTGGAACGGGAAATGAAAAAATCGAATCCGGCTTTGTATCACGAAGCATGGCAGATTTTGTGTATGAGCGAGTACGTGATTTTATAATTTCATCATTCAAAGAACTAATTACTTCATTTTTGCAGTGGAATTCTCGTTCCTGGTGGTTTCGGCCAACGCGGCATTGAAGGAAAAATTCGAGCATGCCAGTGGGCTCGTGAAAACAAGAAACCGTTCCTTGGAATCTGCCTTGGACTTCAAGCAGCCGTTATCGAGTTTGCCCGCAACGTTCTTGATCTTACAGACGCTAACTCCACCGAAGTTGATGCTGAAACTACTAATCCGGTGAGAACATTCGATCAAAAAGAAATTCTGCAGATAAGGACTGCCTTTGCATTATCACACTTCACTCGAACTTCAATGAAGACAGCCACTGTTTTTAATTTTTTTTAAGTTTCATTTTTTCGACCCCCAGGTAGTTATAGACATGCCGGAGCATCATCCAGGTCAAATGGGAGGCACAATGAGATTGGGAAGAAGAACAACAATGTTTAAAGGTGACAGCACTATCAGAAAGCTCTATGGAAACTGTGAATCTGTTGACGAAAGACATCGCCATCGCTACGAAGTCAACCCCAAATACGTTGAATTACTAGAGAAGAAGGGCTTAAAATTCGTTGGAACTGATTCTGAGAAAGAGCGGATGGAAATCTTGGAGCTCGAAAATCATCCCTACTATGTCGCTACGCAATATCACCCAGAATACTTGTCTCGTCCTTTGAAGCCATCGCCATGCTTTGTTGGTTTGATCATGGCATCGGTTGGAAAGCTGCAGCATTATCTGAATCAAGGCTGTCGTTTGTCACCTCGTCAATTGAGTTGTGACGAAAGCTCAGAAGAAGAAGAACTGTTGGTGAACAGTTTGAGCAAATCTGCTTCTCTTGTGCCACCTAAAATGCTGGGCACTCATAATGGAACAAACGGATTTACAAACGGTTATAGTGCAGAAAGTTCGAGCACCGATGAACAAGAGAAGTGAACTTTTCGAAAGTTGGAGGAGGAGTTACTGTAAGCATTTATGATTAGAAGGCGAGAAGATTGTAACTTTCTGTTCGTCATGAGATGAATAAAATTATTTCCTATTTGAAATGTAACGTAAACGTATCACGTATTCGTTTTTGCAGCTTGAATCGGAAAAATCCAGAAGGTGTTTTTGCTGTCACTTGCAATCATTTTTCGAAGGCATCGTACCTAAATCTCAACTTGTTCATTGTATTTCCCAATGTTCTCGTCATTAAAATTAAAGAGAGAACTTGATTCTCAAAAAGAGAACTTCAGACAACTTGTGATAACCTTTCAATCGACCCCCAGACGGTTTTGAAACAAACGAGAAGTTAACTCATTTCATTTCATTTATGAACGTTGTTGAAAGATGTCAAGTGCTGTAGCTTAGCGTGAATCGTAAACTTATTATAAAAATCCTTTGTGAAACTTCTGTGGATTGAAAGTGATAGGAACCTTCGAGTTAAACTACTTTATAAATCGTGATAAAACTCGGACAATTTTAATGATAAACAAGAACAGCCACTGCACCAGTGAGATTATCGTAAAAAAAGAAGGATACTTCTATCTTCCAGAAATAAATTATATAAATTTTTTGCTGGTTGATTACTGTGAAGGTGAGATTGTACATTTTTCTGTAACCAGTTCAAATTGGATCTGAATGAAGACGTCTAAATTCAATTTAAACTGAGTTATCTTGCAGGCAAATTAATTGGCTGTGCTCTTTTACTGATTGCTGAGCATGAACATTTAATTGCTTTTTTTGAAGACAGAAAATCTAGAGAATGAATGAAAGTTATTACGGATCATCTTAATCTTTTTTCAGATTGTCATAAAATGTCGAGGATTTCAATGAGTTGTTTTGCTGCAGCGAAGCATTTTGATAGAGACGGGAGTACCGTTTCTCGCATGAAGCAAAAGGAAAAACCAAAGTCCACTAAACATGGCAATAAATATGAAGAGATCAACACTTCAATTTCGTTGGACAAGTATAATCAAAAACTGATGAACTCTATTTGGGGCCTGTATAATCGGTAAATTATTTTAAATATAACAAAGAAAACATTAAAACAAATTCCATTTTTCAGCAACTCGCCCCATAACTTCAAGAAGCAAAATGCGGAAAGTCTTGCTGCTGTTAAAGGACAAGAGTCGACTAGGTCGTCTTTTGTCCACTTTTCGGTTCCGCAGTTCAACGGAATCTTTTCGGTTTCAATGAGTGTGGAAAACGCAGAAAAACCGAAAACATCTTTGGAAAAGTTTAAAAACCTGGAAAATCTTTTCAGCTTCCCAGTTGTCTAATCCATTCAACTCAAAGCACTCGAAAACTTAACTAAAGATGCAAAAAGTCGATGTATTGAGAACAAATTTAAAACTTTTAATAAACTGAAGATTTTAATTACACGAACTTTCAAGTTTTACATTATGACAATTTCAATTACATGCCAACTTCCAAAAAGCACCTGTTTATGTTAGATTTCCTGAAAAAAATCTAGTAAGCGAATAACTTCGATCAATCAAACAGTAAACTTACTCGTTTTCGGACCAGGCTTCTGAATCAGCAAGGAAGCCTTTCAGTTGTTCCAAATACTTTTCATGCTCATATATACCAAAGGATTCGTGGCTTAAATTGAAAGCCGTATTTTCACGACGAAGAGGGCAGCAAAACCTGAAAATAATAGAAGTATGAGAACTTGTATCACAAATTTCAGTCTCATATTTTACGTTTCAAAAAGATGATCAATTTTTACGAAGTGCTGTCCCAACGCACATCTAACGACCTTTCCATTATCGCTAACAACCGCTTTCCAATTGATGCATAGCGTCATGTGTTTGTTGTTTGCGTTAATAATTCTACTCATGTCTTCGTTCGTGATGTTTTGCTGCGAAAGCGGAAAATACTTTGCCTCGCTTCTTATCAAGAAGCTACTGGCGAATTTCATTTGTAAGACGTCTGTCTCTAGTTCTTTTATAGATTTAACGCAAAACGAGGAGATGTTTGTTTTCAACCAGTCATGCTTGCTGGCAGATTTCACCTCCCTTTCATCGAGAATGCAACGAATACTGGCTGAATCATTTGATGCTAGCTCCGATCCACTACCCGACTGTGGAACTGAGTTGTTGATAACTGCTCAAATAAAAACATGCAATCAGATAAGGTAGAAAACAAATAAAATTAAACTTACAGTAGACTTTGTTGCCATTTAATGAAAACTTCCGGCAAAATATGTACAAGCTGCCAATGGACACGTCGATACTGAACAAATGATGCGTCTGATTCATGTTTTTCATCACGATGTCGAGTGCAACTTCGCCAGTTTCTTCGTTTGCAATATTAGGTGTAGCCTCAACGCTCAAACAGTCGTTAACATTAACGCTAATTTCATGACGAACTAGACGATACCTACAACAAATCAAGTGTAAATTTAGAGAACAAAAGCCTTTCAGAATAATAAAGATGACATACTTCATCTTGGGATAGTTTTCAAGGACGTCATAGTAGATAAGAATTTTTATCGACTTTCTTCCTTTCCTGTGAGCTGCTTGCATGAATGCTGAAAGTTTTTTCGTGTCACCAGGTTTGATAGTCTCTTTTCCATCACGACTATCAAGAATTTGAGTCACATACTGCCGTCTTGCTTCCTTGTCCTTGTTCAAGGTTTCCGTTATTTCACGGAGATCTTTTTCGATCGAAAGCGGTATATCCTGCAGCAATTGTGGCTCAAGTAAAAATTCTCTTGGGCTACTTGTGGCTATGAACACTTTGGAAATCTCATTTGGTCCTGTATTGATGAGTTCAATGTCGATAGGAATTACTTCACCCGCTAAGACTTCTTTAGGCACATCTGTGATCTTAACTTGGAGCGCTGAAGCCGGTGGCAAAATTTGAACTTCAAGCTTTCGATCATAATCCGTTTTGACTTGGTTCGCTTCGTTCTTAATGAAAATTTTGTCAAAACCGAGCTTTCCCCAGATTCTAATCTTATCTAGTGATGAAGAAACTTTCCCAGCAATACCAACAATTCGAAGATACCCAATGAACTTTGACGTTATTGTCAAATGAATCACTTTTTTCTCATATTCACCAAAAACTATAGAGTCAATGACAGTACACGACGAAATTATGCTGTCATCGGTTATATATTCTGTTGGATAAAGCAAAGGATTAGTTTATCTTTCGTGGCTTATACAAGACTCAACTACCTCCAGTTTTGAAGAAATTGCGGTTTGAAAAGAGTTCACCACTCTCTTTCTTAAACTCCCAAAGCAATGTGATGTTTTCAAAAACAACCGATGGTTTGATTGGATTCTCTAGCGTAAATGCAACATGAATAGGTTCACCGAGAACGCATAGAGGATGCTCGCAGCTTGGGTGTTCACCTGAATACAGTGATCCATGCATTGGTTTGAAAACCATCATTGGTTTCTTGTTAGCTGTGTGTGCTACCATCTCTTCCAACTTGTTCCACATCCAAGTCTCGTGGAAATTACTCATGATCTCGATGTTCGATGCGGGAATTAATGTAGCCGTCTTCTCACCCGCAACAGACGAAACAAGAATTCTAACTGAGTTCTGACTCAAATAAGGTAAAGCAATGGGGTAAAGTTCATCGCTACTGAATTGAGACATCAACGTTTTCTGGGTTGCAATATATTCTCTCAAGAATCCAGCCTGTTGTTGGACACTTTGAAGGCTCGTTGGCCTCAGAAGATGGGATAAGCACTGTACTGCTTCTTCTAATTTTTTCAAAGTTATCGCTTGTTTGCTGATTGTGTATTGGATGTGATCTTCAGCTAAATTCCAACCTTTGTTCGATACAACTTGTTCTGCTTGCTTATACATTCTAAAAGCGTGATTTCGTTGCCCCGATTTTGTGTAACGGTGCCCAGACAGAACTGCTGTGAATGCATACCTGAAACATAGATAATCGATTTGTAAGAACAGGATCTGGCATCACAATTTTGAATGCATACTTTCTGTAGAATGGTGGTTGTGTTGAGAGATAACAATAGGCAGCTTGCTCAAGCAAAAGCCCCGATCTCAAGTCGGCATCTTCACTTGTCATCCTAGTCAGCTGTTTTGCCGCGTCACAATAAAGCTGTGCAGATTTCAAACACTCGGCGCTAAGAATTGTGGCTCGGGTCGCAAATTGTGGAAGCTTACAAACGTTCAAATATGTTGTTATGGCTTCTTCCATGTAGTCGTAAGTTTTTTTACTGGCCGTTCCTTGCATAAAAGCGGCAAGTGCTGCCATTTCCAGTGCACCAGCGTAAAATTGCCATGCTGAATCTGCGTAGAAATCGCGTTTTGCTTGATGATAGAAGTTGAACGCCAGGTTGTAGTTTCCAAACAAAAAATACAAGTCCCCAAGTTTACGAGTCTGCAGTTCTATTGATTCAGCTGTATAGATGACTGCTGTTTGAGGGGCGACTCCAGGCTTGTTTGTGTTGAACCAGCGTTTTGTTGCTCCAAGAAGACTTTTACTGACGCTTTTTTTATTCGTTATGGAATCATTAAGTTGCCCGACTATTTTCTCAACATACGGGATCAAAGCACGCACGGTAAAGTCTTGCACGAAATGCTTGAGATTCTCCACATCTGTGGAAGTCAGCCATGCACCGTGCGGGAGGTTCATGTCGTTGGATTCGTTGAGCCAAACGTTAGGATTTATGGTTTGGTCAGTCAAGCTGTTGGTGCTTGACGACATGGTGAGCGTGACCTGAGAGACAGAGATATCAGATAAAGTCTCTTGCAGTGGGCTCAGAGGATGAACTATTTCAGGGTTGGGCGATTGAAAATATGCTGTGGTTGGTGGAGTTGACGTTCCCGATAGTCCAGTGTGAATTGTGTTGGGCATCTGGGTAATATCTTGCGGTGACTTAGGTGCACTTTCAGGATTGTTTTCATTGGGCAATTCCGTGGCCTTGTGATAGGTTTTCATACAGTATTGCGCCCAGCAGTCTGGTTGCTCAGCATTGGGCTGCCCCTTCTGAGAGTTAATTTGAATTAAAAAGCTTCTGTTCTCCCCGAAAGTTGCTTTAATGTTCTCAAAACCCTGTTGAGCTTTTGTTATGTCCCCGGATGACCTTGATAAATTTTTTTGTATAAATTAGAATTATTCTTAATTAAAAATTAAATTGTAATGTACCCATCGTGAAGCATGACGTAGCAGTTCAAAGCTTCGTCAGATGTCGCCGATATCCACTTGGGAAGTTTTGGAGGCGTGATGTTTTGCATCATTTTCACCTTTTTAGTAAGCTGATGCGCTTGTTCTACCGGATTTGTGTCGTTACTGGAAACGACGATAAGACACGCAACGATATGCTTTGTAAATTCGTGGTCTGACGGAAACTGAACCATGAAAAATACGTCTCTCCATTCCTCAAACCACGAGCATGTAAGTGGAATTTCTAATGGTGATTGGTTTATTATGTTCATTTGTCGCGTCTTATCGCTGCTGTTGGGATGTGATGAAACAGCTTCACTTAACATTTTTCTAGCCAGAAGAGTTTGGGGTGGTCTCCAATCGATGTCGCAAATATTTAGACGAAGTCCTCGCGTTGAAACTGACACACCCGCAGAGCTATCCCGAAAATGAGCTAGAAAAGCAGTGGAACCCGTTTTCTAAGTAGTGCAATGCAGTTCTGGAAGTCCAATGTTACCTTCGGCTGAAATCTTCGAGAAAGGCGATAGCAAAGTGGCAAAATTTAGGTTGTTCTTCAAACACAGCTCTTCCGCCGCCTGTGAACATGTACTGCCGATCAGTGGTGTCGAGAACACGCTTTGTATCAGCTCCTTAGGAGAAAATTCACTTCCCATTATTGTTGATTGATTTCCCTTAATATTTTCGAATTTTTCACTTTTTCTCGAATCAGCTGTTGAGGCGATGAGTAATGAGGGGGTTGACACTGCTTTGTTGTTTGTTTACTTATTCAGTATACCAAAGATTTCTAGAAAACTTTGAGTATACTTTGTTTTCTTCTTAAAAGTGGAATAATTCGAAAATGGTTATCATAAACGATGCAAAATACTCCAAAATCATAACGCTCCTGTCAAACTACAAAGGACTTTCGATTGAATGCGAAGTGGAGATAATAAAAAGTTTTCCGGAACTCACGGCAGATACGATAAGAAGTATAATTTCCAAACACGGTCAAAACACATTGAAGACGTTGTTTTATAAGTTCTCTCATCGATCCGACGCGATAATGACAGAGTAAGCGCAAACTTTTAATCGAAACCTCGAAATTACAGTTCGTGTATTCAAAGGTATTTAGGTAGAGCCACGCACGACCGAGCAATCTTGGAACTTGCTATTGACATGAACTGTCCCCCGATCGGACTCTGTCGTCTAATTCTTAACTTATCGTTTTCAAAAGCCGATGTGAAACAAATGCTACGTGATCCAGATCTTATTCCTGACCCGATGCTGAGCGCCAATGTTTTGTAAGTTTTAATATGACTGTAGTTGTTGCTAGGACATTAACAAATTTCTGCTTTAGCACCTGCATTTACAATGAAATAAATGACGGCGTTGTTGTCGATATGGCGCGTTATTCAATTGGAGAAGAGTACGAAGTGAAACTGAAAAGAATGGCTCGAGAAGCTCGCTTGACGTTTTATGACGAAGGTGACCTTAGGCGCGACGGATTTGATAAAACGCCCGATTTGCTACTTGCAGTTCAGTTTCTATACGAGAACACCATCATCAATTGGATCGAGTCAAAGGCATCATTTGGAGACTGTGAAACGCATGCTAAATATCTTAAAGACCAACTGAGCTGCTATGAAAACAGATTCGGTTCTGGTATTGTAATTTATTGGTTTGGCTTTCAACAAGAGATTTTAAGTCTTAAACAAAGCAACATTATTGTGTTGGATGGGTTTCCGTCAACGGATTCTCTCACAACTTTCGAAAAGCTATGAAAAAGTAAAATTCTTCTAATAAAACACTAAATCCCGTTTCAGATGAACTTTAAGAGATTTCATTTTCAACCACCTCCGTTTTGATGTTTGAAATTTCCACGTTGAATTCAGCCTCGCCGATGTAAGCTTCCCAATTGTGTGACTCATCGATGCAGTGGACGTTTTGCAAATGTTCTTTGATAGATTCCAGAGTAAAATCGGAGTTGTTGCAAAGAGTACATCGAATTTTTGTTTTGATGATAGATTCGGCCTCTGGAAAGGGAGACACGTCGCCATGAAAGGTACTCATGTGCGTACTCATGGCTTTGGCAGATTTAACTAGTTTTCCACACAGCTGACATTTATCTTTCCTTGTCTTCAAATGCGTCTCCTTGTGTTTTCTGAATGAATACGATTCGGTGAAGATTTTTCCACAATCGCAGGTCAAGACATTCTCCAGTGTATGAATCCTAAAAGTTATTAAGAATGCTGTAGCTTGGTTGGTATGTAATTAGAGGTAAAACTTACCGCATATGATATTTCAATTTTTGTTTTCTTGCAAAATGTTTGCCACATACGGTGCAGTGGGAACTTTCAGACTTCGTGTGCACTTTTTCATGAGAAGTGCAGGCTATTGTAAGGATATTGTAAGGACTACTGAACTCATTTACCAAAATTTATCAACTCACCGCCCTTGTCACTAAACGTTTTTTCGCAAAAAGTGCAATTATACGGCTTGTCATTTAAGTGGATCCGCTCATGACGTACCAAGTTTGAACGCTGGACAAAAGATTTCTGGCAAAAACTACATTTTTGCCGGACGCCACTGTGGATGAGTAGGTGTTCCTTGTAGGAATCTCGCCGAAGAAAAGATTTTGAGCAGTGCTCACAAGTGTTAAGCACATTCTTATGGATTAGGTTGTGAGATGATAGCGAAGACTTCGTGGAAAATTTCAAGGGGCAAGTTTTGCAAGCAAATAGCTTTTCGTTTGGATGAACAATCTTAAATGAAACAAATGTTAAAAAAATAAATAGGGTAAAATATGAATTGTATACCATTTGGTGCATTTTCCTGTCTTCTTTGTTTCCGAAAGCTTCGTTGCATAGTTGGAACTGGCATTTGAAACCTGCTTTCTTTGAACGTTCCTTCTTGTGAGCCGTTTCGTAATGAAGTTTGGCCTTAATTTTCTTGGTGAATTCTTTTGCACAGATCTTGCACGATAATTTCTCAACCGTCTTGATCTCCTGAGCATGGTTGAGATAAAAATGCGATGAGGATTCACTTGGAGTGGCAAGCTTATAGAGGCACAGTTTGCAATAGGTCAAGATCTCAGTAGGATGTTGTTCTGAGAAATGGTTGCGCATTTCATCCAAGCACTTGTAAGCAAAGTTACATTGAATGCACTTGTAAATAATTCTGTCCAATGACGACACGTCGTGATGGGTAACTGAAAACGAAGTCGAAATGCTGTGAGAAACACAAAAAATTTGAATTATAAATAATTAGGCCGATTATTTACCTCGGATGTGATCCTCGAAATTCTTTTTTGTCACGTGATAGGACGAATCAATAGGGCAAACGAGAGAGAGATTGAAGGTTTTTTCGTCTATTTCGCTTGCGCTTTTCGCTGGTAATTTCGATGGTAATGCAATATGGCAAGTATCGCATTGATCACCAACGTTTAGTAATTTAAAGCCGTGATACTCGTTCAAATGTTCATACAAACGACATGATGCATCAAAGGAACTTTTATGACAGAATCCACAAGAAATCAGTGAACTATTGTCACTGAGGTCAAGTCCTTTGATCCGAGGTTTCTGTTCCAAATGCTTGTCAGTCGCTATGCAGAAGACTTTGCTGCAGTCGAAATCATAGACTACGAGCTCTTCAGTCGACCTTTCTACAACAATTGTAAAGTTCTTCAAGCAATCTTCTTCAGTTTTTGTCTTCTTTTCATTGATAATGGTGTCGATTATCGGATTTTTGTCTAGGTTCCGAAGGATCGCTGGAACTTTGATTTCATGCTCGTGCTGATAATGATTAAGAAACGAAAATTCGCGAATCGCTCTGGTGATGTTCTGGTCACAAAAGTTGCACAAAACCTCTGGTGGTTGCTTTCCTTTGACGACGCGATAAAGCTTTGAAGATGACTGGCTGACAGCTTTCTCGTAGGTCATCAGATTGACGTTATGTTTTTCGCGGAGATGGTTATTCATATTTCCTGAACTGTTGATAATGTCGCAGAAACTACATGATGATATCCCGTGGCACTCGAGCTCATGATCGCTAACATTTCTCGGCTTTAGTTTTACTTCGTTGCATCCGAATCTACATGCACTTATCGGATGTTCGTCTTGGACATGTGATTCCAGTGAGCACTGGTCTTCAAAAAGTCGCAAGCAGTCTTTCTGGTCGCAAATAACAAAACCTTGGCAGAATACGAAGTGAATACTGCCATCTGCGTTAATTGGCACCTCACAAACATTACAAACTTCTCCAACTTGTTCGAACCTTTTACCGACATCAGTGAGATCTTTGTCACACATTTTTTTGTCTGGTCCAAAACTTGACGAGTCCAGAATCTTTTTTTCATCACTTTGTGAACAGCTGCTTTTACAAACCTCCATGTCGCTGTGTGGAAGTGGAACTACTTCAGGCGCTATAAAAAGAAGTGCCGAAAGGGCTCTCTTTTGTCCACTAATTCCGATAAAAGCAAAGTTTTAGTCGTCTTCTGTCGAGGGGAGGTCAGTTCTAAAGAATAAACAGAGGTTCACCCCACCGTCAACTCTTTAAAATATTTCGGAACGCAAACATTTTTAACGTGTTTATCGAAATTGTTTATTTCATTATAAACTCAAAGCACAGGAAACTAATCTCATAAACGAGCTGCCTGAGAATTTCTACAAAAATCAACACGACGATATAAAAATTGCTTTGCGAAAAAATTGCGTTCATTGATTTCTTCCACTTCTACTTTTCATTTCAGTTGTACAAGTGTCTTTCATCGAACAAGTTTGCTTTCGATCGCAGTATTATTTCTTAGAAAGTTGTGGCGCGTTCTAATTTCGTTTTTTTAAGAAATTGAATTTCAGCTTTGTCAAGATTTTGGTAAAGAAAGGTTTGTAAAAGCTCAAGTGTAAAAGCTCAGCACAACTACCGACAAGAACATTAATCTTTAAAAAGTTGCAATAATCTACTCAAATGTACTGAAAATCTGAGGTTTCGAAAACGAAAGTTAAAAAAATGAAAAACAGTGGCACAGTCATTGATGAAATTGTGTTAATTCGAAGAAAAAAAGATGTTTCATGATGAATAGGCTGAAATCAATACTTGTTACGAATCAAAAGTGGCTACAAACTACTGGAATTTCTCAGTCATTTTAACACAGCCGTGATGTCCGGAAAAATGTGCAATACCATCAATCAAAATATTGTTGAACCGTACAGCATTAAAGTCATAAATGATTATTTTAAGACATTTGGAACATTACTAAATAGCAGCGATATCGATACTGTAAAACCAAACGATTTATCAGCAAGGTGAGTGCCGACCGTTTTGCAGAGTAATGTGAAATTTGAAAAAAAAATCTTTGTTAAACACAGATTAATTAACGACAACTCAAATATAAGCGACTACAGTGATCCAGACATAGAATTTCACGAGGTTTGGGACCGTGGAAAATTTTCAAATCCAACGCAAAACAAATCTGATGATGTGAACTGCTTACGACGCTTGGAAAACTCTGTAATAAACTTAGAGTCTTGCCTTGGGACTTTTAATTCCAATCATGAGACAGCCAACAAACATAGTAAACTGGTGTTCAACATCAAATCCTGTCCATCTTCAACAGATGACACTCTAAGTGATGTTGACCTGGAAAAGTTCGAAAGAGACCATGTTGTCTTGGAGCATAGACGAAGTGCCATTTTCAACGGACCCGGAACGACAGCGTCCCTCTCAGACTTCCATAACGTCAGCGAAGTTCTTCTCAGTATAAGACAACGGTTGGCATCATTCTTGAAATCAAATCAAGATAGTTCAGCTGGCCAAACAGCAAGTTCAAATAACAAGCAAACGCTCGAAGAAAACATTTCCACTCTTAAGACAGAGCTAGAAAGTTATTTGAAAGTTATCAATGAAAAGAAAGAAGATGAACTACGGCGCTTTTCAGAAAATATGGTCAACGAAGAAAAATTATTGAAAATTAAAAAAGCGTTTTTAAGAAAGGAAAAACTTGAGACAAATTTTTATGAAACTCTAACGTTTGGGACGAGCTACGCTATAGCGAACAACGAAACGTTTCCGAGCACATTGCTCACACGCAAGGATGACATTCACGTTAAGAATGGATTTACGATGCGAAATTGCTACGATAATGACTATGTTTTTGACACTAAGAAGTCTTCTTCTGATTATACTTCAGGTGTTGAGTTCTATACCATGCTGGTAAATGAAGAGAAAAGCGAGGTTTTGAATGATGCACCGGATCGATTCCAAGCGCGTGAAAGAATTTCACTTATTTTCAAGGATCATGAAGAAATAATCAGAAATTGGCAAAATTATCAACTTAGAACTGTTCCCAGGAAGTCCTGCAAATTCAAAATGAATTCGAAAGCACTCAAAGTAAAAAATCATGACGTTTGGGGCTTTACTCTTTCTTCGGCTCAAAACCAGACATTACAGCTAAAACTAAAAAAAGAACAGCAGAAAAGGTAGGTGTTTTTTTTTACTTGTGGTTTTAAATCATCAATTTCTGTTCATAGGCTGGTGTTTCGGGTGAGCTCTTACATCCTGAGCATTGTGCTGTTTGTCATCGTTGTTTATCTGTCTGAATCAATTTTTACTTTCAATAAACGTGCATCTATAGATTTTTAAGTCAATGAATCTAAATTTATTATTATAAAACTTCGATTACTTAAAAATTTAAACAATAAATTATATTAATCTTATTTTGTAAAAATGGAGGAGAGAATACTTTCTTAGTTCTTGGCAGTACGACGCAGATGTTACAACACAAAAATAAACAGTCAGTTTCGGAGTCATGTAAAAAAATCTCGGAAAAGCAAGTTCTTAAAAATAAACATCAACGTACTACATTTCACCACGCTAGAAGATTGTTTTATGAAAAATGTTTGATCGAGTTATTCTTAATTCGTTTCTCGTCAAGTTGCTTTTCAAGCTTTTTATGAATTCTAAGCATAATGTTTAGTACGAGCCGGAACAATTATTTCTATGAAACTTTCGTCAAAGAACTGCGATGATTTTTTTCTCATTTTCGAGAAATTTTTATCGGTGTCTAACTGTATCGATCTTCGATCAATGATCGGTGTCGCTTTTGAGGTTGTTTTGGTTGTTATTAGGAGTGTGTGTTGGTGAAGAAGACATTTTTCTTCGAAAAAAGTTTAAGCTCTTTTTTGTGTCTTTAGTATCTTTTTTCGACTCCTTTTCTTTAACTTTGGTTTCCTTCTCTTTGCTGGAACTCAAAAATTTGGGAAAAAAGTTCGAATCCTTGTTTTTCTGATTCTGCAGTTTGACTATTTCAGCGCGACTTTCTTCATTTTGTCTGGCTCCTGTTTTTTTATCACTAATTGATAGATGCTCGATATTAACATTTTTTACTTCGGGGCTACCATCATTAACCTCATCTTTCGGTTTCTCATCAAAAGTATGTTCATCGGCGCTCGATTCATTTGTGACGGTGTCATTAACAACTGATTCCGCCTCAATTCTTTCGGAACTGTCGTTGTCGGGTACGTTCTGTATCAATGGTGACTCCATTGGTCCAAAATCAGTATAAACGACTATGTCTGACATGCCCGCTTTCTCTTTATCTCTGAAGTTTTGAACAGAATTCCAGATTTCCTTTAACTCGCCCGTCAAGTCACGGTCTTTGAGGATTTCAGGTTTTCTAAAACATTAACGTACTAATAATCAGTGAGCCTAGCAATTTAAATAAAAACTTACTTGGATAATACTATTCCCGGGTTCATGGCCTCAACAAACTCGCACATGAGCTCAACTAAATTTTGATGTTCTGGTGAATCTGCATAGTTTCGACCGGTTTTCTTCAGAATTTCGGGGCTTGCTAAAGTGAGTAGAAGAACAGTTCTTCAATTGTTTCTTGAACATTTTATAAAAAGTATAATTTACCCATGACAGCAAATATCATGTGCTCTGGCTGTTGAACATGAAAGCCATTCTTAATAGAGCTGTTAGATCTTATTTGCATCGCTCCGTATAGAGGGATCTGCAAGGAAAATAGTTGTAGGTAGTTTTGTAAACAACCGGATGGCTAAGACCACAAAATCTTACTGGATCGTATTCTGACTGTTGATTGGCAATTTTGTTGTAAGACAAAATGTTGATGAAAACAGTTCGCCCGTCGCTTGTTGTTTCTTTGATGCAGAATCTCGGCTGAAATATAAGAAGAATTTCACTTTTTGTTTGCTGGTTTGTTTAATCAGATTAATTGCCTGTGGAGGGTTTTTAAATTGGGACTTTGCAGATCGATGCCTTTTATTCATTATGTTCTGTAGGGTTTGATCGATGGTCAATAATTCATGATTGGGCAAATTCATTGATAACTCTCGTGAATTTATTCAATAAGCTAAATAAATATTCGGCGGAAGCGTCGGGAAGACGGTATCCTTGTCGTCGATTTGAAGTTGAAAACAGACCGAGATCTTTTAGGCAGACTTTGGTTTGGTGGCTAGCCACTTTAACTTTTTGGACACTTATTAAACGTGAAACTTTGAAATTTTGTTTAGAAAATTTCTTGTTATGACTTTTTCCATTCAAAATCGGTTATAATTAGGGTTCGGAAAACATCGTCATGATGTATCATGATGCAATTTTGTATAGGATTTACACCAGGGATGCAAAAACCCGGTTTGTGTGCAAACTTTCACCCACATTGTATCCGTATGTTCAAAAACTTCCAATAAGTCATCATATTAATTGGAATTTTTCGCCGAACCCTATTTTTAATCGGTTCAATCGGTACCCAGTCGCTTGGACGTTGTACACAAGCTGCACTTTCATTCGCTCTTTTGTTTTCGTTGAAAAAGGTAAAAATATGAAAATCTACCTATTGTAAATCGAACTTACAGGAAATAATCTATAAAAAAGCAACCAGAGCAAGAAAATGGACAATGATGACGTCGAAACCTCGTTCAAAAATGAAGGAAAAGAAGCTTTATCAAGAAATTCTTCAGAAAGCTCCAGCTACGAATATTTAAATTTGAAAACCAGCCTGAAATCTCCAGTTCTAGAGTCAAACTACTCTACTACAGCCGAAAACGATCTTCAAGATGCCATTTTTAACCCAAACATGACAAATTCACCATCAACGCCAAATATTGTTGGAAAATCAATTTTTTATGATTGTCTCAATGATCCCAGTTCTACGAATGAGAGTTTCCAGAAATCGGATACTGACGATGGTGAGTGAGACACTTTTAAAAAAAAGTTAAAACCTGAGCCAAAATGTTATTTTAGATGCAGCGACGTACGAAATTGATCAAGAAAATTGCACTATCTTCGGGCAGATTTATTATTTGGGCGCTGTAGTCTGCAATCTTCCGAAGTCTGAATCTGAAATAATGAGACACATCCATGAGCTGAACACGAGCAGTACAGGTCTGGATGCGGGGGTAAAAGTAAAAATTTCCATTCCGAATTCCCTTGGAGGAGTTGTTCAGCTATTCAGTGGGGACGAAGAGGGCAGCAGTATAGTGTATTCAAGGTAAAACGGAAACAAATCTGTACAGATTTAACAAAAATTTCCTCAAATTTCAGCTTCGACATCCAATATATTTTGTTCTACGCTCGCGGAGCCACAAATTCTCCTGATCAACCTTGTTTTGCTTTCACTTGGAGCCACGGTGAGAGCCAAGAAACTGCTATTTACCAATGTCATGTTTTCAAGTGTAATATTCCTGAAGCGGTTCATCATGTAAGATAACTTTTCCAATGTCTGAATTAAAAAAAATAACTTTTGTTTTTAAGGTTTCAAGCTGCTTTGCAAAAGCTTTTCAGCGGATTCCTCAAAGCGCTTTGGCTTGTAGCATGACGAGCGAGAAAGTATCCATCACTACAGATCTGTTAAGTGGAAATCCATTGTTAAAGGCCATTTATGAGTTCTTCGTTTCGCTTGAGATACGCGAAAAAGTTTCCAAACAGGCATACGCGAATGTATCACGAGAAAAGTCATGCTTCAAGCTTCGCCAAAATTGTGATAAGGAAATTTGTGTTACCGTCAAACCAGCTGTTTCAGACAATCTACCCCCGCTTTTCATCGAGCGATGTTTTGGCCTGTTACTGTCTATTGGAAGTATCAAGAAACAATCAGATATGCAGCTTTTGGAACTTACAGCAGGAAACTATTTGAAGGGATCTTCCGATTTTCAGATAATTGCTTCTTGGGATATTCAAGAAACTAAAGGCTTCGATCTTACATCGACGAACAAACAGGTAAACAAACATTGAATAAAATAATAGTAAACCGTGTTTTTGACGTCAAAAACGCCTTACTGAAGCTCGGGAACTTTGTTCATTTTTCATAGTCATAATTTCGATGTGAATGCTAAATTTTCCTTAATTTTCCAAAACAGGTGACGCACATTGCTGTTGATCTCGTCATAAAGGGAATATTGGAGCCTGTTCGATTTGTAATTGAAAGCCAGATGAAAATGGATACCTCTGAAAACCAGCCATCGCGATTTAGCAATAGTTTCTTGTTTCAAACAAACAAGCGACCCTTGGTCAAAAAATTTTACATTCAACTCAAAGAGAACGGTGAAAATTCCTGGATCCTAGATTCTGTCGATCCCTCTGATGAAAACCTTGAGCCTGTACAGTCATCGTCGTTTAATCAGAAGTTCAAAAACTTTTCGAAGATGGTACGATCAACAAGCTCTATATCTTTTGATCTGGAAGATCTCACCGATGAACCGTCCGAATCTATCTGTGATCTAGAAGAAGAAGACGAGCCTCTGGCAAGTGGAACTGGTGAAATAAATAAGGATTGCCCTCAGGAGAGGCTAGATTGTTGGGCACCAGTAATTCAAGAGTGGCAAACTTCTGGAAAAAGACCGAAGAATCTTGCATTTCTTATTCGCAATGGTGGCATTCCAGAAGCTTTACGATGCCAGTTGTGGCAAAAACTATCTTATACAGACAACCGTCCTGGCTTGGCAGAAAAATACAAGACACTCATAATACAGGAAACCAAATGCGAAGAAACTATCCTGCGGGATGTAAATCGAACATTCCCGGCCCATGATTTTTTCCGTGATAACGGGAACGGACAGGAGCTCTTGTACAAAGTATCCAAGGCATATTCTGTTTACGATGACGAAGTTGGTTACTGTCAAGGACTGTCTTTTATTGCTGCAAGCCTTTTGTTGCATCTGCCTGAAGAAGAAGCGTTTAGTGTTCTTGTATCAATCATGTATGACTTTGGCTTGCGAGAGCTCTACAAGGGAAACTTTGAAAATCTTTCGCTTCGATTGTTTCAACTAAAATGTCTTATCAGAGACCAGCTGCCAGAGCTTTTCCACCATTGGAACACAATTGGCGTCGAAGTGCATATGTTCTGTTCACAATGGTAACACAGTCCTGCTATCAATTCATAAACAAATAATTACAAAATTTATTCAACAGGTTTTTGACGCTTTTCACTGCTCGCTTTCCGCTTCCTTTCGTTTTTCATACAATCGATTTCTACTTGTTGGACGGGGTTCAAGTTTTGGTTCAAATTGCGTTCTCATTGCTACTATCGTGCAAAAAAGAACTTCTCACTAAGGACTTTGAGGCTACTCTGAAGTTTATTCGAAATTCCCTGCCGAAAAAATTCCGTCTAGAAAGCCATTCAGCCAAACTGATTCGAATTGCAAGCGACTGCAAAATGAAGAAATTGAAACGATACGAGGAAGAGTATTTGTTAAAAAAAGCGGAAAATGATAAACTTGAGAAATTGCTTGTACAATATCAAGACAAATACAACTTGGACCGAATTAATCTTCAAAACGAAATCTCTCAACTGAAGAAACGAATCCAAAAGTTTGAAGAAGATGAGAAAAACTATGAGTCCATTATTCATGATTACAAAAAAATCATTCAGCGACAAGAAATTTTACAAGAAGATTCTATCAATGTTCAACGAATGGTAAGAAAATCTACTACCTTATTATAACTTGTTTCTTATCTCCTTAATTGTAGCAATGTAATGAGGGAAAAGGTGAACCAGCCAGTGGTGACAATTCTGAAGCACTGAACGTCGCGATGCAAAGAATCCGCGAATTAGAAACAGAGCTTGCCCAATCGAAGCTGTCTCAAGTCGAAAGCGAATGTCTCAACCAAAGTCTTCAGCATCAAATCAACACAATGTCATCGAAATCGACAATTCAGCCAGCTCAGCCTATCCCAGGTTGGAAAGTTAAATGGGATAACATAACGGCAAGCATCCCGAACACCATTCCTTCTTTTCAATCTCATATTTCAGACATTGCCAGTCAGCTAAATAACCCCGACGAGTCAACATAAGCTTACTATGCTTCAAAGTGTGGCAAAAATGCATAAGCTAATACCAATAAAAATCCAAAAAAATAAATAACGGCATTTGATTCGAAAATAAATGAAAGTCAGGGGTCGCAACTAAAGCATTCAGTGAAGGGGTTCCAACAATTTCCATGAGTTACTTTTCTCCTAAATTATTTTCAAAGTTAAAAAATAATTAATTTCCTATCGTGTGTGCGAAGTAAGTAAAAAGCAGCAACCAAAAGGAGCGCAGTTGGTAGAAGGATTGACTAAAACGTCGACCAAAATTTCCACACTAAAGTGCGTAGCTTTCGATACAAGAAAACACAAAGAAGCTCGGATTGAAGGACACATTGGAAGTTCCACATTGTACCAGAGATGTCGGACGTATTTGATTTTGAGCTCCACGAAGCCAACGGCGATGCCTACGACTCGGATAGCGATGATGTAAGAAAACTTTTTATATGCCCTCAAATTACTATTCTCTCTCTCCCTCTTCGTTATTACTTTGTCAATTTTATTGACGAAAAATGAACGCACAAGAAAAATGGCCATCAAAACAATCGTGTAATCGTCAAACTTGCTTTGGAAATGTTGGGAGATTCAAATCATGCTGAAGAAAACACGCGAAAGGAAATTGATGATGCATGAATCATCTGAACATGTAATTCACTTTTATGCGTTGCAACCGAATCTCTTCTTTCATCCTTGAAAAAGTTGATTTAAAAATAGAAGCAAGATTATGCTATTAGGTTCTTCTAAATATAAAGTCTATTATCAAAGTTTTCGTTCACGGAAAGATCGCACGACCCTACAAATCAAGAAATTCTTGTAGATACTTTTCATTTTCAATTCTCTCAAGTAAACAAACAGCGAGCTAACGTCTTGGGTCAGCAGAAATTCTGTGATCGACATTGACAATTAGATAAAGCCAGAAGCGTTAATGATTTATCAAAATAAATCCAAATGGTAGCTCGACTGACGTCATTAATTTATGAATTTCTTCGCTACAGATGGACTCGGAACTCAACAGTAACAAAAACATGGAGTATACAAACCTTTTAAATCTTTTGAACATTTTTTTACGTCTGATTTTCGTTTCTAGCTTAGAAGAGACCGAAACTATTCAGTTGAGCGAGGACATAGTTAATTTGGGCGTAAAACTAGGTCCACCGGACTTTGAGTTAAAGAAAGTCTTGGGAAAGGGTGGATATGGCAAAGTCTTTCAGGTAAAATTGATCATTCGTTTTGTCGAACGTCCTTCATAAGTATTATTTTAGGTGAAAAAAGTAACTGGCAAGGATGCAGGTAGTTTTTTCGCAATGAAAGTCTTAAAAAAAGCTTCTATTGTGCGAAACCAGAAAGATACTGCTCACACACGTGCCGAGAGAAACATTCTGGAAGCCGTAAAGGTACACATTATTTGCTCCAGACGGATTATTCAACTAACAAGTCTGTTTGTATTTTAGCACCCATTCATCGTCGAGCTGGTTTATGCGTTCCAAACAGGAGGAAAATTATATTTGATCTTGGAATATTTGAGCGGGGGCGAGTTGTTCATGCATTTGGAGAGAGAAGGCATTTTCCTAGAAGACACCACTTGGTAACTATTCTTAACTATCCTCCAGTTTCATTTACTTATGTTTGTCACTACAGTTTTTACCTAAACGAAATTGTTCTTGCATTAGAACACCTTCATTCGCTGGGAATCATTTACAGAGATTTGAAACCAGAGAATGTTCTATTGGATGCACAAGGACACGTCAAGCTGTAAGTAACTAAATATAGTTCTAAATTTAGAAAAATCACCATCTTTTTCTCTGTAGAACTGATTTCGGACTATGCAAAGAGCATATACACGAAGGCATAACAGCATGGACATTTTGTGGAACGATCGAGTACATGTAAGCATCTCAATCTATCGGCTTTGATATAGTTAATACCTGTTTTTTCTTTGAAAGGGCTCCTGAAATATTAACAAGATCAGGCCACGGAAAAGCAGTCGATTGGTGGAGCTTAGGTGCTTTGATGTACGACATGCTTACGGGCAATCCACCGTTCAGCGCAGAAAATCGGAAAAAGACTATCGAAACCATCTTGAAAGGAAAACTCAATCTTCCAGCCTATCTAACTCCAGATGCTCGCGATTTGATTCGACGCCTCATGAAACGCCAGGTTTCGCAGCGTTTAGGTAGTGGACCAGGTGATGGCTTGGAAGTTAGATCGCATTCATTCTTCAAGAACGTAAATTGGAAGGATGTTTTCGAAAGACGACTTGAACCGCCAATCAAGCCCGTTCTGGTGAGTTAATGAATTAGTTGATATTGCAGACTTTTTGACCCAACAAATTTTCTTACACAGCGAAGCGAAGATGACGTTTCACAATTTGACACAAAATTCACTAAGCAGATTCCAGTTGACTCCCCTGAAGAATCGATGCTGAGTGAGAGTGCCAACCTGATGTTCCAGGGATTCACTTACGTTGCACCTAGCGTTCTTGAAGAAATGAGTCAACCACGCGTCGTAACAGCTAGAAGTCCAAGACGAACTCCGCGTAATCGCGATGAACAAATGCTTAGAGTTTTCCCAGGAGCCTCATCGTCAGTGGCTGACATATCAAATCAACCACAGTTTTATCCTAATTCGTCACATCTTAATCGACACAATCATATGATTCACTTTCGTCAATCGCCGCATTTACAAGGTGAACATTTCGCTTTTATATTTTATTAAACTTAACCGAATTCTGTTTCATTAAAAAAGGTTTTGCAAACACGCCGACTAGTGATGACGTCAACATGCACGATGTTCAGCCGTTAAATCATGTGTAGTAGATGCACTGATTTTTGTACAAACCAAATGCCATAAACTTCAATTCATTGATTGTTATGTTATTTTTGAACTTATTCGATAAAGAAAACAATCAGAAAAAGTTCACTCTTTAACAAGTTAAGGAAACGAGTTAGAATAAGAAATACAAAACTTTCGACATTTGCTACTTGTAAAATCAACAGAAATAGATTACTTTTTTATTGATTCGCCAAAGCTCAAATGAAATAACTTGAAATACAACTGAAGTCACTTCTACCCAGAAAAACATAACGTCAATGATGACTTACGAGAAAGCTGTCGTTCTTAGTATAATTTTTAATATCTTGGCAAGAGAAGGCCAATTTGTAACAAGTCCTTGATTGAAGTAATATTCATTTCAGCTTTTGTCGGGATACTTTGTTAAATTAAGCTTGTTTAAGCCTTGCGGGAAAGTAATTTTAAAGCAAAAAAAAAACTTTGTTTAAATGGAAATCAGATTAAAAATAATGTCTTTGCCACTGAAAAAATACTTTAATGGAAGTAAATAAAGCGAGAATTCTTTTTCTATTTTAACTTTATTAATCAATAGAAATGCGACGAAGAGAAGAAAGTCGGATAAACAGCAGCAACTAGCTTAAGTGAGATATAATCGATGGAAATCATTCGCACCGAAAGCACAATTACATTTGGGACATTTTCTTTGCCTAGAGTCGTAACGGTTTCGCAAGCACTCGTAGCAGAAGACATGGAAGCACTTCGTAAGAACAGCGTCCTTTTGCTTAACCTTGCAAGAGTCGCATGTGAGTGCCTCTTTGTACTCGCGGTTTTCTTGAAGTATCACCTCATCAATAGTGGCACCGGACATTTCCATTTCCATGTTTTTCATCCGATCGATTTTTCTCTTGCACACGTTCAACTCTTCCTGAAGGTGCTTCGTTTTATTAGATTCCTGCATAAATCGAGTTGCTTTCTGGTCCATCATTTGCTGAGTTTCTACCAACATCGTGACATATTTGTCCAAATGCATCTTTAATTCTTGTGCCGATTGAGCAGACTCTGTTGCTTTGCGCTTGTAGGTCTCCAAAGCTTTCTGCTTTAAATCGACTTCCTTCTCAAGATTTGAGATTGTTATAATGAAGCTCTTCTCTTTTTCTTCTAACTTCCGCTTGAGTGTTATGAGCGTTTCCATTTGATGCTCTTGGATTTGAATCTTAAAAGGTATTTATTTAGGAAAATACAAAAAGAGTCTACCTATGTCCATACCTGTTTCTCGAGCTCGTCTATTTGTGCGCTGAGGAGAGCCTGCTTCTGGTTAGCGTTAATTCTGTCAGACATCAATTTGAAATTGGCCTCATCTTTGCTGCTCAACTGTTGCAAAAGACGATCGTTTTGTTCCTGCATTTCGTCGTACGCCTGACCCGTCAATTCAATCTCGTTCAACAAGGCTTCTTCCTCCTAAAATGTGGTTAAAAACGAAAATTTTAAAGTCAGCCCAGTGAAAATTCAAAAATTTGATTTTTACATTAGATCCGACAAATGGTCGATAAGCACCAATCCATTGGCCATCACATACTTTCTGTGCCGACACCTGCTTGAGTAATTCACTATTCTTATCCTCTAGCTGCTTCATTTTTCTCAGAACTTCTTCATCTGCTAGTTTTTTGCGATCTTCACGCTTTGCTTCTTGCATTTTCTTCATTTGGCTTTTGAGTTCTTCTAGTTCGGCTCGAACCTTTTTCTCTGCCGCCATCAACTGAACCTTATCGCGCTGTTCTTTGCTTACGCCTTTATAAGTGTCCATTACTACTTTAGTGTCCTTGAGATCATTAAGTGCTTTCTTAAGCTGGGCCTTGAGTTCTCGATTTTCGCGTTCCAGCTTGGCAGCGTTGTTGGTGTTGGAACCTGACGGTGCTTCTTCTTTTTTCACTGTTTCTCCCGGAGTTTTATCGGTGGGCGTCAATGAGTTTTTCTCATCGTTTTCCGAATCTTCTTCATCTGGTTCAGCTTTGATCTTGTCAGATGACTCGTCTTTTAGCAGGTTCTTTACATCAAGGGACTCTTCTTCAGTAGCACTGGATGCATTTTCATTTTTCATATCTTTTTCTTGTTTCACACCGGCTGCGTTTAGTTTGGCTGTCAAGTCTTCCAAGTCCTTCGTCAGTTTTGTGTTCTCAGCGCTGATTTCCTTATACTTTCGTTTGTATCTTTGTATTTCCTTCTTGAATTGGCTGTTGCGTGTTTGGAGCGATGTTATGAGTTGACGCATCTCTCTGTTTATAGGGGCTGTTTGCTCGTTTGCAGCCAGGTTCTGTTCGTATTTGTTACGCAGATTTTCAAACTCTTTGCGGGTTTGATCCAGAATGTACTGTTTCTGAAGAAGCTCGTTGCGGAGTTTCTTTTGTTCTTCTAGTTCATTACTTTCAAGAACCTCAATGTAGCGCTGGTACTCTGTTCGGCTTTTCGCCAACTGAGCTCGTGCTTCGTCCAGCATCGTGTTGATTTGCATTGATTCGTTATAAAGCACCGAAAATTGAGATTGGAGAATCTTGTATTCGGTTGTTTCGTAAATGACTGCATCAGGAAGGTGGCGCATCTGAAAACGGACCATAAAATAAAAATAAAAGATTTCACACTTTTTATAAATACATACATCCATCTTGAGCTTGTCGATCTCATTAACTGCTTGCGCCTTCTCTTCGTTTAACTTGTCAATTTCTTGAAGACGATTTGCGGCCAATTCTTTGTATTCGTCCAGTTCTTTCTTCAGTTCTTCAAGATGAAGCGTGGCTACGTTTGTCATTGCAGCGCCACCAGGTTTATCTAAAAATTGAAACATGGTTGAGTTAAAATCAAAATAAAGACTCAAAAGACCCACCATTATTTGCTTTCGCATCATTGCCTATAACAGAAACGTTCTTGATCTTCTCAATAGCTTCGGCCAAGTGGTTCTCGAGCTTGTCATTACGACAGCGGACTTTCTCAAGTTCGTATTCAAGCCCATCAATTTTGTGTTTCATTTCTGCTTCAGCTGTTTCGTGTGCAGCTAGTGACTCCAAAAGTTTGGCTTCATTCAAATTAATTGAGTGGTTTTTAGAGTGAAGTTCAATGTTTTTCTCCTGAAGGTTCCTATTTTCTTTGATAATCTCGTCAAACTGTTCACGAAGCGAATCTTCAGTGCCCGAGGCATCTTCGCTTTTGACAAATTGCAAAACTTTGTCGTTGCGTTGCATCAAGCGATCGAAAACTTGGATGATTTTACCCACGGCGCGTTTGGAAATTTGAACGCGATTAGCCAAATTTTCATCAAGTTCTTTCTTGTCCCAAGTCGATAGTTGAGCCAAGAAAGATGTTGTTACTTCGCTTTCATTCTTGCTCTCCTGCTCATCGGCCGTCTCGGCATCAAATCTTTGTAACAAAATACGTATGTCCTCATTGAACTGGTTCCAATACCGGTTTACAGCATTGAGTACGGCATCATCTTGGGTTTGGCGACTTTCAAGTTGGTCTATCCTGGCTCGTAACTCATTCTCTGTTCTCTTACGTTGCTCAATGCGCTGGTTTAGAGGAGTTTTTAGAATAATGAGAAAAAGAAGAAAAAAGATGCGACTTGGAAAATACTTACGTTTGCTAACTTCTTGTTTTGGAACTTTAACACGTTGATGTCCAATTCAGTGGAGTTGGACACTGGTCCGATGGTGTGAGGAAGATATGTAGTCGAAACCTGGTTTAATAGAATATAAGAAGCTTAATTTTCGTTCTTCATTAAATCGATTTTTACTTTACTTTTTTCGCTGGTCCGCTTGATCCCGGCGACTCATCTGCCTGCCTTTTAGACATCGCCGGTGGTTTTGGGCTGTAGCTTTACGTAAATGGACTGCGCTATCTTAATAATTCACTCGACTACAATCGAGAATGAGGGGCGAGTTTGTGCTTTGATTGCAGAGTCAGAGCTGGTTCCCGAATCGCGGTTTCAGAGTCGTGGTTCCATACGGTCGAGGGGTAGAACCTAGGATCGCATAAAAATCTCAAAAAACCGTTATGAACTACAGAATTATATAACAGAACATTTTTCTTGCCGAGAAAACAGCAACAATCGATCGAATTTCTTGCATTCGATGTGCGATGATCTTTCAAAATCGACAATTTAAAAATTTGCTCACTTGATTGTACTTTAATTATTGCTAAATGCATGAATCCTTGTCATGCTTTCAATAAATACTTTTTCCTTTATTTTAAACTGTATTAGTGTGGTGTGCTTAAATTCCCAGAACTCTGAGGTGATTTCCTACTTAGTCTTTGGCTGTCAGCTTCTCGCCAGTATAGAACCAATTAACAATCAAATGAGTTCTATTTAAAACACAACCTTTCCATTGTTTACGGCCAGATGATTATTATGAAATGTGACTGTCAATTAATTCAGTAGCTATTATTTTTCAAAGTCACTGCGGATCTTCACGATCGTGAAACGTTTAGAGAATTTAATTAAGACTTTGACTGGTTCGGAGGCAATACATAAGATTTGGTTTTTCAAAACAAATATAGACAAAAACATAGATAAATTTTTAACAGTTCCCATCGTTTACATCGTGAGATTTTTGTAAGCGAAAAACAGATTGAATAATTTCCAAAAAAAACTTTGTTCTACTGCGGACGAACAGTATAAAATTGAGGAACCTTTGAGATTTTTAATCAGTCAACATTTGTTTCACGATCACTGAAGATAACATTTTACACGTTCTACAAAAAAACTCAAAATGTTTAACAAGAAAGTCGTAAGTTATTTTAAATCAAGAGGTAACGTTTCATCATTCAATATCATCATTCTATTCTTCTAGGTGCTTGTACTTCTTGTCATAGACGTTTTTGCTTCCGCTTTCGCACTCCCATCTCCCGCTTCGAGCCCGGTATTCAAACGCTAAGCTTCTGAGAAAACGGAAGATCCTGAAGAAATTGAAGACAGCTCCGATACCGAAAAAGACCTGAACACCGCTGAGTCGACCTTTAACTATGGCGGTTATCCTTATTATCCTCTGTCATACCCAAGTTACTACTATTCAAGCGTCTATCATGCTTCACCATACTATTACAAACCTTACTGGTGGTAATTTGAAAATTTGAACCTCGAAAGATGTGATTAAATGGAATAAAGCTTGAAGTTTGCTATTGAATTTTTGAGTAACATTTGCTTATAACATCTGCACCAAATCAAAGTGTTAATCAAGTGGCCTAGTCAAAAGTGACGCGTGTTTCGCAGACGCTTTGACACAACGACGCGTGGCCAACAACTGCCAAAACATTATGTGGTAATTGATCCAAATTAAATAATCATCTCAGAGACACACTTTACGCGGTTAAGCAGTAATAAACAATGTTTAATCAGCTGCCAGTTTAATCAGGTGCCAAAAACCCTATGGGAAAATTTTAAATGTTAATTACAACCGGGAAATTATATTTTTATTTCCATTAAAACCATAGAGAATCGTGCATGAAAATGTTTTTCCGTTTCTTTCAGAAATTCGACAAAAAGACCCTTCATGATTTGAAATGGTTAGGTCTAACACCTGTTTGCTTACAGCAAGGCAAAAATTAAAGCTAGAAAGTCTAGTTGAAGTGATTCAAAATCAATTTGAATTCACCCGGGGTGAACCGTATATTTGGAAAGATTTTTACCTTGGCTCGTCCACAGTCGCGTTAATAAGGGATTATCCTTTGGAAATTCTTCTTCTGTGAATTCGAACAGTATGAATTTACTGAAGTCGGTGTGAAATTTGGATTTGGGAATCGAAAAACCGCACATTTGAGGCAGCGTGTCATCATTCGTTCAGTGACCCTTAAGCTATAATCTAAATAAACAAATGCCTCATTGCTCTCAGTGCTAGAGCGAATTTGAAATTCTATGCTTGCAATTACCAATTTTTAAAGCATGTTATTTTCCTCGTTAAGTATCATCATTCAAGTGAAGGGAGAGTTCATCAAGCCCTTTCCAAATGAAAATAGATTTTTTATCACAATAATTCATATTCATGACATAGTTTTGAAGTCTTGTTACAAAGGAAAAAGAAAAACAATTGGAAAATTATGCGGAGAGGGCCGGATCGAGTTGAAGTCATCTGTGTTTGCAACAGCATTATCAAGCCCTGGATACGTGAACGCGGATACGTGGACGCGTTCCCTTTCGATTTCCCGGCAAAATTAAATGAATGAAAAATCCATCAAGTTGCTGCAGATGATGGAAGTTGCATTTGGAAGGTCACAGTTTTCATTCCCTCTGTGACGTTGATCCCTACTATTTCATCTTGTTAGCGATTGGTCTGTAATTCCGTTATAAGTCCTGAGGGCAGAATTATTTATGGGGTGAAGTCTCGTACAAAACAGAAAATTTGAAACACGAGGGTTGACTTGATTTCTATGTTTGCTATATTTTACTGGTTTCAGCTTAGCCCTCGCGAAAGTAAACAGTTCAGTTGGTCGGTAGTTGGTGCGAGGATAGGATCGCAACACGCAATCCACGAAAATATTATTTTAACAGTTTCTAAAGTTTATCGTAGTCAATTTTCATACATTTTGTCGAAGGATTAATAGGAAAAATAAAAGATTAAAATTTTAAAATCTTCATAATGATGCTCACTAAGGCATATATCAATCAAAGTTATGTGTATGGAGAATCATCGTTTGAATACGACGACACTTCTTCTTTAGACAGTGGAATTGAACGCAGTTTTGAAAACAACAACTTTTCATTTAACTCTTGTGTCCCGAAAAAACTTAATTTTGATGACCAGCCAATAAAAACTCGTAAACGTCACTACCGCAACTCAAAAGTGACGATCGAGGAATTTAAAGAACTTGAGAAGGAGTTCCAGCCATCTCTCGGATCTCAAACTTCTACTCCCGTCAAGCAAAAAAGAAAGTACGCTCAAGGAAAATCTCGCATCTCGCGATCACAAAGCCCAACTCAAATTATTAAGATCAGAAAATACAGGCGAATCAAAGCTAATGACAGAGAAAGAAATCGGTAAGTCATTTTGTTCAAGCATCATACCAAGCTCTAAAAAACTTATTTTGCAGAATGCACAGTCTCAACGAAGCCCTTGGTAAGTTTATCACGAAGCAATTAAGATCCGATGATTTTTTTTAATATCCAATTTATGTGTCGTATTACAGAACGTCTACGTCTCACTCTTCCGACTTTTCCTGAAGACACAAAGCTTACAAAAATTGAAACGCTGAGATTCGCGCATAACTACATTTTTGCACTAAGTCAAATAGTCGAATGTGGATACAGCATGAAAGCTTTCGATCTTGAAAAGTTGCAAAGCTTGACTTTGAGCGGTGAAAAGATCACGAAAGAAATTTTTGAGGCACTATTTATTCACCAGACACCATATTTTCCACTACAAACAAGTGGAACGCATCAAGGATGTTTCAACACACAGTACAACGATCCAGTACCGGTTCAACGGAACGGTGACAACATTAGTATGAAGAACTTTGAAATATTTCGCGACGCATTCGAAACAGCAGCGAGCCTCAGCAAGAACATCTCAGACTTACCCTACGCTAGTGAATACGAATATTGTGAAAACAGAGTGTATCAAGGACATCAAAATTACTTTCAAAGCTTTTAAAAAATTCATTTTGGATTGTGGGATGAAGAACTTAAACAAGTTTTTTTTCAATTTCCCGTTTTCTGGCTAGATCATTTGTGAGATTTACGAAAAAGTACAATTAGATCGATCTGACGTTTTTTGTGTGCATGTTTTCAATTGAAAATCTCCGATCCATCTAACATATTGTTTATTAAAAACAATCGTTTATCTCTCAAATGTAATGATTTGTGCTAAGAAAAGAAGACTTAGCACAAATTGTTAAGTGAAGCAGCTATAAATGAAACCATCTAGTTTGAGTTTTTAAAGGCTTCAGAATTTTTTGTCTAGATTTTAAATAAAGTTCTACTGAAACGCAACGCTTGGCTTTGCATTTCATACTACCGTTCTATATATAATACTACCATTTCAGGCACCAGCAGCACCGACGCTACTTACTTTCCCTTTTAAGGATTTTTCAAAACAATGAACAACGACAATAGCGCTGTGATTTTAGGGTCGATTATAGGAACAATGCTCGATTTTGCTCGACACCTGTCTTTCTACATACAAACCCGGTCGCTTTAAAAATATTTTTTTTTTTCAATAAAATTGTATAAATTGGTTTAAACTATTTTCACGCTGATTACAATAATTTTTTAGTTCGATTAGGATAACAGCGTATTTAATCAATATTTTTCAAATATCACACGTAATTACGCTGCATCTAGTGTAATAAAAAAGTATGACGAATTCTCTAACGATTTAGAATCACCAAAAGGCAAAAACTGTACCATTCATTTTATTTCCTGAAAATTTTCCATCTTTTTATTTCCATCCAACATGTGCTTAAAAAAATAAAACATGATTCTGAAGTCGATGTAACTTGAGATAACTTAAAATCATTTGATCGTAAAATTTCCTAGACACTACGTTTTGTTCTACCGGCCATGTAGTTAGTTAGAGGAGAAAGAAGGATTGAAAAGTGTATTAAAACTAGGGTTTTGACATGCAAAATAACATTCTAGACGAATGAAATTTCAAAGACATGACACTTAACAGAAAATTATAGCAAAAATGGGAAACTAAGGTGCCTTAAAATCATAAAAAAATTGGTCAAAAGAATTCAAGAAACTCTTTTATTCGAAAATAATAACTTGTTCTGATGTTTAAAAGTTCAATTGTTGTTAGGCGAGTCGCTACCGCTGGTATTATTTTCCTTCTCGACTTTTGCAACTTCTTTCCGCTCTTTCTGACGCTCATTCCGCTTTGATAGTTTTGATAACTGTGCAATTTCTTTTAATTGCATCTGAACTTTCTTGTTCAACACATCGATCTTTGACTCAAAAACTCTCTATGATAAAATATGCGAAAAATAAAAAACTGTCTTTTTAGACACTAAATGTCGTTACCTCTTGATCTTTCTGTCTATTTCTCATTTCACCTTCAATTGTGAAATGTTTGCTTTTCCATTCCGTGATCTAAATTTTTAGGTGGTAAGGTGAAACGGGATGGAAAATTAGTTTTTAGTTTCTCTTGCGCCGGCTATAAGCAGCAAGGATGTGCAGATGATTTTTTTTGTTACGAAGCCTGACTTGTGCGTTCGCAGAAAAAATGCACCAAATACACTTACCTCTTTATCTTTCTGCAAAAGTTGTCCATCTTTCTGCTGTAGCTTCTTCTGGAGCTGTGTAATTGTCTCTCGGAGTGTGGTGACTAAGACGACGTGATCCGAATTATTACTTGGAATAAAAGCGTTTCCTGTCTTCTGAATCTTTTCCGGAACCTGCTGAGAACTGTTTCCACCTCCACGGTTGTTCGCAGAACTGGAGTTTCCCACCTTGTGCGTCGCTTTCATAGAAGCCTCGTCAGCCGATCTTTTCTTGCTTCTACTTTTTTCGTTGTCTGACTTTTTAGCCTTAGCCTTGTGCAAGGCCCGTTTGTAGGAGGCTGAAAATTACAATTTTAATGACTTGCGGAAAACTTTGCACTTGAAAAACCTTTGCAGAGCCAGCAGTGCAGCTTTCCGTCTACTCGGTGATCTTCCCGGTTGAATGCGCTCACGGTTTGGCAAATTTCGCACTTCACGGCTTTTCCAAATTTATACTCCGACGACGTACACCTAGAAAAGAGGAGCAGTAGAGAACAATCTTATCTCGTTCAGGATGTCCTACTGACCTATGACACTTATCCGTTTTGAACGCAGCATTGATTGAACACAGGCTGCAAGGTGCCGGTTTGCCATATAATTTTAAGCTAGAGAAACATTTGGGACAGGCATTCGACGATGGCTTGCTGGAATTTAGTTCGGTTTTAGTTTTCTTCTAGATATCGCGTAATTTTTCATTTCTTACCCGCTTTGTTGGAATTCGCTTCGACAGTATGAGCATTTTGACTTCGCAGTAGCGTTTCGGCAGTCCTAAATGAATAGAAAGTTTATTTTTAATTTGAAGTTTGTTTGATGACACAGAAGTTTTCGAGAACATACATTACAAAGCATATCGCCGCCTTCATTGGTCGTAGTGAATATTTCTTCATAGCAGTAGCGTTTAAAGCAGCGGGAACAGCAAAATTGAAGGTTGTTGGGATTCATTATAGCAAGCCTGACTTCGCACGAAACTGACTTTTATAACTTCGCACTTGGAACTTCAACTGGCTTTAGACTAGTTAACAACCCCTCTAGTTTGGTACGCCACTGTGCCGAAATTAAGCAAAACAAACGAGAAGAACGAAAACCTTACTTTTAAGTTACTTTTAAGCCGGAAACCTAAAGATCAGTGCGTTTAAGGTCCACTTTAAT
>JPYR01000035.1:216319-231178 GCA_000775305.1 Belgica antarctica
AAGATGGGTGGAAAATAAGAAAAGAAAAAAAAATTCAGTGAAAAAAAAAATATAAAAAAAATATTTCCCCACAAATATTTTCCAGAAATGGACAATATTTGCAAATTCCATTTGCCCACAAATATGGATGGCCACCACATTTCTGGATCCACACCTTTTTTGCCTTAAGGCCACCACATTTCTGGCAAATATGGGAACAAACACCATTTCCCATATTTGCCAGAAATGTGGTGGCCTCAAGGCCAAATATGGTGTGGCAAATGTCAAATATTTGTCCAAATTTGCCTTGCAAATTTGCCCCATATTTATTTCCCAACACTGCCTCATCTGTATAAATTTTTACTTGAAACTCAAAATTGATGTTTATTAACATACATTTCAATTCGTTCGTGGATTTAGTAACCTCGAGGATCAGACACCTTGGCAACAAAGTAAGGGAGCCTGTAGAGTCGGTTAATAACTATGGCTACAAAAGGTCTATCCACAACGAAGTTAACCTTCTCGACAGGAGCTTTGATACTCAAAGCAACCACCGAGAATTTACTAATAGAAGCACCAACACTTCCTGTAAAAAAAAGGTATAAAAGTCAGATGCGTCGGACCAAATCATCATTCTATGACCACTTGCCTTTTTCATTAACCTCCAAAGAGCATTGCTGTGTCGCTGATGAAACGTGCAGCGGTTGATTATCACTTAATGGGTAGAACTCTGCATCTTGACTGAAAATTTTACTAATCCCCATCTAACAGAGGAAAAAATAAGTGAACTTTGTTTTTTTCTTCTAATTGATGTTTTTACCTTCTTTAAACCATCCTTGATATCAATAGTTGAGTCAATCTTAAACTTAGGCATGGTGATGTTCACAAGGGTGTTGGGTTGTGCGCGGTCGTTGATTATGTCAATAATGTCAGTAATATCAGATGAAGGCGTATTTTCGATAAATTCGTCGATTTGGAAGTTTTTTGTCTTGTTTGGTAGCAAAATAATCAACGCTTCAGTTGAGTTATAGGGAATCGATAGCCACTCTCCATTGTAGTCGTGCAGATATCCATAATGATACTTCTTGAAAACACTTTTAATCGTTGGAACGGGAAATGTTTCTTCAACAGATTTTTTGAATATCAATGGTTCCGTCTGGGTGAACTCGAAAATCCAATTTCCCTTGAAGTAGATTGAGCTTGACAGAATCATCTTTGTGTCCCGATTGATTGAAAGTGGTTGACTTTTGATGATTCCATTGGTTTTCAACTTCAGCCATTGATCGTATTTGGTTTGTGCTTTTTTCGGATCTTTCAAATCCCAGTAAGCAATAAACACGTTACTTTTGTTTGCTTCGTGTTTGTAGCTGTCTTTCAAGCTAAAATAAATTTTGTCATAAAATTAAACATATAGCAAAAAATGTGAGACTTTACCTTTGTTGGTAATCAGAATTGACGAACATTGCTGTTTCAATTTCTAGCTGCCTATCAGAGTCTTCCGTAGTCAACAACTTTATCAACTTTCCAAGTTTTCTGTGTCCATCTTCACCAATTGCGACCTTAATTTCGTTTTTGGTCGTCGAAGACGATTCTTTAGCAATTAAACTTAGAATAAGTTGTGTTCCTAAAGAACTGACGACAAAGTTGTCGGAGTCGTCGTTTGAGTTCTGCGGAAAAATCTTATCTTAAAAGCTCTTTGAATTTTGACTTTTCTCAAATCCTACCGAGTTTTGAAACATGTTCCAACCTAATGTTGTCATTAGCTGAAGAAGAAAATAAAAGTTCAAAAATGATTTAACTTTGTGTGGAGATTAGTTACGTCGGCGTTAACTCCAATTTGTCTCGTTTTCTTGGTCCTATCGTCCATGTTTCCTTCCGAATCTTCATACACACGCTCGCCGTATATGCCAATAACATAAGTCTTTCCTTTTTCATCTCTGTAGTAATCTGAGAGTTGAATCTTATGAACACTATTTAAGCATTTAAAAAATTATCAACTGTACCCTTAGCTTCAATGACACTTATGACGGTGAGAATGCCGACTATTATCGCTAAAAACGAGAAGAAAATCAAATCTGTATAACACAAACGCAGAACAAACATTCAAAGTTTTGCAAACTGGAAAAACCCTGCCGTTGTTTCTGAATAATTCTTGATAAGAAGGTTGCTAGATCAGGGAAACGAAGAGCTCTGCATGGTTATCAGCATGATTCAAAATGTTCTAGTTTCATTAAAATCGTGAATATAAATGACATTTCAGGCGTCATTAGACGTCAGAACAAAAGAAGTAGTAGTTTCTAATTACCCGAAAAAAGTTTCATCTTTTATTTTTATTTTTTTCACAATTGTACGAGTAAACTTATAGTTGGTCTTAGCTGTACAATCATGGACTGAACACTGATCAGCATGAGCAAATAAACGATGAAAAGAAATCGAAAACATTGCGTTTATAAATGTATGCATGTTTAAATATTAATGTTTTTTTTGCTGAAACGTTTTACAATGGTCAGTCAGTTCAACGTTAGATCAGTTGAGTTTGGAGTGCAGAGTGAGACGGGCTCCATCGTTTACAAGGGTATTCACAATAAACAAGTTTTTCTCTCAAGTCAGTGCTAATTTGTCTTATCTTGTCAGCAGCGTTTAATCGAATTTTTGAAGTAAAATACAACACAACAAATTTTTAGAAATGGCAATAATTTTAAAAGGTAAAAAGGAAGTATTTTTTGTAAGACTAGGGTCGAACTATTCCACTAGAGTTATCAAAGTGATGATGCGCACTGCGGGGATTTCCAAGTTAACACGAAACTTGTTTTTGAATGAATGCGTTGTTTTAACACAGAAGAAGTCAGGTCTTACAAGAATTATTACTATCTACGGTTATTCATTCTCTGTATCATTTTTTTTGCAGGCATCTTAGCGTTGATCAGCGTTGCACCTATTTTATGCGGTTTGTTGATTTTCTGGGTTCTAAATTAGAATACTTATTGTTTCTTTCCTGTTTAATCAAAGAGTTTACGTATGAAGGATTCAATCCAAGAAGCGGATATTTGTATAAGTACAATGGAAATTTGTACGTCGTTCCGGAGAACGCACATTTATATTACATTCAAAATCCACAATATGCCGAACAAACTTTTGTTCACGAGCGAAGACCGGATCCAAACGAAAGCCGCCACAGCTATGATGAAAATAAGCAACTTGTGTACATTGGAAACAAGCCAGACAAGAACCAGGAACCAACCAGTGATGAAATAGCCAATTCGCAAAAGGTCACAAGTTTCAAACCAAACAAGAGCGGTAAACTTCCTGCTGATACTATTTCATTTCCTGGAAATCCTGTTCAATTGACTGTGAATAACAATAAGCCGATTGACCAATCTTTAGCTCCGTTTTCTTTTACTGAAAACACGGGCTATAGCAAAAAAATTCCTGATGGACGAGATCAACCCATTGAATCACCACAAGCAGCCATCACTAACTTCGCATGGAATCTCTTCAGATTCTCGAACATTCAGCAAAACTATAATTATGTTATCAGTCCATTGTCGCCACAGATTTTGTTGAGTTATTTAGGTGAGTTTTTTTTTGATTCATTGAATTAGAAGTCATTACTTTTTTCATTCAGCTTGGGTAAGCGAGGGTACGACAAGGAACGAACTTCTTCTCTCGAATGTGTTTGGAAGCCCCACCCAAATTCAAAATATTGTTGGATCCATGCTTTCAGATTCTTCTAACAGGGAGTTGCAAATTGCAACGGCATTTTTCCACTCTGTTGACATGAGGTAAATGTTTATACCAAATTCTCTAAATGAACTAACAGTAACGGTTTGAATTTTTTTCAGATTAAATCAAGAATTTCTCGACAAATCTCTCAGTAGTGCTGATATTCTGCCAGGTATGCGTTATATTTGTGATGCTGAATGTTTTCAATTAATAACAAATTATATTAGTGGATTTCAAAAAACCCGATGAAGCTGGCCGAACTATTTCGCGATGGGCAAAATCAAAGACAAAGGGTGGACTTAAACTGAATGACATCCAATTTTCTCCATCCACCAAGATTGCATTGACATCAGCCATTTATTTCAAAGGCAAATTCGTTTACACATTCCCAGAAGCCAAACCCGGAATGTTTTATGCATCAAACGGGCCCGTCCAGACAAATATTATGACTATGAAGCGCAAATTCCACTGGGGAAAATTAGGGAACTATGCTGAATGGGTGGCAGGTAATTTTCCAGGTTTTAATTTTTAACACATTCGGCTGCTACAACCTTACATTTCAGTTCCATATGAATCTGGTGACAATCTAGTGATAATACTTCCAAAGAACGGTGCGAACGTCGATAACGTTTTGACATCTATGAGTTCCATAGATCTCTCTGGAATTATTAGAGATATTGAAAACCAAGCAACAAAAGCCAATGTCAATCTCACGCTCCCTAAATTCAAGTTTGAAAGCACGACAAATTTAGTTGAGCCACTTCAACGTGTAAGTTTGTAAGTTCTTTGAAAGATTCACTTTAATTTTAACACATTTTTGGCAACTTAGATGGGAATAAACACGTTGTTCACAGCACGTTCACAATTACCTTATCTGTCGGACTACGATGCAATTCAAGTTACAAATGCTCAGCAGCAAGCCTCGATTGATGTAAATGAGGTAAACAAATCAATTCAACTCTGTAAATGAATAAACAATAACGGATTGACATTTCTTCTCTAGAATGGGACAGTCTTGATAAGTTTCACGTCAGTGCATGTGGTTGCACTTAGTTTCCAGCCTCCAGTTCCAGACGTCGTTTTCAATGTTGATAAACCATTTTTGGCCATGATTGTAGACTCAAAAAAAGGAATCCCCTTTATTATGGCTAAGGTTTCTGATCCACAAAATGTCTGAACTATCATCAACGAAATAAACCTTTTATTCGAAAGAATTATGTTCACAACTATTCACATAAACTTTTTTCAGCTAGTTGAAACTCTGCAAAAGAAAAAAAACTTGTAACGCAAAATTTTATGCAAGAAATGAGTTGTAACTTACTTGTTTTGTGTTCGCAGTTTTCGAACCTCAAAACACATTCAGAACCAAATCTCCGGACAATCCCTTTTTCATCCACTCCGCAAACAAATTCACTCGCTGGAGCTATCCCGCTAGGAGGGCACTGAACACACTCGTTAGCTAGCACGGATTTGCAAGTGATTAGGATCATCACAACCAGAAAAACTGTATTAAGAAAAACAAAAATCCTGAACTATTCTTTCAATCATTGAATACTACTCTTTTTTACTTGATAGGCATTTCATTAAGCACATCATTTTATGTTAACTTAGTGGTTTTGACTCTGATTTTCCTACTTAATACTTTGGGAATACTTTACTCTAACGCACTCATCGAGAAACTGAGCTAAAAATTTTATTTTCTTTAAAATTTATACGAGCGCCGCGACTCAAGAATTTCTCATGTGTGTTGTATTTTATATTATATCGTCTGTAATGTTTTTCTGCAGAGTCCTGAGGCTATATGACGTTAGTGAGATATTTGATTTCATGACGCAATCGGTGTAATTTTGTAAATATTTGAATTTTTCTCTGCTTCACGTACTTTAAGAGTTTAAGATTTAAACTTTCTTATGTTTGTCCAAAGCGTTGCCGTCATACTTTGGTGTGTTTTTTGATTATTGCTCTTAAACAAAGCGGCCATTGGACTTATACCGTAAATCAAAATTGATTGGCAGCGATATTTCTTTTCTACGTGTTCTATTTATAAACATTCCAAATACTTATAAATAGAATTCCATTTACCAATAACGAACATTTAAAAATGTGGCCGTCACAGAACTTGAGAACTTGTCAATTTGAGACAAAAACCTTCCGCTGAACAAACGACTGTCCCCGTCGATGATCGAGTCGCGTTTTTCAAGAGTGGCGCTGAAGAAAATCTGTCTAGTCGAAGATGTCGCAATCAACGATACGTATTGTTGCTAGTTGAGAGGCCGGGCCACTTGAAGTTGTTTAAAAAAATAATTTATTAGCATTAAACAGTTTAAAAATGCTTGAAAAAGTTATGAGATGATTTCAAGAAATTTTAAGTGGTGTCATAACGCTTTCGGCTATTATGGCGCCTGCTAAGCGCTTGGTCTTTAGCACCAGCCACTTCATCATCTTGAGTGTTAAGAAAAAAACAAACTTTTGTGCTTGAAAATTTGTGCAGTATTTTATTGTGTTCATCTTGAACTAAGTATAATTATAATTGGGTGCGACTAATTGGTGTGTGAAGAATATGTTTAAAATTTAAGTTTGAAGCAGTAAAGCAACTCCGGCCAGAACCCATTTTGCCGGTTTGTCCTTAGTTTTCAAGTTAAATGTCCATATGTACGTTGGCCCCCTGCTCCTCGTCTTATAAATTGGGCATTCATACATTGAGCGGTTGTCTTGTTTGTCTTGCGTTATAGCTCGAATGTTTATTACGGGTAGCGACGGATAAAGTTCTTTCAATTTTGAATCAGTGATTATACCTTGAGTACAATCCCATCTTGCGCCTTCCATAAATATTCCATAAATGTATGCTGATTGAAATTTGTTTTTTTTTATAAAACCTTTATTGTGTTAGATCTATTACCTCCATCTCTTGGAGCTGCTGTGAAGTCTTCTTTCTGCTTCTTAGTTACATCGCAATATAAACACATTTTGTCCAATGGTAACTCGAAGCGACGTGCTGTAGACTAAAATGTAAAGGTGTAAAAACTTATCATCGGATAGAAAAATCATACAAACCTGCATAATTGCCGTAAGTAAAGACTGTGGATTGAAGAAACCGGCGAGCCAAACACAAATTGGCAGCACAAAGTCGCTTGACCACGCTTCAAGCTCACGAAGACGCATTACAAGGTCAGTGAACCAAGACGACAATCCTAGCAATAACGAAAAATCTTGTAAAAATAGCGGGTATAAACATTGTACAAGTTGAGTTGAGTTAACGGCCGTTGGTGATTTGAAATTGCAGGACTGTGTCTACGACTGGCGGAAGGTGGGCACGCAGGTCAAACTCTATGTATCGTTTTTTTCGCTATGGAAACACCAGAAGATTTGCTCCATTTGGCTTGCAGAGGACGCGACAGCCTGCGCCATTGGAAAGGAATCCGACCTGACTGAGTACGCCAAGCTATAGGAGAAGATCGGAGCAGTGATGGGCTAGCCCGAAGATTCTACACCAATCGACGACGAAAACGCGATCGCTTGCATGACATCAATGAAATCAAAAGCTAAATTTTGTGTTTTTATATATATTTTCTGCCTTTTGGCCAATCCCCAGAAATTCAAGCAACTGGACAATGTTTGCTTATTCAGAGCGTACCGCAACTCCCATGGAAGAGTTAAGATCGCCACAAGAACCAGAGATGTCACGAGCTATAAGGCATTGGCCAGAATAAAGCTATAAGGCATTGTAGCACACCGATCGACACTTGGCAAGGACTCGAGTCATCACGTGAGCCACAGATGTGGAAATGCCGACTGTCTGAATTTCGATTGTCTGATTTCTTGGAACCGAAGGTTCCAGCAGTTTAGATTGCATTGGCGGAAAAGAACTTTCTCCGTTCGGGTCGGGCATTATTGATATTGGCATCAAAAGGGTGATCCACCGCATCCACCTGATGAACATATCTGCCTTGTGGCAGATCTTCAATATCAATGTACTTCAACATTCCCCCGCGTCAATGCAATTTGCGTGGCGAGTAGTTTCTGCTGGCTTACGCAGCCCGACTTTTACCTATCGGTTTTACGCATCTACCTAGCTTGTCGCTAACTATCTTTGCGTACTTTTGCTGGGCCCATAACCTCTTGGAACCGAAGGTTCCAGCAGTGTAGATTGCATTGGCGGAAAAGAACTTGCTCCGCCCAGGCTCGATACCGCGTCGTCCGGGTCGGGCATTATTGATAATGGCACCAAAAGGGTGATCCCCGCATCCACCAGCGTAGCTGAATAACATATCTGCCTTGTGGCAGATCTTCAATATGAATGTACATCAACATGATTGTGGAGCCAACACTTGAGAACCACAAACACGAGCGATTTGAGAGACGAGAAGCTGTCCTCCCTTAACCAAAGGGGCCGGCAACAAGCTCCACTTAGTGTAACCCGGACGCTATGCGCCTTAGGGCAAGGCATAGCTGAACGGTGAGCGCTTGACGTTCGTGGTTTAAAACCTGGTCTTCATGAAAGGTGTATGTGTGTTACATTCTGACCAGTTTCAAAGGCATTTTTTTTAATTTTGACGGAATAAACAATAAAAACTGTTAGTTCATGAATAAAGGTGTTCATGGGATGCCCGCGGTGCCCGAGCCCATGTGCACTTTTGACCATGTACACTTCAAAGTGCCTTAGGGCACTATGGTACAGGGCACTAGAGTACGGACAAGGTCACGGGCACGCACCGTGAACACCTCTATTTATGAGTTTGAAGACTTCTTGCTAAGTAGATCTGTTGACATTGAAGTTATTGATTAGGCTATTAAATCTTCTTGTTTCACTTGAACCACTGGTTTCTGCTGCTTGAACTGTCACAGAATAGTACGTCATTTTATAATAATTACCTAGCAATGATGGATAGGCTCTTGTTGCCCACACCTAGAAGGGTTCTTGGTAATTATTATAAAATGACATGTCCGATTTCTTACCAAGGGCACTTGGTCAAGAAAAAGCGAGTTTTCTAACTGTTCCATGTCACTTGTAATTGTCAGTTCACCCTAGAAGAGTCACTGTTAGCGTTGTTTTTTCAAAATTCATCATAGATTATACTTTTAACCCGAGATCCAGTTCTTTCAAGCTTCTTTTTATTTCACTTGTCAGATAGTTCCTTAAACAGAAAGTGAATTTAAATGTTGATAACAAAATAAGACTTTTCTTAATAATAATCTTCAACTGTCATATCGCTTACATTCGTTCGCATTCTTGGAAAGCCACAATGACGAACGGTGTTCTTTCTTCAACTTTTCCCATTATTTCTGAAGTAAAAAGGAGGCATATTTTGCAACGTCTTTTTGTCATCTGAACAAACAATTATAACGAACCTGATATGTTGAACTCTTCTGGCATTTTTTCCAAGATTTCATCAAGAACTTGCTTGACTTTATCTTCTCTTGTAACTGTGGCTCCACCAGATGCACCTGCATCTCTGTTTCAAAATAATCGGAAGAATTTTTTTTTTGTTGTGTATTGAAGTTAAGTTTACAAATTAAAAAAAAAGATCAATTACCTTGGCTGCATTTCAAATACAGTTCGGAACAAGCTTTCACTAGTAGTTGTAAGAAAGCCAATTTCAGCATTCGGATGAAGCCCGTACCTAAGCAATATATAAAATGTAATGACTTATGTACTGAATTTTATGTACTTAGAAATAGAATCTTATGTACTTAGAAATTCACAAGAAAATAAATACAATAATAACTTATACAAAAACCATTAAAAATACTTACAGGTACGGACTTTCAGGTGGCATCATCTCGTCGATGTAGTTGTGGTAACCTTGATAATCTGGAAGCGACATAGAAAAAAAAACTCTTGCAATGGTGAGTAATGAAAATGACACTTACCGGTGTTGGGAGGTGCTGGGAAGTTTGGAGCCAAGTATAGCTCACCATCAACCAAATCAGGCTGCATGTACCTAATTAAAGTGACTGCTTAAACATTTTCTATTTACACTCGGCAAAACTGAAAACCGGAATTGTTGGAAAGTGGACTGGCTTAGATTTGTCATCCAATTTTTCATTAACTGCGTTCAAAGTTGTGCAAATCATCTGTAAGATGACTAAAAAAGCTTTAATTTGATATGCCTACACATATTATTAATTGAGAAATGCGAGAATTTCTTAAACAATCGAAAACCCATCAAAAAAGTTGATAGAAAAACTTTAAATCGTAATAAATTGAAAGAATTGTGTACTCTGTCTACTTGACCAAAGAAAAAAGGAGGTAGTTTTTCAAGATTTTCTTTTGTTTTTACTGTGCACTACTGTGCTAGTTTTAACAACCTTTTATTATTTAAAAAAGAATTTGAAAAAGAAAAATTCGTATAAAGTTTAAAAGACACCAGTAAGTATGTTTAACGAAGATTCGAAATTAATTGATGTCGTCTTGTTCAATATCAACGTTTCCTTTCGGGTTTTTTCTGAAAATTTCGATCAAGTCCGCGTTTTTAAACTTCAATTTTAATTTGTGAACATTTTTCGCAAGTTCTGGAGCGAATTGAGCATAATTTTTTCTATCTGTCTTTGAAAATTTGAACCGCCAAAAGCTTAAATCAGAAATAACTCCAAAATTGCAAAAAAGTGTTAACACAAGCAATAAAATGAATAAAGCACATGTTCAGCTTCAATTTGATATATGTTGAGCCACCACACACATTTTCATTGAATCGTCTTGGGTTTGAATCCATGCGGGGTAAAGTTATTTTCTTAAGAAATTGTACCATTCTCTTTTTATTTAATTTAATTTCTACTTTTGCTGCTGATGAAGATCATTGTTTGTACTTGTGAAGGCACGACTGGCTGAGAAGTTGATGCTGAGCAATCCTGTGACTCGATTCCAGAAATCACCCACACTTTTGGCTATGTTTGTGTGTTTTTAACAACATGAACTTTGAAATTTGAAAGGTATTCACTAAAAAATTTGTTGCAGGAAAGGTTCTTAAATTTTCTTTTGTCTGGTTCCTTTGGATCAATCAGAAGCTCGAAAAAATTATCCAGCAAATTATCAGACATTTCAAAACAACTTTAACAACTTTGAAAACAAGACAAAATACTTTGAAGTAATTAAAACTAATTTAAACGTAATTAATTTAATACGGCTAACGACTAGTGTTTTCATCACAACTAATCTAATACAACACACCAAGAATCTTCTTCTTCATTTAAAAGCAAATGTTATTATCAGAGAGAGGAGAGAACTGCCCGAAAGGCGTAGTGGCTACGGTGTTGGCAGGCCTGAATATGTATCTTGACGGTGCGTGTTCAAACGCGAGCCGGAGCCCTTATGAGTTTAGATACTTTTCTCTCTGATGTTTCACTTTCCTTCCGTACCGCTTGAGAATACGAGACCCTTCGTTGTGTTAGCGTTAGTAACAATGGAAACATTTGTGCCAATGTTATGAATGAAGGAACGGACTACCAGGTGCGAAGGAACTGAGAGAGAAACGTCAACGAACTATCGCATCGCTCGGCTACAAAGGCAAGATGCATTTTAGTATGTAAGCTTTCCCTGTAACTGTTCCACAAAAATACAGGATGACACTACTCTGAAGGATTCTTTGCGGCTTGCGTGTCGTGCCGTGATTCACACACTGCAAATTTAATGAAAATTGAAGACGTTGAACTTATTCTTGCCAACTTTTTCATTTAGAAATGTCTAAGGTAGAAATTAAAATAAATAAAAAGGGTCCTGAATGTTACAATTTCTTGCAGAAAAAAACTTTACCACCACACGGATTCGAGTAAATTCGATTAAAATGTGGGTGGTGGGTAGCAAAAAAAAAGAAAAGAAAAAACTTTGTCTCTATCGAGATTCGAACCCAGAACAGGGAAATATTTTCTAGAAATGGACAAATATTTGCAAATTTTATTTGCCCAAAAATCTGGGTGGCCACCAAAAATAGGGTTTATTCTACCAAAAAATAGTTCGTCCGATCAAAATCATGACTTAACTGACTTCGAAATTAATTTCGCGAAAAGCCCTTTGTTCTCATGAATTCAAAACGTGTTAGATATTAGCGGAATTATTAACTGTAACACGTAAAAAGGTTAAAACTTAAAAATTCAATTAAGGTTTCAGACCAAATTGTGGTCTAAAAACCTTCACTTTTCAGAAATCCAATTTTTAAACAAAGATTTTGCTATGTCAATTAGCTGGCATTCTACAGCTGAACTTTAAAGGCCATTCTGTTGGAGATTTACCATTGGTTAACGCGACAGCATCATAAAAAATTTCAAATTCTTAATTAAAGCCCAATTCCCAGTCTTGTAAGTATGGAATTCTTACCGCAAATTTGTTCTTTAAAATCTAATTATGGTGTAAACAAAACCTAATTGTGGTCTGAAAATTTTACCAGGTTGCACTGTACAATCTCCATACAGAAATTCCAGCGGGCGCGTTCATTCGCTAAGTGTTTACCTCCGAATTTTGTTTGTTTATGTTCGACCGCTTTACCATCTTCACCAAACCTTGAATACTTGATATTTGGATCGGCATGACAATTCTTCGAAATTTTTGCTTGTTTCTGATGTCCCATCAGCTCAAATTCGATATAACGTGAAAAACAGTCTGATACAATTTTCCATCTCAGTTTCTCGTCTTGGTTCAGATTGTTATTTACGAGCGCCAATACAACTATAAAATAGACCACATTTGCGATTTTCATAGACTTCATTTAGGTCGAGTCAGACCTTTAGCAGGGAGCTAATAACTCAGCAGGTTCTTAATAAAATTAAGAATGTGTTGTTTGATTCTTGATCAAAAAAGATGGAGCAATCTTTTAAGACTGTTTGCGACCACTTCCGTTACTTGGTTGTAAGTTTATACATGCGTTGAAAATCGATGAAAATCTGTCAGTTGTAGAGGTGAGAACACATTCAAAGTATTTACACCATAAAAGAACTTAATTAATGTTTCCAATTGTCCAAGAAATACAATAAACATTGAATGCTGATTATCTCGTATTTTTCTGATAAGGTGAAATCATAAATAATACGAGTTTAAAAACTATACCACATTTTGGTTGGATTTGCACATAGGTCACAATTTGGTCGGAAACCTTACCAAAATTTTATTTAAAAATGTTTTTAACACTAAATTTCTCACACAGCTGTGTCAAAGGATTAAGGTGAAGGATTTTATTGTACATCCGCACTCTGTGCCTGTGTCAAAAAGAAGAAGAGAACGCTGCCCACTTATTTCGATGTGAAGCCCTGGCTGACTATGTCGACGTTATCAGAAAAACGTTCAAAAATGAAAAAGAAATTCACTCCAATCTTTACTGGTATGTCCGAACGTTAAATAAATCTTGAATAAAGTAGCATAAGAATCAAAAAAATATGTTCAGTAAAAAATTAAAGGGTCCATTCTCTTAACTGACCAACAGTTTGAATGAAGGTCGCTCTTAACTGACAAACAGTTTGAATGAAGGTCGCTCCGTTTTTTGTCGCACGGAGGGCACTTCAGTACGGCATAAAAGGAAGAAGAAGAAAAGTAAACATACACAATTAAAATTGTAAATCTGGAAATAGATCTTTAAGGATTATTGCAGTGGTTACGAAAAAAGTATCCAAAACGACACACCAAAAGTATCCATGAAAAAATTGAAAAGTATCACCAAGAAGTCAGCGCAGAGAAAAAGTGGAAAATTCTGAATCAAAAGATAGAAAAATTTTCGTTGCAAACTTTAGAAAAATTACAGGACACGACATCTTTGCGGGAAAAAACGAGACAATCGAGCATCTGATGACCTGCGAAGCCATTAAAAACACTCGTGAAATAATAAAGAAGCGTTCGAACCAAGAAGAAGAAATCGCCTCAAATCTTTACTGAAATCTTTACATCCGATCATTGAAAAATTTAAACAGACAAAAATAAATTAGCACTAGAAACAAAAAAAAGTGGTTACGCTCAACTTTAAAGCAGTCTAAAATTCTATTATTCAAGAGTTACGGGCCAGATTTTTCTTGAAAATTTTGTCAAATTATGAGTATTAGATCATAGTATAGTATTAACTCGCTAAGCAGTGCTATTCAGTTTATTATTAAGTTATTAAGTATTATTAAGTTCAGCTAAAACAATTAAAAAATCAAATTCCGGTTTTCTGTTTTGCTCAACTAACAACTTGTGAAGGCATATCAAATTAAAGCTTTTTTAGTCATCTTTCACATGACATAAAAACATTTGCACAACTTTGAACACAGTTGATGAAGCATTGGTTCATAAATCTAACAATTCCGGTTTTCAGTTTTGCCGAGTGTATGAATGAATATTCAAATTTACTCTTCCAAATATGCGATACATAAGCGTCTGTATAATAAAATAAATTATTAAATATTTTAGTACAAAGAAAAGAATTTGTTGCGCGAAAGTGGCGCGAAAGTTTAAATGAAAATATTTGTTGATCGTTCAGTTTGTCAGCTGAGAAATGTGGATGGAGACAGCTTGTCGAGACTTGTGTTAGTTTAAATTTCTTCCAAATTGAAACAAGAAGGCAGCCTCGGTGACGTAGAAACGTTCATACTGCGTTAAAAAATCTGCTTTCAGATTCTGAATCAGACGACGAAAGCCGCGTTAGAGAGCGAAGCCGTTGAATCGATGACAAGAAGGATGTCAGACGAAGACGACAATTCAGATCAGCTTCTCGACGTCGTTTCTCTAGATAACCATCGAGAAAACGGGGAGTTTGAGTCATTGCTAATATGAAAATCAGAATTTAATTGAAGCTGTGTAAGGCTTTTGCACAGGCCTGAAATTTCCCAGAGTCTCAAACATTTTTCTCGTTTTTAGAAACCGTTCCAGATCACCTAGAAATCGCCGACAAATTCGATCAGTGAAGGCATTCAAGAAATGGAAGTGGCAACTGTTGCAGCTTATCCTTCAAGCTTTTCCGTTTTGGCTTCTTTGATCCCACCTTTTTTGTTCGAAGTACCCGCTACTGAGTTTGCGTTCTGAGATGCCGGAGATTGTTTATTTTTGTTTACCCTTTCAGGTGAATTGTCCTTGATTTATTTTAATAAATTGTGCACAAACGAAAAGGAGCTCAAAATACATGATAAGGTCACATCACTGTTCCCAAATTTAATGTTATCGTTCATCAAATGGTACTTCCCAGAATTCCATTTTTTTTTTTT
>JPYR01000035.1:231235-246488 GCA_000775305.1 Belgica antarctica
GTGGTCACCCTAACTCCAGCACATCAAATCTCCTTTTGATGGTAAGCCAAGGAAGGAAGCAGCCGTTGAACGGTAAATTGCTATCAACCCAGGATCCTTGGTGGCTGTTAAAAAGTCTTCAGAGAAAATCTGTCCTGATCAAGAATGCCTTGCGCGAAACTTTTGAAGGTGATCCAAGAAACGACACCTTAACCGAGCTCCTACACGTTCGAGACGAGTTATGTGTCAGAAAGCTTGAATGCAATCCAATTCCTTGCTATTCTTGATGTGTTGGTGGGACAGATCTTGTCATTTCGGTGGAGTAATTTTGCAGAAGGTTTGCGAAGCAAAGAATTCCTTCTCGGTTTCAAAATTGGACGTAACTTCTTGAAACTTGATGAGTTTTCAGTTCCTGGTGTCGTCAGTCGATGATTCCAGGCTCTTTGAGAGGTTGAGTCGGCTTACTTCCAGCAAAAAATTAATTTAACGCTAAGCGAAAAAATTTATGCGACCTCGTAGTTCAATGGTTACTGTGTTTTTTCCATTATTGATAGAAATCGATGGAAGTTTATGCAAAGTTGTGAATCCGGTCACGTTTGTTCGTTGCATTCGGTTTCTTGTAATTTTACGTTTTCACACGATAATCATCTGCGATTAATTTAACGGTAGCTAGAGTTTTGAATTTGTAGATGATTCGGCGATTCTTCGCAAACTCGACCAAATGAAAAGCTATAAAAGTATGACGATTGCAGTCCGAACGCTCATTCAAGTTCAACGCATCTGTCGAACAGTTCACTCTAATTCTTGGTACCTTATAATTCTTTGTTTCTCGCTTATAAATGGCGGACATCGCCTGACGAGCACGTGACGATCTCAAAAGCTACGAATACGAAGACGTTGTGATAAAGACGGGACTATGAGAACTTTTCCGGAGCCAACAGCAACGTCGGCAAGTGCAGAAGAACATCCAGGATGAAGCCACCTCCATCTCGCAGTGGCTGCTTGTATTTTCTCGTCATCTTCTCAACCAGTGTCTTGAACATCGCTACGACGACGACTTCTTCGTGGAACCCGCTTTACGGTATTTGCAACGCGTTTAATCGTTTCGTAGCCGACCCGCTAGATCCAGAGCATCAGAACATACCGTGACCGAGTCAACCTACGGAATTTGTTGAATCAATACCGCTCCATGCCGTTCCTCGTTACCATCAATGAGGCAATACGACTTCGTCACGCCCAGCTGCGAGAAAAAGAAGTCAATATCCCGTAGGCATACGAACGTTCCCCGTGATCGCCCAGAAAACTTGGAACCTCCAGCACATTCGCTGGGACAGTGACTCAATTATCCAACTGAAGGGACGGCGACATAAAGATTAAATTTGGACTTAACATCAACACAGATGGAATTTCCGCGTCGATTCTGATGCGCCGGATGAAGAAACCAAAGGCCGAGGTGGATCTTCCAATCGTCGCTCGCGCTGGCGTTGATCCGGGTCACCGCTTTATGTTTGGTTGCGTCATCAGAGACGAGAAGAATCCCAAGAAGCGCGACAATCACTTGCTCAAGTAGGCGACGTATCACCAAGAGGTATGTATGCCCGGAAACGCAAACGTCAACGAATCACAGCTCAAATCGAGATGCGCACCGCTGGAGAATGAGACGAACGTGAACGGGTAGCGTTGGAGAACGGCGAGCTGTACGACCACGACGTTGACTTGATAAATCACGAGCTCACGTAATGCGCCGAGAAATTCCGATTCTACATGAGCAACAAGTACACTCGACTGCGATTCAACAAACACATCCAGTCACGCCGCACAGTGGATCAGCAGGTCTCAAAGTTGGCTGAGTGCAAGAAGAGAAGAAAGGGCAAGACCGTGGTGTACTACGGTGACGGCTGCGAAGGTAATGCTATCATCAAAAAGTAAGTTAATTCTCGTTCGTTCTCGTTCACGTTCTTATATTTTTTTTTTCATTTCAGGTACGACAACGTGCCGCTTGTCGAACTCCAAGCGTCGATGCGAAGACATCCCAGAATGTACCTGGACAAGTACTTGAGCACCAAGCTTTGCTGTCAATGCCACAAACATGCCAAAGTATCTGACAGACCTCACCGCTTCGTCCAATGCCAACGCTGTTACCTCACGATGAACAGAGATATCAACGTGGCCGAGAGCATCCTCGAAAATGGTCGAAAAGGAATTACTCGCCGGCCAGTAGCTCGCCCACTAGCAGAAAGTTGTCAGCGTCAACCTCAACAACAAATGCTTCAGGCCCCAGCATCACCAGCACTTCAGCAAATTCTGGCTCAACCTCCTCGTCGTCGCCGTGTGGTTCCAGCTCAGATCCAACCAGGCTAGAGACACGAAGTCTTCCGTTTCAATCACGTCTTCGTAAGTCAAGTGCGATTTCAAGCACTGCCAGAATTAACTAATAGTCTTCCTTTGATTTAGCGAACCAGTCCAGTACCCTGACCATTCTACGACTTCACGCTACACACCTTCGCCAGCAAAACAATAGATTTGATTTCAGTATCAATGCCATCTTTTCTGTCAAGCCAGTCACATTTTTTTTGCTTTAATCAAATCAAGTTTCGCAAAATCAGCTTCAAAATTCTCTTCCATGTTAACGTTGTCGTGCTCGTGACTCGGCTAGCTCTAAACATGGCATTGACACGATTCAGTTTAAGGGTTTTCTGTCACAACGAAATCTACTACCCGTCTTGCAACCAAGTCGTCCAGCAAGAGCGTCGCGGAGACGGTAGTGCCGGATTCCAGGCAGCTATGCGTCGCTGGCAGTAGGCAAGGGCGCGGAAAGGCGGAAAACTGTCATCCTTTAACCAAAGGGGGCCGACAACAAGCTGTACTTAGTGTAACCCGGAAGCCATGTGCCTTAGGGCAAGGCATAGCAGAACGGTGAGCGCTTGACGATCATTGTTTAAAACCTGGTCTTCATGAAAGGTGTATGCGTGTTACACTAGTCGTACTCACCTATCCCAATCATCTGTAATGTGTCCACCGTACATAATTTCTCCGAAAAGGTATCTTAAATCTTCCCATGGTACTTTAGCATTGGCTTCCAGGTAATTATACAGAACGGAAACGCTAATGTTCAGGTCACCTGATAAAACTTTACTTATTAAAGCTCATTTGAGTTTTTTGAACTAAACATACCAACGTTGAAAGGATAAATTTTATTCCAACCCTGGGGACCAAACTGAAATGAATAAATCATTGATGCTCTCCGTACAGAACATGTGAAGCTAAACATTAAATTTGAATTCAGACAGAACTCACTTTACGACGCTCGGCAACGACTGCATGGAAGTAGCATAAGGAAAACAAAATGACCTTGAACTCTGCTTCTTTCCCACACATTTCTAGTGTCTCTTGGGTAAAGTTGTCAAATGCCTTATGGATGTTCGCTTTTATACCCGTCGGTCTGAAAATAATCAAATCAAAATGTTAAAAAAAAACACGCAAACTTTTCGCAAAGAAATCACGGTTCATTAGTGATTTTTATACTGGACTCCAATATCCCTTGTGGGATAATATGTGCACTGGCTGTTGCAGCTGTAAATATTAACTTTGTAATTAAAAAAAAACTGTAAAAATAATTACAAATAACGCAGGTACCAGGTTCAGCACTGATGAAAACCCCTGAAAATATGAAGGTTAAAGAATTATATGTTCATGTGTTTAAGTTTGCAGAACTAAACTGTAGTTTTCATGTGATCCCTCAGAATAGTATTCAAGCTTCTTTTCCAAAGACGGTAGCCACTTACGAACCAGATGTATGTTCTTTAGAAATATTCAATAAATCATGTGCAACTTGGAAAATAAAACTGATTTTTACTTGTAAAATGACCCAATGACCTTTGCTGGCCCCTTCGTCTAAACTATCTTCGGCAACAATTTCTTGACCTTGACCAAGAGAAACGTTGTGAAAGTTCCCATTGTCTTCGGTATAGCCTAATTGTTTTCCTAGCTGTTCCACATCTTTGAGTGGATTTACGCCAGGTGAGAGAATGAAAAAAATTGGCGTGCTCGGGCTAGCTTCTTCAAAGCTTTTAGCAAACTCCATGGTTCGATTTTTTACGTATTTTGCTCCCAATTTTTCTTCAATAAAATCTCTGCGGGAGAAATTCAAAATGAGCTTAGCTGGGAATAATAATAATTGTTTAACAAGTTTAACAAGTCTCACGTCAACGCGTAACACATTCGATCAGGCCGAAGCGCACGGAACATGCAAAGCCTTTGTAAAGCTGTTTTGTTTTTCCATTCTTATAAATTTAAAAAAAAAGATTAGGTTTTCAAGTCAGCGGCTTTCAAGAACTAACTGACCTTGAGGAAACTTTTCTTTTTCGGGGCATTCGCTTTCAATTATCTATAAATAATAAAAATTACAGTCTCATTAAGGGAAAACAATTTTTTACTTTTTTCCACCGCTTGGCTTGGTTTTCAAGATCTCTGTCAAGGTTTCTGAACTCTTCTTTAGCAGCCAAACTGCAGATTCCTAAAAAATACAAAAAGCTCAAATGCGTAAGTGGTTTCAAGCAAGCAGTTCGTACCTCCCCACGCATAGTTAGAAATGAAGTCAACTGGCGACGTGACATGTGGCTTAACTGGGAACCGAAGCAAAAAGTCCAACTCCAAATTGGTAATTTCTTCGGAAATTAACAATATCTATTCAATAATATAAGCGTCAATATTAGTTCTTCACATGTTTCTAGCTGGTAAACGTCCTTGAAACAAGTGGCTCATAACAAAATAAACAAACCTGGAAGGTCATTTGAGACGAAAAAATAAGTTTGTCACATTCAAACAATCCCCTCGTGGTGTATTGGAATACACAAAATGTTATTGCGTCGATCAATTTGTTAACGCGTTCGGCCACTGTTTCGTCTCCTACAAACTCTGCTCTCAATATTGCATTTTGAAAAACTACACTAAAAGCTTTCAGTGAAAATTGGTAAATTGGATTAATTGCGTTCAATTCATTCAAGATAAAGTAAAGCAAACTAGCTCTGGCGGCCGCAGGTCTATAAATTTCACGAGCTACATCGATTTCAAAGGACGTTATTTTTGCTTCTGCAACTTTCTCTTCGATTTCAGCGGCCGTCTTCTTCGTAGTCTCCAAATTTTCTACAAGTGCGGTGTCACCTGAAATTAAATTTTAATATGATTCGTAAAACATGTGAATTGTATTAAAACATCGAAAAAGTTACCAAGAATATTTTCACCAGCAGATGAGAGTCTTGAAAGCAAGTCATCTTCTAAAGAATTTAACATTATTTTGAAATCATTTTGCTGCTTTGTCAGATCAGCTTTTAGTTCTTCCAAATCTGGTCGCTCTGCCTTAACAACTTCCGCCAAAAGCTGGTCTTCGAGGCCATCTCGCGTCACAGTAAAATTGATAAGTGTGGTCTGTGCCTGCATTTCTGGTTTGTAATGTGGATTAGCTAGTTTTGTTTGCAAAATTAGCCTAAACGAGGGATTATATTCAACTTCTTTGTCTCCTATTTTAATTGCTTTGCCCTTCTTTATCAAATTTCTTCCGAGAAGAGGGTCTAAAACAGGATCAATGTTCTCATCAATATTTTCCAACAAAACTGTCAGTCCTTTGATCAATGCATCTTCAATCGTTTCCAAATACCCCTTTTGACCAAGTCGAATGACTTTAAGGCGTTCGCCATACTTTTGCTTGATCCATTTCAACCCCTGAAGCTGAGGGTCTATCATGAGTGGCCATCTGTCGGAGTTTGTCAAAATCGTAGCATTTTCAGTTGACATTCGATCAGACGGTAAACCTTCATTAAACCACCTTGCAATCGTTGCTTCGTCTGTCAAAAGTTTTAAAGGGTCCACCGAGTCATTGATCTGCAAATCGAAATTGTTATTAGTTTCCACATACTTTCGTCTGTTTAAATTTACTGGGATGGGAGGTTCTAATCCTCGAATTGCTGGTAGCCACATCTTGAGTAGCAAGTCTTGGCGGAACGATTTTGTGAAACAACCCACGTAGGATATGAATGCTGTTACTAACAAAATATCACCAGGAAGTGTTGTTCCTTGTTGCATAAACCTTAAATTTAGTTATTAGAAGAAAACCTGTGAAATGGTTTATGAGCATACTCAGCTACAGCCTCAGCCCATCGAACGTTTTCAGACGCTAAGCCCCCAACGAGACGGTTAGCAAGTTGAATTGTTGCTTGAGTGGCGTCCGCTTCTTGTTGACAGCGAACTTTATCAGCAGTGGCCTTTTCAAAATCAGCTGTCAGCTTAGCTAGCATTTCTTCCAATGAAACGACTTTTTGTGTAATCACTAAAAGTTTGTCTTGGGCAGCAGCCAATTCTGAAAACTTCAACATCATGAAAACAAAATGTTTGTGTTAACTTTTGAACTCGCCATTGTTTGCTGCTTCCAGGGCACGTCTTTTTGGTTCAACGTCACAGTAGACTTCATAGAATCTGATAATATTGATTACCCAGGCACACAATCCTGCAGCAGCCCCTGACTTCGACCTTACAAAGTCCGGTTCGAATTCAGGGTTCTTCAGGTAGGGCTGGATAGCTTTTATTATCTCAGGATGAATGTTCTCTTTATCATAATTGATAAGGGAGTCCAAAAATCCGTCTATTTTTGCCATTATGATCTTAGCTGCTTTCCATGATCGATCTTTAGGGACTTTTCCCTTTGGCGCTAGTAAAACCATGACTCCAGCCGTGACGTTTGTCACAACACCTATAAAAATGGAGACGAGTTAATACTTTAACATAGTTTACTATAAAAAAAAAACCTGGCGGTGACCCGAAGGATTTCAGTTCTGTCAAATTTGCTTTGTTGAGAGTATTCAAAGCCTCTTGAGCAGCTGACAGTGCTGGTTCAGCTTTAACGAGATCTTCTTCGCAATCACGCTGCTTTTTTGCAACTTCTTCAGCGATGAAACCGACTTTCTTCTCTTCTTCATCAGCAAATGCCTTTTCGTTTTGTACTTTTTGGGTTTCAACACCAACTATCTCAATCAGCCTGTCTGCGGCTTCATTTTTCTCCTTCAGCTCAATCTCTTGAACTGCGAGTTTAGATTTTAACTCGTCCACCTGAGCGGCTGTAGAGCGAAGTTTGTCTAACCCATTTTCAAGTCGAGATACTTTTTTGTATAGTTCGGAAAACTTTTGAGTTAAAAGCTTTCCGTACAAACTAATCTGTTCTAAGTAAGACTTTGGTGTTGTGTAGTTAAAACGTCTTTCATTCTGAAGATAAACCTTCGACATTGAATTAACGCTTGTGTGAGCATAAGACATGAACCTAAAGGAAGGGTATTTTTACTTTAAACTATGTTATAAAGAAAAACTTTCACCTGGCCACGGTCTCTTTGTACTCAAAGGGTAAAATTTCAAGATCTTGCAAGAACCTCTGTGCGACAGATATCAACGCTTCTTGGGGCCATTCATGAAACCAATTAATTTGAGTACAGTTAATAATAGCTGGAAATTTCCTGGAACGGACTCGCAATGTAGAACCAACAGGAGAGAAGCACAGTACAACTTTCATTTGGCGCCTGACACGATCAATGAAAAACTTCCAGCAATTTTCTCGAGTATCAACAAGCCCCGCCCCTTTAACTTCGTTTCGAACTCCAGCAAGTATGTTTTCTACTTCATCGTCAGGAAAAAGGTCGGGTACTTCACCGGATGCTAGTAAATCGTTTATCAACACAAGAAAATGTTCATTTGAAACCTGGGCATCTGTCATCAAAAACATTATTCCAACGTTTTTCATTCCGGACTTCAAGTACAATCCAGCAAGTTCTTTCTGTAAAAAATAATAATTCAAAAATTAAAAACAACATAACAAGTATAATAATAGTCAGCATAACCTTGAGATCAGGAATACCATAACCTTTTTTCAACTGAATTTGCGATACCTCCAAACTTGATATGAACGCTGCAAGTCGTGATAGCGACTGTTTTCCACTTCCGCCAACACCGACAAGTAAGGCATTTCCCCTCGGCAACTCAAGGATTCTGTTAATTCTACAAACATGGTTCATGGCATCTAAAAATTAAAAATTCAAAACACGTGCTTCATACTATTTTTATAAAAAAAACCTTCAAACAAAACTAAATTCATTGCGGCAACAATATCGTTGTACGCCAACATTGCTTCTTGAAGAAGTTTGGTAAGAGTTCCCCACTAGGTTGTAAATTTTATTTAGTATAGTGCACAGACATATGTTTCAAATCGGTGTTCTTACGTCTGGTATTGGCATGTATTTAGCTTTATGGTGGAAAAGAAGAGTACTAATTAATTGCATAATAATTCAAGAACAAATGGCTTACGTTCTCCGATTCCACCCGAAAAATGACAGAAAATGTTTGGCTTGTCAAACACTATCGACTCATCGAGTTCTTCAACTGACTTCTTCACTATGTCAGTTTGCATTTTTGTAAAAGCGTCGATGTCCTTATCATCAGTGAGCTTGTCGCCATAAACTCTGTGAGATTCGTGTAGCCACAGTCTGACCACGTCACTTGAGGTCGTCAAACATTCGTTTGTAGAGAAAAGTAACCCTTGATAAACATTGCTGTAAGTTTAAAGAATTTATATAAATACATTGTCGTTTCATTCATGTTAGTGTTTTTGCCTGAGATCACGCAAATTGAAAATGTAATGGCTTTTTAGCGCTGTTGGCAAAAACATTTGCGCGACTTTTGCGTGCAGGGCAAGTGAAGCAGTCACTATTGAACTGGTTACTGAAAGAAGAAAAGAAGGAACATAATGTGTTATCTTGACATATGTTCAATAGGAAACAAAAAAGCCCTAACCTTTAGTTACGCTTATGTTGAACTTTTGTTCAGCATTCGCGTAATGCTGCGTTAAAATGGAAGAATAAATCATCGTCAATGCTTCCTGCCCAGGGAAACAAATGGCAAACACTGCAAAGTGCCTTTGTAGCCTAGGATTTATTGTGAAGCTGCCTGCAAGTTGTAAGGGTCAGTAAAAAGTCCACTGCTTAGCACTTTATTTGACTAGTTCTACGTGCAGATAACTTTGAAGATTCGAACTCACCACTAGTCGGGTTCATGCAGCTCACGTACTGGCAATTGTGTATGTCTTTGAGGGTGAGCCTACTGCGATCGTACCTATATATGCACAAAAATTATTTCGATTAAAATTCCAAAACGATTTAGAAAGTACCAGTGTCCATAATCTAGATGCTGTCTTATCATTGTGTGCGGGGAAACTGTTCCATACTCATCGACTTCTGGCATATTCATATCATCGACGAAGTATATCATCGTCTTTGTACCTGCATTATTTTGATAAAAGGTTTAAGGACACTTTCAAGACCCATAACTTATCTAGGAACAACCTGGCGGTCCAAAATTTCTTCCTGCTTTCTTTTCGAGCGGTTTTTCCAAAGCCTTTTGCAACATTTCAGACGTCGTATAGAAATTAAACGGAACATTTGTTATCGCATAGTTTTCGGACAGCGAGCTTAACTTATCGTTCACAAGAACGGTTTTTCCGGAACCAGCATTCCCGACCAACATAACAGGATATTTGACTTCCATTAATACATCCAAGAAAAATCTCACGCGAATAGATTCGGAAGTATGAACAAGCACCGACTGCAAAGGTGTGTCTGAGTCCATTTCAAACTTTGGCAACTTCTCGGTCCAAGGTGTCATCTGCTTGGTATCTTGGTCGATATAGTAGTCAAAAACAGTTCCCTGGGGAGGAAATTTTACGGCTTTGAACTCATTAATAAACCATTTGCTAAATTCTACTCGATGGTCAACTGTTTGATCTTGGAACATCGCTGAACCAAAAGCCCAAATACATGCAAATACAAAGTAAATTTCATGCCAATCTTTGGGACAGTCAACTGGTGTATTTGATGGAATCAAAAGACAATCCAAAAGATAACACAATAGCTGAATGTGCGCCATTTCCTAAAATAAGAGATTTTACTTTTGTAATTGAAATTTATGAGAAATATTCTTACCACAATTGGTGTTATTTTTTTGAACCTGGTGCGCACATTTTCCAAGCAGGCTATTTTAATTGAAAAAGTAAAATTCAGTCAAAATAGCCAGGCTGTGGATTACAACTGCCGTGACGTCAAAATGACGTCACGGCAATTGTAATCCACAGCCCTGTAAAATAGTAACAAAACTTTTTTCAAAAAGCTTTACTTGGAGTGTACTTGTCAAAGAGAATAACTAAGTTAGATTTCTCTGCCGGTATAGTTCTTGTTTCAATCTGCAAAAATAAATCAGTTAAACTCTTCTTCCAATTAAGAAATCTATAATGAAACACACCCAGCTGGTGACACTAGGGTTCCAACCCAAATCTTGCGCATTAATATACAAGATTCCTGCTCGTGAAACTGTAGCAGGCGTTGCAGTTCTCAAATTAGAAATCTCAAAGAGAAGACGCATTGTTGGTGTCAATGCGATTCTAAAAATAAGTTTGTTATAATGTGCAATATTCTATAATATTAAACTAATTGCCTTTCGTTACTGGCTAACGTCAAAACTCGGTTGTCATCCATCTGTAATTGAAAAATATGAAGTGTCCTTACAAAAATCAAGTTTTGCACGTACCACAGTATTCAAAGATTCAATCCACTGCAATGAATAAAGATGTTGAAACTTCTGTAAAAAAATACACTGCCTCACCATAGGATCAATGTCGCCATCTAAAATAATCCACTTGGGGTTGTCACCCGTCAAAGCAGCTTGATCTCTCATGATTACAGAAAAAAGACCATCTTTCCACTCTCGAGTTGCCGGATTTATAATCCCTTTCAAAAAAATTGTCAGATTTTGATACAAAGATTGGAATTATACCTACCGAATAGTTCGTCGTTAGTAACTGCTTTTGGGTTCAAGTCGTTATAGGCAGGTTTCTTCCCCATGTTTTGGTAAGCTTTGTACAGAGTTTTCCAAACCTGTGTTTTTCCTGTTCCAGCGTTTCCCACAATGAACACTGAGTGACGAACCTCGAACAATTCTTCAAGCTTGAAATAAAAGAGTTTAAACGATAAACTTAAAGCGCTCAGTTGAAGAACTTACTTGCACGACTTTCAAGACAAAATTGTCTTCGGCTTGCAGTTTAAGGTCGGTTGTTGCTTGCTTTACAATCCTTTCAAATTCAACATCTCTTTTACGGGGAACGTCCAATGCCGGAAAAAGATCAGCGATCAAACCAATGAAAACAGGCATATCATCTGTCACAATTTTTGGAATGTTAAAATCTCTCAAAGCTCTCATCAAGACTTCTTCTTCGGGTCGCCCTGGGTCGCCACGCTTTAACGAACCAGCAACAACCAACACCGATTTGATGGCACGAAGACCCCAATCGTAATGATCTTGCTTTGACAAAAGCTCTTTGCACAGAGTGTAGAGTGTGATGAACTTTCTAGCAAGTACTCGAGCATCCTGAAAACCTTCAGCAACCAACATAATTTCGCAGATCAACTCGAAGTCAGGAACCACCATAGCGCATGGTCTAAACAATGCTTTCAAATTTTCTGGAAGCTATTTTCAATTCATGTAATTATGAGTAAGTTACTTTTTAAATTTGTGTAAAGATCGTACCTCAGTTCGCCCAGCATATCCTGAAAATAATTTTTTTTCATCATTTTGTAATTATTTTTTTCCCTTTTGGAACAGAAGCAAGTTTGATACTGTAGCTTACCTGGGTTCATTGTGATAAATATACCAACGGTTGGCACCTGCATGATGAAAAAATAAAATGATGTAAAATGATAAGTGATGAAACGTTACCATTGCAATCATTTCTCCCATGAAATTAAAGCGGTCTTTCTTGTCTCTAATCGCGTCTTGCACTGATTTCACCTGGACAGCAACTACAGAAAGAACCTCAACCGAAATCCGATTGAACTCATCAAAACAGCCCCAAGCACCAGTTTGAGCTAGTCCTTTGTAAATGTTTCCGCACGATTTATAATCCATTTGTTCACTACAGTTGAAAACGTAGACCATAATTCCAAGTGCCCTGATTCAAAAAAAGATTTACAAGGTGCAATTAAATATTTTAACAAATTGGCAGAATAGTTGTTTTCAAACCTTCCCAAGTCTTTTGTAGTCTCCGTTTTCCCAGTTCCAGCGGGGCTGATTGAATTGGGAATCAATGGGGAGTCAATGGCAAAAAGATTGAATTGATTTTCTTACCCAGCAGGTCCACCACCCATAATCAAATGAAGACTTTGTGTCAGTGTGATGTAACATCGATCAGTTAGTGGAGTGATCACAAGTCGCGGTGTGCAGCCCAAATACTCATCTATAATTAAAAAATCATGTAAATTTTCAGGTGTAAAGTAGGGTGTGACACTATACATGCATTATGCGGCATAACGCATGCATAGCGTCATTTGCTATGCATTTGCTATGCGCATAATGCATGCATAGCAAACAGCCATAAAACTGTCCCGACTAAAAATTCAATTTTTATTTTGAAACTTGGCTAGAGAAGGTAAGAGTCTTGACTCAGTATTTGAAACTTGGATAAATAAAAAATAAATTTTAGCCGAAATGGAAAACTACGAAATCTCAGAATTTCTCGAAAATTTTGAGCGAACTACGGGAAGAGGAAAGTGCAAAGCTTGCGCAGCATCAGTGGAATGGAACCGCATACGCTTAGCATCGCACAAAAGAGTTAATTGCCCCAACGTTTCGGCCAAGGGCAAACTTTTTTTCGCAAAGAGAAATGAAATGACATGATTTGCTCGTCGGCAGCGTCAGAACGAGTCTGGTCAGTGTTCTGATTTATTCACAGCCGTTTGCGAAGTCAGCTGGGAAACGAGAAAGTGCCAAAACTAGCATTCATCTACACCAACTGCACCATCCTCGACGAAGAATACGACTTCGATTATATTTCGTCTCAAGGAGCAATCCTTAGCGGGGAAGACTGTCGAGACAATGCCGAGCAGTAAAACTTTGATATGTGCATTGTAAAAACACGGTTTTATCTTCTTTTAATAAAGAAAACCTTTTGATGATGATAAGTAAAATGTACAAATTTTGTCGGTTGATATCGGCATAATACATCGGCACAGTGCCGGCATAACGTGCGTTATGCATGATAGGCGTTATGCTGCATAGCATTTAGGCCAAACCCTAGTGTAAAGTAGATGCCGTAATGCTGTAAAAAAAACATTGCAGAGAAAAAACTTGCAGCTGTATTTAAATTGAGCATCACAAATATTTGCGAAACAGTCTCCTTCGGCTTCACCCCAACGATGTCTCAGCTGGCCTTGAAATTTTAAAATAAAAATAATTTTAGATAATGTTTTATTAGACAAGTAAATTGTTCAACTGACTTTGCCATTGAAACGCCGATGCCATTTCAACTTTTGTTTGAATTAACCTGCTTACAACGTCTCGGCTATGTTAGAATCAGCAGTAAAAACACCAAAGTTAACATTTCAGATTCACAACCAAAATATAAGCATTTACCTATGGACGTCGACAGTGCATATGGTCATGATTTTTTGACGATCTCCTTTGGTGAGTTCACCAATCAGGAGGGTAATCAAGGTTGACAACTGAGAGATTTGTTTCTTGTAGTAATCTTTAAGAGCGTTGTCATATCCCTCTTCCAAACGGCTGAAAGCTATGTTGACTGTAGTCGAGAAATGTTTCAGTTTTGTGTCAGTTTAAAAAAATAAAGTATGCACCTTCTGTTGTCCACCATATTTGTGTTCCACAAAGTGATACTTGAGCAGGGTAACTATATATAAAGGAATTTAAATTAGAAAAAGGTAAAGTAACGATAGCAATTGAACTGAGACATACTCAAACAACCATTGCTCTCTAGCTTTTTCTTCATAGATAACAACAGCGCTGCCCATATAAGAACGCAAGCTTGACCTCATATTAATTTGTACTTTGTTCAACCATATTTCAACAGGTCCAACGCAAGTCATTGGAGCTTCAGTTGATGTATCAAAGGGAACGTATTCGCCGTCCTGCAATTCACAGTGGTCAGTATCATATTTATATTCGCTGGCCCTAGAGCTGGGGGCATAAGCCCATGGTTACCTTAGCGTACATTCCGAGAGCCGATATGTCATTGTTGTCATTTGTTCCTAACTCCAACTTTGCGATAGAGTCAAAAAGCTTCGTTAAATGTTTCATCACCAATCTGGGCTGATTACCAATCGACAAAATATCTAGTAAATCAGCCGAGCTCACAAAATAAAAGCGGGGGAAGAAAAGTCGTTTAGTCTCCAAGTACTCTGCCAAGGCTTTCTCGCAAAGCACAAGCTGCTGTTGTAATTCTTCCAATCTTTCGCACAAGCCATCTTTGTTTGTGGCCTTTATAACATTCGTATTCAAAGCCTACATACAGTTTCAAGTTTTAATAATTGCAATATGGAAAGCTTCATCCAGGTCGATGCCTAACCGAAATTTGTGTCGCTTTGTTGTTTAACTACATTGTTTAAAAAAAACTATGTACTATTCCTTACTTTGAACAACGGTAGATTCAAATCTTATTGAATATCATTGTATGACAAATAAAGGCTTGAAAGGATTGTTTTTTCGTGGCATCGACCTGAATGGATCGTTCATTTAAAGCTTCATCGTACCATCTCATCCATCAACATTTTAAAATCGTGATCGATTCTATCGAAACGATCAGAATCGACTGGAAGCTGTTTTCGAATGTCTTCTGAGCTCATGAAAATACTCTCCAAATGCGTCCAAGTACGTTGTACTTCAAACCACACAGTTATCACTGCGTCTGCCATCATAAGCTTCTTCTGCCAAGCTGAAACTTCTTCCAGGAAATGTGCTATAAATTTTGACGTAATCAAGTTTTGGAGGACGACTTGATTTTCTTCTAATGTTTCTATCAGTTCTTCTGAAGTTTTCAACAACCGACAGTTGGTTCGCTGATGAGTTTCACTGTCAAACTCCATAATACTCCACGTTGTGTTCAAATCTCGCAGAATTTTCTCCATTGACATTTCTTTGACGGCTTTGTCGACAATGTTTTTCACTTTAAAAAACAGACATCCCTTATTAATTCGTTTATGTAAGCATACATTCGTCATACAATTTTACCTTCTTCTTCGCATTCATGAAGATTTAATGCTAAAAGTTCACATAAAGTTGTTTCAGTGTCCATGATGAATTTAACCTGCAATGTTCAAAATTATGTTACAAGGTTGTTACAATACTGAGTCCAAGATTTCATTCATCGACCAGACTAAGAAAATTTTCGAAAGATACGAGC
>JPYR01000036.1:0-37846 GCA_000775305.1 Belgica antarctica
TTTCAAAATTAATTCGCGGAGCGATGTAAATACCGACGGAATTCTATCACTTTCTTCGAAAAGTATACCCAAAAGTCTTTCTTAATAAATAATAAGCTGAATGAAGGAGTTCTATTAGATTTAGATAGTATTTAAGCGAAACTTATAAAACTAACTGTATAATCAAAAAAAAAATGAAAATCGCAATATGCTAAAAGAGAAGAGAATAATGAAAAAGTTATATAATTTTATTTTGATAAATTTAGTTACTTTACTATTGGGTAATATTTAATTTATAGAGCAAAGTTTAAGAGAGAATATCATCAGATTTGTAAATTTACCGAGGTGATAAAAAATCAAACAAGAAAATCATATCTTCCCCCTTATATGAGCATTGTGTACTTCTGCTTAGGCTTTTATGGCCTACGAATCGTAGACACGTGCTCATGTTCGCTAATTTGTAGAAGGCACAATTAATTTACTTATCCCCCTTTAGTCTAAAATGTGGAAGATTATTCTAGTTTTTGAGTAGGTCCCAAGCTGAGTGGCCCTCAAAGAGCCCTCAGGAGAAACATAAAATTTTAGACATGAAAGCAAGCCGTAGAGCTTCTACGAATAATTCTTCATTTTTCGCAACCATTTTTAGCTAATATATTTTTGGGCACGTAAAAATCTAAAATTTTAAGTTGCGCAATCACAAGAACACAAACACATAAAACACAATCACTAGAGTAATAACTAACTAACTTAAAGTGCAATTTTAGAGTTAAGTGCTTCACGAGAACAAAATCAGTTCTTTCGAGCACTCCTAAGTTTTAAGCTTTTTCTGCTTCAATGTTTCGTTGGCAATGTTTCAGGTTAATAATTTAGTATTCTCGATAGAACACGCAAAAATCCGAAAGAACTAAAGAAGCATTCATTTCTTGAACCAAAAACTACAGAATTTTTCATGTGTAATAAATGCATTTTCAAATTGAAACAAAAAATAAAGCATAAATGATTCTGAAAATACGCGGTACATTAACAAAATCAAAGCTTATGTTGTTTTATTTATTATTCAACAAAAAGGAAAAATAAAAATTCTTCGACAATAAATAACATGGTTTTTGCAGGTTTTCCTAAAAAATAAAGTTCCGTAAATCCCACAGCTCCAATGAAAAAACTCGAACATAAAATTATTCCCCATTTACGCTTTCAAGATTAAAATTCACTGTTATGCACTGTTCATCTCAGTTAAATTGAGGTTCTGGTGGCTAATTACTTTCTCTTTTTGAATCTTTCAGACGGTTTACTAGTACCTAAAACCGAACCAATGGAAATGAACGAAAATGACCCAAATGAAACGTTGACTGAAAACCAACCGCAGATTCGCGTGAGCAATTTTGTGACTCAATCTTCTAATGGCGCTAATTTGGTTCACGTCATCAACCAACTCCAGCAGCACAATAAAAACGACTCAACTGAGACCCACGGCAATGATATTATGAACGAAGATAAATCGGACAGTGTTTCCATGTGGATTAAGCAAGACAGCGGTAATAGCGCGCAAATGTTTATCAACAATGCTCTCAACAACTCAGACCTTAAGAACATCAGCAGCGAATCATCTCCCAACAGTTCCTTACTTTTATCACCAGGCGGAACCTCACAAAAATCAGTGCGTCGTCGAATCAGACGGAAACACAACTCACCTGACGACCAGGCCGAAGCTCTGACTGAAATGTCTGTTCGCGGTCTAAATCTGTTCCGATACGCAAGCATTCAAGACGGTGTATACAAGTGCACAGAGTGTGCCAAGGAGAATGTGCAAAAAACCTTCAAGAACAAATACAGTTTCCAACGACACGCTTTCTTGTATCACGAAGGTACACAGCGCAAGGTGTTCCCATGTCCGGTGTGTCGAAAGGAATTTTCGAGGCCGGATAAAATGAAAAATCATATGAAAATGACGCATGACTGTTATTTGCCGAAGGAGTGTAAGTTCCCGCTTCCACTTCTAATCGCTGCCGGGTCGTCGCAATCAACTCAGTCTATAAATAACAACATATTGAACATAACCACAACGCAGTAAAGTGCTGACTCCAGCAGAAGCTGGTTTTAACGTGCCTTTTGGTTTGAAAACCAATTTACTTTGGGATCTATAAATATTATCAGACTGATTTTTGCAATTCAATAATCAAAATTTGCCTTTTGGACTCTGTTCTTCTTCACGCAAGCAAGAATTATAGCCATAGATAAACATAAATGTACAAATAGTATAAGAAAGCCCTCTTCGGTTAGAAATTAAACGCGTCTTTCGAACTGACCATCGTCTTCCAAGAATTCAAGACACGCGTCTTTCATTTCACTTTTATTAGAAAGACGAAAATCCTTCTAATGCTTTAAAAAGAAACGTGCTTTTGGTTCGACGGAAACTTCGGCAACCAATACAGTTTTTGTTGGTCTAAGGACCTCAGTTATTAAAACGCTTTGGTGATATCTTAGAATTATTTTCGTCGTCCACAGGACATCTGCGTTATTTTTCCACGCGATTCAACCGTACTTTATTCGTCGCATACGATTCTTGTGCAATTTCTTCACAATTTATGAAATACGTATAGTTAAGATTTTTTTCCTCTTAATTTAGTGTGTAAAGTTATTGCCGGTAATATTTTCAGCCACCAACTTAGCGTGTAAGCAAGAGAAAAGCTCAAAAATTGCATTTATAAGATAAGCCTGACATAGCAGTTTGTCACTTTGAAACGTTCTGATGTGCAGATTAAAATATCAGAGATCAGGTCTTCCATGTTCCATAAACTTCATTTCCTACGAGTGCCTACATCGAATGCACCATTTCATCAGATTTTCTCATTAAAATAGCGTTTGATTTAATCATTCACGTGTGCAATTAACAAGCTTTTTATTGATTTGGTTTTTCACCAAAATATTTCCTTATAATTTGACAAATATTTTCGGTTGCATTTCCCTAAGGTGGCGTAGCCTAGGCAAACGCTGAAGGTTTTGTCGCGAATGCATTTAAATTTTATTTCCGATCTCATTCACAAAAATCAGTTTTGTTTGAAACCCAGTGACTTGAATACACTCGAGCACAATTACAAATTTGAAATCATTTGCTCCATCTGACAATTGAATAAAAGAATATGAATTAAACTCGATGTTTTTTAAACTGCACATATTTTGACTTATTTACAGGTACACCGGTGTTTTCACCCATGAATCATAACTCAATATCCAATCACAACTTGATTCACCGGAGTTACACGCATTCCGCACATAATCTACCAATAAAAAGCTCAGTTTATTGTTTTGATAAGAATCAATCGTTTCGTTTATTTATTTGACTTAAAATGATTTAATTGCTTAAATGAACTGTAATAGTTCTTGGTGTTATTATTTAGACCACAATCCTGTCCATCCAGTTTTGCAAGCGTTCGTAAGCATCGCATTTTCCTCGGAACTCAACCTTAGAATTGTGTGCAGGACGGGCAAAAGACGTTGCTTTTCATCGCCGTTAGGCAACGTAACGAACTTGATGACGATATTTTTCAAATACTCTGAATTCTTGATGTGTTCTTCTCGGTCAAAGTTGCGTTGCTGTCGTCTAACTTCTTCTTTCAGCATATCGTTCATTTCTGACATTCTCGCGAGATCTTTTTCTGAATCAGCAAGCAAGGCAGTTAAATGGGAAACACGATTTTCTTCCCTCGTGAGTTTCACTTTCGTGTGTTCAAGCGCTTCAGAAGGTGACGAAATGTTCGACATTGTTTCCAAGTTGACTTCGTTAGAGTTGTCGTCGAACGATGAATTTAACAACTCATCAAGAGATATCAACTCGCGGCCTTTGGAAATTTTTCGACGAACTTGCGGGTGGAATGTCGAGGATTGTGACGATTGGTCTTCACTCCCTTCGGCTTCTTCTCGATCTCCAATTTTCTCTTCTTCTTGCTTCAGTTGAAACTGATATTCGTTTAATACTGGGACACGTAATGCGGCGATACTCGTCGCCTTTTCCAGTTTCTGGATTTGAGCTTTGAGCTCGGAGATAGTGGTTGCACTAGCTGAGTCGTCTTCTTGAATTTTCTTCTTGTAGAAAGTGTTCAGGGTGTCAATTTGAAGTTGATAAGCCTTAATAGAATCGTCGTGTTGTTGATTTTTCTTGCGCGATTCTTCAAGAACCTCTTCGTTTTGCTTTTCCAGCGCTTCGAGTAAGTCCTTGCAGCGTGTTTGCAACCGCAGCTTGTCACTTAATAGTTCACTACAATTCTTCTTCATCAAATCGAGTTCACTGCTTATTTTAGACAAGTTATTTTTCAATTTTTCAACACTTTGCTGCAGGGTTAAGTTTTCTTCTTGCAGTTCCTGTTCCTTACTAAAGTCCTTGTTCTGATTCTGTCTCAGAACTCCTTGGGCACGCAATTTATAAAGAGCGAAGTCAGATCTGAGTTTTTCAATCTCTTTTTCGTGACTTGAAGATAGGCTTTTAAATTTGTCAACTTCATGTCCAAGAGCAGATACGACTGTGTTTAGTTTGTCCCTTTCACGTTCTAGAGCTTGATATCTCTTCTCGAGATCACTCACTGAGTTAGAGAATTGAATCTTTACTTCGTCGTTCTCCGATTTCAGTGACTCGTGACTCTTGTTTAGCAGTTCCAGCTGAAGAACAGCTTCAGTTTTCTCATGCTCTGAGGTTCGAAGTAGCTGGAGCTGAGCATCTAGACTTTTCTTCACCTCTGCTGAATGGGATTTTTCTGAATCTAGGGCAGCCTGAATCTGATCAATCTGACTTCTTAATGATTCCATTAAGTCGTTTTGGCCACTGTTGGCCTTTTCTAGTTCAATAACTTCGAGCTTTTTAACTTCAAGCTTTCTGTTCACCTCGTCTAGTGTTTTTTCGTATGCTTCCATTTCCAAATCCAAAAGGCTTCTTTTATTTTCAGCTTGCTTGAGTTTCTTTTGGGCATCCTTTTCTTCGGAAAGCAGCTTGTCTTTGGTTTTTAACTGATCTTTCAAGCTATCAACCTCCAACTGAAGTTTTTTCAAATCTTCACTGGAGTCAACGACATCGGCCGGCTTTTGTTTTTCTATTTTTTGCTTAAGAACCTCGATCTCGGCATTTTTTTGTCGCAGCTCTTCCGTCAATTTGTTTATCCTGTCGATCATCTTGATTGACGCACTCGCAATGTCTCTTTGCCAAGCTGTCACGTATTGCGAATATTCTTTGGTGGTAGTTAACAGAATTTCCCTATCGGATTTTAAGAGGTGAAACTTTTCAGATATTTCACAAATTTTTTCGCGATAAAGTTTCAACTTTTTAATGCACTTGTCGTATTTGACTTTGACTTGGTCAACTGGCGTCTTATCGTCACGAGAATCCAAAGAAGCCTTCAAGTCAGAATTTTCCTGAATAAGCTTCTTGATTTTTGAAGAGTTTTTCTCCAAAATGTCTTGCATCGAAACCATCTCGTGCGTCTTCTCGTCTGCTGTGTTGGTCAATTTTTGCACCCTTTCGTTCAGAAGTTCCACCTGTTCTTCAGAGCTGCTGTTGTCTGATTTCGAGTCCATTGATTGTAGTTTAGCCATCAAGTCGTCATTTTCGCTTGTCAATCGATGCATTTGTCTTTTCAAGGCTTCGTTCTCGATAGAGATGTCATTAAGTTGAACACGCAACAAGCTATCCTGACTCGACACTTTCTTCTCAAGTGCCTCGATTTTAATGGCATCTGCAAGCTTCATCTGTGTAAGACTTTCGACCATTTCCTGCATAGCACTAATGCTGTTTTTCTCCGAAAACTGTTTTACGTCATTCTCCACCTCTTTTTTCAGTCGCTTGACTTCTTCAAACGCCTCTAAAAACATTCCATATAAAAAACGGATGACACCACACTAAAAAATCCTCACCATCTTTTGAAGCCTTTGCTTTTTTTGCTATTGTCAATAGATTCCTGCATTTCGTTACAAGTTCTTCTTTAGACAAGTTCTCGAGCTGAGGCTTTTTCTCCTAGAAATTATTAATCGATTTTATTGATAGTTCCTTGATGCTTTTGGCTGATGGTTTGCAGTTTGCTTTCATGATCTTACCGATCCATTAGAGGGTGGTTGTGGCGCTTTCGGTGGGCTCTCATCCATCTCGGGGCGGCAGCAGCGATATTCAAGTTAATTTTATGACGTGACAAATTATTTTACCATTTCTTTATCACTAGACGCAGCCTTTGTTTACCTATGTTTGCTGAACGCAGCCTGAATTCAAGTCATAGAAATACGGTTGAACTCTGTTCCCTTGAGAGCTTTGTGCCCAACTTAAAACTTTTCTTAAATTGTGTTGATGAAAAGAAGTTTTATTAAGTTTTATTTCTCTCACTGTAATCCCACAAATCTTCTCGTCTAAAGTAGTTTTTAATTCTATAGCATTTGTTTTTGTTGCGTTATTCAAATAATTTCTTTTAACTTACAACTAGAAATAAGAAAAATATTTTTTTTTGTCCTTCATCTTATTAAGGTTCGACTATGAAAAAAATATTCCATGAAAATTTATTTACAAAACGTTTAACATCAAAATAAGTGATAAAATAATTCGAACCTAAGGTTTCTTTTAAACATACATTTTTAAGATTTCCCTTTCGATTTAATCATTTAAGCAACTAAGAAATATTTTGCTTGTTTTCTATCATCGTCCTTCACAAGTGTTTAGTTGAGTCTTGTTAAAGCTTAACGAATGAGTCTGGAATCAATCTTCTGATTTTACGCATGATAATACAGGATCGGTTTAGCATCGTCACGAGTTTTAAGCGCTGCAGATAGTTCAGTCAGTGCTTTGCCTTTCGTTTGCTTTCCTAAAGCATGGTAGGCACAAACTGGCCACGTGTTCACGAATTCTTGTCAAGGGATGTACCGTAAACTCGTGATTCCATTGAGCTATCATTGCCAAGTCTTGACGTTGCTGCTGCGTAAGCGATGCGTTAAAATGGCCTTCAGGAGATTTAGCTCCGCATTCCGAGCAGATATTGCAATTGTCGCAATGAAATTGACCTGAAATAGACAAGCGCAAGTTTAGTCTTCAAATCAGGCTATTTTCTTATATCAATGCCTACCTTCAGGAACGTTTCGGAGTCCTAAGCAATAAATGTGAAAGCCTCTGTCGCACTGGATGCAGTAAAGCATTTTGTTGTCCTTCTCCTTGCGGCACTTGCAGCAGGTTTTGCAATTTGCACACTGCCATTTGTAGGCGATAGTTCGAACGTGCATTCGCGAGGACATTTCTATACACGACGGATGGGCTGCAGACGGAAACAAGTTATTCACGATTTTAAAAGTTCATTTTCAAGCACACTAACCTTTGTGTCTGCAGGTCGAACACTGGATAAACTTCTCTGGCTGTTTGAATTTGTTTTTAAAGGGAGTCTGAGAGCATACTCGACACTTGGGATCTTCGAATTCATCGTCTGACGATGACGACGAATCTCCACTGTCGCTTTCTTCAGAGTTCTAGAAAGCGAAAAGATAGTTTATATTGAGATTTACGAAAGCAACTACACAAGCAACTACTTACGCTTGATTTGTTATTCTCGTCTTCACTGTCAGAGCTTTCATTTTCATCGCTCGAACCATTAAGAGCTTCGGGATGTGCACTTAGATAGCTTTCAAGCTTGCTCTGATCAACAAGAACTGTGTTTATTGGATAACAGCTGAAAAATATTGTGGATTAAATTTTGACGGCATTTAACAACTTTAATTATCTTACGCCAACTGCAACGGAGTGTATTGTTCAAAATACTCGGTGAACTGTCCGGGTACCAAGGCGAGTGGGTAATGGGACTGGTGCGCTGCTGATGGCATGTAATCATAATCTCTTATTGGGGTTGGCTTCTGGATCAAGAAGTTTTGTAGGTCCATGCAACTTCTTCGATTTTCGCGGCGATCCTTGTTGAACCGAGTGTTAAATTCTGAAGCAGACGTGATGGCTTTATCCTTTTGCATCTGACTTCGGTCAACGACTGCCGTTTCGAGGCGCATCCGTGCAAACTTGAACGCTTTCTCACGCTGATAACGGCGGTATTCTTCGTATTTATCAGGATAATCGTTACACATTATGTCGAGAACTTCACTGGAGTAGATCGCTGTCAATCCTAAGTCACACATTTTCTCGGTGGCCAAGCCGTTCTCGAAAATGAAGTTTCTCTCTTCCATGTCGACCGGTCTGCGAACCAAATCGGGATACTTTCGCTTAAAACTCTTCACTCCCAGGTATTCGGCAATTTGCTCCTGTATCATGTAAGTGTCCCTGCTGCGAGGTGGTTCATTTTGAGGCCACTCATATTCAGCCAGCATTTCGATAGTGAATTCGGTTCGTCTAAAATGAGCATCAATTGTGAACTTTTGTACAAGAAATTTTAAAGAAAACTTACCCTTCAGCTTCATTAACGTCAATTTTCTTCTGACGTTTCTTAACAGATCCGTCTACTGTGTTGCTGGCACTGCTTAATAGTGAACTCTGAGATTCTTCTGCCGACTGCATATCACTGTAGCGTACCGGCGTTGCTTGCGAAGAGTCGCAGCCAATACTCATTCGCGTGTCTTCTTCAAACAGCGAAGGAGTGTTGAATGTCTTGCGCCTGCTATTTTGTTCAATTGGTGACGTGAAAATGCCGTCCTTTGATCTCTCGGGCGTTACAAAAGGCGATGATTTGCATCCCTTGCCTCGTCCAATTTTTCCGCCTCGACCTTTGCGAATGCCGCTTCCGAAGCCCGCCTTAAGAGTTCGGTTGTATAATGAGAATGAGGGAGAGTCGTCATCATCGTGTCCTTCAAGAGTTATTTGGATCGGCTTGCCGTTTTTCATGACTTCGACAGTTCTCTTCGAGCGCCCACGACCACGGCCGCGTCCTCTACTAGAAACCTTCTTAGTCTCAGTGCCGTCTTCGTTAACTTCTGTTTCTTGAAGCTCATCTAGCGGAACCTCTAAAGGATCCTTAGCTTCTTCTTCAACAACTTGTATTTTTTCAACAATCTTTTTGGGACGTCCCCTGCCTCGTTTTGGTGTGATCATTTCGTCAACAGAATTTGAGTTGGCTGTGGTGTCATTAGTCAGAGCGAGTGGATCAAAATCAACTGCTGGCTGCGACTCTTCCTTTGAGACTTTAACACGTTCCACCTCTACCACTGGTGTTTCAGCCTTCATCGAACCAGCTTTTCGTCTCGATTGTCTAAGACTGCGCTGAAGCACACCCGACATGTTGGACTTTGCTTCATCTTGCTTCGTAGAGTTCTCGTCATTGCTGATCTTGGAAGCTGACTGATGGTTTTTGTTTAAGGCGTCACTAGACGAGGTGTCGCTGTCGTTTATAAGAATGACATCTTCCTTGGCTTCTTCGTGATTAAGCTTAGGCTTCTTGGCCAAATCTTCTTTGACATCGTTTGTCGTATGGGCTCGCTTGTGATTTTGAGCTGATGATTTCTGTACATTTTCAGTCGTTGGTTGCGGAACAAGTTCCGAAGTTATAGTTTCACTGTTTGATTTGTTGATTTTTAAAATAATTCTGGGCGAGTCTTGTCCCGAGTCAGTACTTTTAATGACACTCGACGTGTTGATTTCCAAAGGCTTGAAGCCTTCATTTTCGACAGCCGCTGTGTCTGCAGCTCCAATAAGTCTGTTTATCGAAAATTTCACTTCTGAGAGAGCTGCAGAATCAACACAGTTCTTAGATAGTTTAGGCACTTCTTTTTCCTGTGGTGGAATTGGTTTTATGTTCAGTTTATGGATCGGAGGTGGAGAAGGCGTTGAACTGTAGGAAGTTGACTCCATTTCTTCCTCCGGCGTTTCCTTAGGCAGCTTCACAAAGAGCTTTGGGACGACTTTCTCGAATGCTTCGCTGTTGTTGACTGCTTTGAGAGTGATTTTGGGGATGGATTCTTCTTGCTCTTCCGCGGGTCGCACGACAGGTTTGATTGTCAACTTTGGTGTTGATTGCTGGTTTGATTTTATCGTGAATTTCGGTATTGCCGTGTGCGGTTCCGTCGCATTGTCCGAAGCAGCCACAATAATTGCGTCATTTTCAGGCTTTGTTTTAATGGTCAGTTTCGGCACGGGCGGTTCCGAGGAAGTTTTGAACACGAGCTTTACATCCTTTGTCTGATGGTGGTTGGTTTTGATGTGCAGTTTCGGTATTGAATTCGCATCATTGTTGAGATGGTAGTCACTCGTGTTGTTGTCCTTCTTGATTGTTAACTTAGGAATGGTTGGACTCGTTTCTAAAATGCTATTGACACTGTGATCCTTGAGAGATTGTTGCTGCTGACTCTGACTCTCAGCATTGTTAATCGTTGATTGTGGCGAATTTAATCCGGTTATAGTTAGTTTAGGCACAATTAGGAGCTCCGATTGCTCATGGTTGAGTGACCCGTCGAGAACGTTGCGAATGTGCAACTTTGGAATCACTTGAATTGACGACGCCCTTTGATTGTTGACAGTGTCACTGCAGTTTTCAAACGACGACTCAGACGACAGTGAAGATGACGAAGATAAGGTGGGTGATATAGTTGCGGATGCCCGCTCGTGATGTAACTGAGGTGGTTTGATTGTGATCTTTGTGGGGCTCTCGTACGGATGAGATTGTGGCAATTTGATGACCGTCCGAATGGGTTCACGGTTGAGGTTGATTTTGAGAGGCTCTACTTTCCTGTTGTCTTCGGCCTGATGCGCAAACTTTAGCACAGAAGACGTTGATGGGTGATGATACTCGCCCTCCTCCATTTTCGGGTAAATCTGAGATTCAAGTCGTTGATTCTTGTGGGGCGATGGCTTTAGGAGGCAATTCTCCAGTATGGATTTAGCTGTTGATTCTCCAGTAGTTGATTTGTTATTGTTGTTGTTCCGTTGCAGCAAATCATTCAAATTATTATACTTCTTGTGACTGTTATTAGTCGCCGACAAATCCAGCTCGTTTGATTTTTCTTTACTTTCAGTCGCCAATTTTTTCGTCATAAAGGCATTCGATTCATCATATTTTGGAGTTGAGTTGATTGCTGGTGTAGGCATCATGCCATGATCAAGTCTATGCTGGCCAATTTTACTCTGTTGTCCATTAGATACACTGTCAGGCTTGGCTGATGTCAGGAGAGATGAGAGCAAGGGAGACTTGTTTGTGCTTGATGACGATGATGCTTGTTGATGGGTGTCTGTTGTGACGCTGCCGTTGCTATTTGCTGATGGGTCAATTTCATTCATGATTTTCTGGAATTCGATCGTTTGCGAGGTTCAACGACAACTCGTTACATCTTTTCTCTCGATGCTTGCCGATCGCGAGTTATTTATTTTCGAATATGTTGATAATGAATCTAAAATGATAGCGAGAAAAAATTGGAGGGAAAAATTCGTTACTCATAGATTGGATAGCACACAAAGCATTCACTACAGTCAATTCTCGACCTCAATGCTGTTAGTAATCAATAATGAGTACTTTTTGACGCATAGCAAGGAAAACTTGTTGCAGTATTTTGCTCTTGCAATTTTGTTCTTGGGAAATTTTCATTGTTCACTACATCTTGAGAGCAGTCAAAGGCAATGCTGCAACAAGCTCGCTTAAGAGTTAATGATCCGGTCATAAGGCAGCATTTTTATTGATGTAATTTTCAATGATGGAGTCTACAGAAATCAGCGTCAATGAAAACCGCTCCAAAAGCAGTGCTAATAGTTTTCTACGATTTAAAACCGGGACAGCTTCTAAGTTGCCGCGTTCTGTACGCTTTGACGCGTTTTTATGTCTATTCATAGGCTTTTGGCTAGAAATCCCAAGAAAGGTCCGTTCAAAATGTTCTAGGGAACAATGAGCGTGGAGCCAATGAAGCTCGACTTAAAAATTATTCAATTTGATACGAGAGTTGGCTCAATTTCCCTTCACGAAAGATCTGATCCGAATATGATTTTTCTTTTACCGTCCGCAATTTTCCGCACACAACTACACGCAGTGTAAAGATACACATACACAATCAATTGCTCCGCGAGAACAATTTTTTCTTTCCTCCTCGGAAAAGGCAAGCACAACCTCTTCGCATTATCAAAAACAGCGGTTGCGAATTTTCAACATTTTTTATCATTGTACAAGTCCTGAGCGCGGAAGGGACCGGGAAAATTGGACACTATTTAGCTATCGACGCTTTTTTTCTTCATACTAATTTCATGTAGTATTCCATTTTGCTTTTTTCATACAATATACAACCATCATATATTAATACATTAGTGTTAAAATCATGAAACATTTTTATGACCCGACGAGAATGTAGACTCTCGAAGGGAGGCTTGTTGGTCCCAAATCAATTCTCCCGACTTCGAGTTGCGACCATTGATAGTACCTACGCTGATGCATCTGTATTTTGAGGCAGCCGATGAAATAATTCTACACAAAATAGAAATGCTTGGCAAGGCAAACGAGAAGAGAAACTTTTTTCTTTCTTTTTTTCTAGTTTACTGTCGTATCTTTTAAGCACGAATATCAATTGTTTACAATGCAATCAGCAGCATTACGCTCAGATCCTGGCGGGGTTTATGAATGAAAGTCTTGCGTATTCACTGTAGTTCCGCTTTCAAGCTTCGAGTTACTCGTACCTTTAGCAATGAATTTCGTGCGCCCTTTATTTAACACACTGAGCGACTCACACTGGTTTTCACTTTTAGCGAGGCGACAGAGACTGTTCGCATCGATCAAGTTAGTTTTTAGTGATTCGGGATGCCCACAAACGCCACTATTTAATTAAATATCAAAAAATCGCGGCTGCTTATTGCGGAGAAATGAATCGCGGAGAAATACTCGAAGGGGAACAACTACAACTTTGTTTTGAATTTTTTTTGTCGTTATTTTTTATTGACAAGGACGCTCGTCTTCTATTTCAAACAGGTTGAAGACACTTCTTAAGATGAGATTTCAAGTCGGATTTTCTTGAGTAGGTTCTGTTGCACCAACAGGCGTGTCGCTGTCCTGAATCTGACATTTTAAACTAATTGCTACTAAAACTTGTCGAAGATGTCTAAGGTTTGGTCGAGATGCATTCGTCGGACGTGACTCCAGAGTCCACGTTTCTGAAATCTACTTTGACGGCAGTAGTCGCAGACAAACTTTTGCGGATGAATGATTTCCTTCACGACTACAGGTGTTTGAGTATTCTTTGTTCCGGAAGAGACGATTTTGTGAGTACTGGGGTCGACCCAGTACATAATAGTGCTGGAAAAGACGATTTTGTCGCTTGTTGATGGTCATTGTTGCACTGCAACTTTTTCCGGCGATTCGGCATATTTCTTCTTTGGCTCGTCGTCAGCAATTTTTGCAACCCACGGATTCTTCTGGCGAAAATTTTCCATAGGACCCGTTATCATCGTCCTTAGACAGCTTAACTTCACTTTGTCTCGGGTAATTGTTGTCCAATCAATGTCGTTCTCAAATCGTAAAAAAGTGTCGGAGTATGTTGGTGAAGTAGTTCGTGTCGTGGATTTTTACTATATTTATGATTTTTTCTGTATTATTAAAATAAAAATTATAAATATAAATTATCATAAAAATTGAGGGGAAATGGCGCTGTCTCGAGGGGTATTAAACTCTAAGTGTGTTTGCTGCGTACCCTGAGTCGTGTCATATCTGAAGAATTGTTCGAACAAACTAATAAAACAATGTCTAAAAAAGAAAGCGACAAGAAATCGAAGATGATCCAGGAGAAGTGTAATACGGTAAGATGACGAGTGTCCGAGCGTGGGCCGAATGTGCCTAAAAACCATGCAAAGCCAGGATTTTCGGAAAAAAACTAAATTTTCTACTATCACAAATCCAAAAGCTGTTCTGTTCAGTGGTTTTATCAAGAACAATGTTCCCGTTTTGTGCTGCTGATAATCCCAGAGTTCTCACTATGCTGCTTTTGTTCTAGATTCTCGCTGGATTGTTACGAGACGAGGATAACAAATACTGCTGCGATTGTGACAGCAAAGGTAAGCTTAAGCTGGAATTTCCTCAACAGATTGCTAATCTTCTTATATTTCTAATAAAGGACCACGTTGGGCTAGTTGGAACATTGGAATATTTCTCTGTATACGCTGTGGTAAGTACAGAACCATCAAACATTCCACCGATCGAATTAATGTTTTCTGACTCATTTTCAGCTGGAATCCACAGAAATTTGGGTGTGCACATTTCCCGGGTGAAATCGGTTAACTTGGATACCTGGCTACCAGAACAAGTAGTCTCTCTTCAGCAAATGGGGAATTCTCGAGCGCGCGCTGTCTATGAAGCCTTACTTTCTGACAACTTCCGCCGACCTCAGACTGACTCAGGCCTCGAGAGTTTCATTCGAGCCAAGTATGAGGCGAAGAAGTACATTGCCCGGGAGTGGATCGCGCCACCGCTTATTACAAAGGTTGATTGGGACAAGGAGATTGACGAAGAGATTGAAAATCAAAAGCGAAAAAAGAAGACGACCTCGACAAGCACATCCATTCCAGAGCCGACAAAGCCAGCGCCGTCGCCAATCAATGTTGCAATTCCAGCTCCACCGCACTCTCCGAAAAATTCAAGGATAGAGGTGAAGAAAACTGTAACATCAAACAGCATGGATCTTCTGGGCTTAGACACATCACCATCGGCCGTTACTTTGACAGTTCCAGCGCCAACAAACACATCAAAACCACCTGCATCGTCAAGTGATGGATTTGACTTCTTTGCAAACATCGCACCGTCGCCTGCTGGTGGTTTGCAGCAACCCACTGAATCCACGAAGAGTTCTTCACTGGAGCATTCGTTGGCTCAAGAGGAAGACGACTTCTTCAATCAAAAGACTATAGAGAACGGTGCTGGTGAAAAGGGAAAGCTTACCAAAGATAGCATATTAGCGCTCTATGGAAACGCGCCATCTTACACTCCCCCGCAAGTTCAGCAATTCAACGGAAATTTTCAACAGTTTCCAGGCGCAGGTCCCGATCAGTTCTTCTCTTACGGCCAGCAGCCCGGCGCTCCATTATTCAAGCCAGTTCCACAGCAATCGCAGCCTCAACAGTTCGGAAACTTTGGCATGTTCAATGCCAATTTTGGTGGAACGATGCAAACACAGCAAATCAACAAGCTGAATGAGGAAAATATCAAAAAGATTGAAAGCCTCAACTTTAATAACTTTAAGTAAGAGAAACACATTGACTTAACAACTGTGGCAGACTCAAAGTCCAAATTATCGGTTGAAGATTTTCATTGTCTCAAAGATAAACTATTTCAATTATCGCGTTTATAGAGAAAAAATTCTTATCGCAAGCACCACCGTTTTTTCTCTTGTTTAATTGTGCAATTCACTAGGACTGTGGGGTGTAGTATAATCACAATTTTTTGGTGCGTAATGTAGATAAAATTTTATAATTCTTGCATGCATCTGTAAAACCGAAGAGATAAGTAAATAAACAATTTGTCTGGATAAAGATCGGACTTTTATTTAAAGGTTTCTTTTAATGACCTCTTGAAAAGAAGGAATTGCAGTGTTGAAGGTTTTCTTTTAACAAAAGTTGCTATTTTGATGGAAGTTTGCAAATACAAAATTTAAATTTCAAAAATTTCCCGAAAAAGTATACAAAACCAACGAAAAGAAATGAACTGATGTGGCTGGTGGAGCCAGAGATTTAATCGACTCGCAAGAGCTCAACGTCGAATGTGAGGGTGGCGTTTGGTGGAATAATTCCTGGGTGGCCTGTAACCGATTTATTATCAGTAAGATGATCGTTCGAGTATCTCACAAAAACTTACCGCGAGCTCCATAAGCGTAATCTGGTGAGCAGACGAGCTTGGCGCGTTGTCCAATCGACAATTGGGCTACTCCCTCATCCCAGCCACGGATAACTTCGCCCTTTCCGATCTTGAACTTGAAAGGCTTTCCGCGGGTTCTAGACGAGTCGAAGACTGTTCCATTATCAAGAGTCCCGGTGCTACGGAAGAAAACTTGATTAAAATCACTTCTCGTGCGCTTTGCGATCCTCAACTCACTAGTGGACTGACACGGTTTGTCCGTTCTTGGGGAAAGTGGCTCCTGCAATGATTTGTGAAAAAATTAGCATGTGCCGAAAATATTTTTTCCGATCCGTTTTTCATCAAACTTCACTCAACGGAGTTTATTTCAGACTCGATTTCAATCGTTACACTTACCATCACCACCTGAAATTGGAATAATATCAACACCCATGTTTTCGTATCAACTCTCCTCTACTTCGCTTTTTCAAAGATTCGACTACGCTTCGGCTTCGCTTGATTTCGACGGTGACAGGGGCAGATCGTGTCGACGGTGGAACTGATCATTCCCTTCGGATTCGAATTTCTCGTTAAGGTTTCTGCGTAAGACTTTTGTTCAAGTTTTATAAGATTTTTATTCAAGAACACTTTTTGGCATGTTAACAACAGCAAATATTCCTTATGATGGTGTTTCTAACAGTTCGTTTCAATACGAGTTTTATGAAAATCAAAAACGCGTTGAAGCAGTGCAACACTCCGGCGGCAAAAAGATATTCGTACGAGTCTTCAGCAGATCGGCTAGCAGCTTCAACTATCAGGAACATCAAGGTGATGATATGAAGTTGAAGATACAACAAAAACCTGGAAAGAAACAGTGCTAGACTAGTTTTTTGGAAAATCTTTTTCTCACCTGCTTTCCTGTTGTGCAAATCTCTTGTGCCCAAAGTCAAGCTTGATTCCCGTAAGTTCATAAATTTTGAAGGCAGTAAAGATGAAGCAAGCGATGCAAAGCAAGTTGGAAAGAATCAAAAACGCCATAGTGACATCGAAAATGTTGAAAAATGCCACCAAAGTAAGCAACATTGATGCGGCGACCATGACGACATAAAACGCAACGTGTTTGAATTGGCCTCCCGACGAAGTTTCAAAGTAACTGAAAAAAAAAGACTTCAGCAATCGTTCATATGCGAATCCACTTATCCAATAAACCTAAGAGTCCACCAGACATCGAAAGTTACGGCGCTGATCCATAGAAAGGCACAAATCAATCCCACGTCGAAAAGTGGCGCCAGAAAAATGAATCCAACACGCGAGAACGCAAAAGCGAAAACCAAAGATGCGACAATTCCAATCACGCATTTTCCATGCAGCAAGTTTTTAAGTTCATTGATGCAAGTGTAGATCAAAAGTGTCAAAAACAAAAAGAAAAACCCGACACATGTTGCTATGACTTGAACTGTAATAAATGACGTTAACATTTTCGAGTCGCTGACGGTCTTGACAACTTACGAAGAAACCGCCTTTCATCTGTTACTTCATTGCATATCATAACGTTCCATTCGGAAGATCCGTCTGCTTCTTTGCGCTCGAAGCAGTATTTGTCAACCGTAAGTTTTTCTTCAGTAACAAAAATAGAAAGATTCGATGAAAATAAAAATGTATCGTCTAAAATGTTCATTACTTCACATGGATATCCGAAGACTTTGTTGAACTTCTCTTCCAAACTTGTGGCCTCGGTTGTAAAGTTTAAATCTTGGTCAGTATCGTTCAGTAGAACGACATCAAAATCGTCAATACAGAATCTCAAACACGCTGTTTCTTCACATCCGGAAATTTCAAGTTTGTCTTCTTTGCTCAACTTTGCAAACACCAGAAAAGTCACGCAAACTGTGATGTACATTAAAATTAACACCAAATGCAAGCAGTTTTTGTTAAAAGCCATTTCTTCGGCGGCTGTGATTTTTCTGAAAACTTTTTAATTGTCTAAAGCTATTTTTCTCTTCACGAGAAGCCGTGAGAAGAAAAATCCAAGAAGAAAACTGAAAAGAAAATAGTTTGAACGCGGCGGATGCGTTGAACTTAAACACAATCGCAATGTTACCTTTCGACTTTTCTTTTATTTTATCCCATAAAAAAGACAATTTCAAAGAAGCACATAAAATAAGGACAACAAATCATTGAAACGTTTAAGTGTTTTTACTTTTCAAAAATATTTTCTCTTGAATGAATTTGAAAACAAAATTTCCCGCAACTTACTAGCAGATTTACAATTTTTAATTATGTAACTCTTAAGCGAACAGTATTAACAAGCTCTCCAAACCTTATTTCAGCGACTTCATGAGGTGCCCCGAATTTCCTTTTTAAATTTTCTCTCTTAATACATTAAAGCAGTTATCAGCATTTAACTCTAAAGTGGTTCCACTGAAAGTATTCAGAGTTAATTATCGGCTGTATGTGCAAAAAGTTTGAAATCACTGGACTTATTAATTTATGGAAGAAAACGAATGTTTCCTTTTTTCTCTTTAGTTTGTTTCTACAGAAAAAGGAGATGAAAAAATGTATCCATGATGCAAATGTTTAAAACGATGGATCTCCAAGCGTGTTATCTTAAATACGATCTTTCGATGATGGCAGTTTTCAAGCGACCAAGCAAAGCAGCAGAAAACTTGACGTTTTACAAATGAGAAAATTGATAGACTACGATTTTCCTGATTCATTCCGGCAGTTTAGATTTCGGAAGTTTGAGCCTAATTCAACTCAGAAAGAAAAAAGGTAATGGAAATAATAAAAACTGATGGAGAAATTAAAATTTTATAAATTTTGTTGTTTTATTTTCATTTTATAGAGTGCGTTTTCAATCTTTCAAATTTTAAGCTTTAGTAAAATTTTAAAGTATGAATTAAATCGTAAAGAAAGACGAAAATATTGCGAAAGCGTCGTTTGAAATAACTTTAGTAGTGTTGAATCGCTTAATATCGATGAAACAAAGGTTCTTGATGTCCACTTTCTTTTTGAGGATTGCAAATACGTTCCATGTTTATTATGTTGCTGTCCACGGAGCGAAATGTTTATTTTAGACCTGGCAGTTTCCTTGATTTGTTTGGCTACTGGAGCAACAGTTCTGTGATCATGAAACGCATGAAATGAAATTGTAACTGGTCCTTAGCAAGTTTTTTTTATCATTTCGTTTTTGTCTCGTTCAATGCGCAGCTCTCATACATTTAAATACTTTACAAATTGGATTTTCATAGTGCGCGTCGATAAATTAAAAAAGATTTGAAATTTTTAAAATTATTATAAAACTTGCTCCGTCTCCTTGAGAAGATGTCGAATACCTTAAAACTAAGAGGTTTGGGGTTTACTGTTAACCTGGAAGCACGGCTTGCGAATAGACTCTAATGTTCCATTTCACGATGTCAAGCAAGTCACGCTTCTTCCAGTCGACAAAAACCGAAACAATTTTTTGTAGATGTTTGATTAAAAAATGCCGTTCAGAGTCAGAGCAAAAGCTGTTCCTGACGCCGTCGTCAAATAAATGTTAAAAGGGAGGAGTTGTGAAGCTGCTGGCTGTTATTGATCAAGGAGCTTAAGCTTCGACCTTCTTCTTGTCCTTCTTCTTCTTCAAAAACGAAGGAGTTCTTAATCCTTTCTTCTTCTTCTTGTCTTTTTTCGGTGAACCATCGGTCGAAGCATCCTGCTGTAAATACAAAAAATTCAAATAAGTTCTATTGCTTTGAATAGAAGTGAGTTTTCCCTTACATCTTTACTGCTATGTGAAAATGTACTTAAATTCTGTGTCTCAGAGTGATCACCGTTTTGAACGTTTTCGCCTGTAAATAAAACATGGATGAGGTTAGAACAAGTTTTTAATAACCACTGCAATTTGATGGCTTCATGGAGTTTCTAGTATATAGTAGATGGCTTCAATGTTATTCGTTTGGGGTGATTCATGATTTCTTTTACTGATTAATATTTTTGTAAAAGCTCATGCTTCAAAAGCTACAAAAACAGCGACATACTATAACTAACGTTACCTCTGTTGGAAGCATTTTGTTCATACAACATAAACTGTTTCAATCGTTCGGTCGGATCCAAGTCTGATCAATCAAAACAAAAACAAAAAAGTAAATGAAACACAAAGTATAACTAATGCTAAACTCAAAAGTGTGAATTCTTTGTTATCAAGATTTCATCGAAAAAATCTCGATAACAAAAGTTGTGAAACAAGCTACAATTTCAGTACAACATGCAATCTATTTTTTGAAATAAAGCACAGCGTGGATGTTTGTCTACGTTTCTGTTATAGGCACACTCACCACAAATGCCTTTATAATCCTAAAACTCAAATTAATAACAATTTGTGGAAAGATCCTATTTGATGGACACAAATGTGCTTCTACAACTTGTCGTCACAGCTGCACAAATCCATCAAAGCAGGGAAAAGGATAGAAATAAAGATTCGAGTTGAAAAAGAAAGCTGAAGACAGACTTTGATATCATTGAAAGCCAATAGGGTCGGTTGTGGAAATTGTATTGTTACATTTTTGTGTAATTTCGTTCAAAACTGAGAGGAAGTTATATTGGCACTCACCGTCGCTCATGACGATTTCTGGTTGACTTGGTACTGGAGCGCGAGCTGTTTCTATTCTCATCACCATGCCTTCGGAGTGACTTGGAGGTGACATGGGTGGGCTCTTGACCTGCCCAGAAATCTGAAGGGAACTGAATGCTTCGGATTCGGAGTAATCAGTGTCAGTGGTGTCTAGAAATAAAAACATGTTGAAGTTTTTTGCAAGTTCGTTCTAAAGGAACCTTACAATCTCCCGCTCGTTTCTTCTCAACTGTCCTCTTGTATTCTTTCAGCTCATCGTCGGTGACCGAGTCGAATGGATTCTTCGCGTATGGCGTCTTATAGACGGTGGCGTTGTGCTGGTATCCGCGCTGAATAATGCCCTTCGATGCTGCGCCCATTAAAACTACGTGGTCGCCTGAAAGTTAAAAGAATATTTGCTTATTAGAGATTCCAGAAAAATGTTCTTTCGTTTTTACCAGTTTTTGAAACATTTGCGTCTTTCATGCGGTTAGCTTCATCCCAAGTGACGCCTTCCAAGATGTGGGACTGAGGCCCGGCTGAAATTTTGTCAGCTCGACGATAATCTTTGATCTAAAACGTGCATAATCAGTTAACATGTTCCCTTAATAAGCAGTAAATAGCACAAACCTGTTGTTGAAGTCTTTTAAATTCCTTCGAGCTCGTATTCAAAGGAACAAACTGCAACGCTCCGTCGATTTTCATTGCCGTTGAATGTGTTGGAGAACCATCGACTACCCACTTTTGTTTTCATTGAGAAGAAAAGGAAAAAAGTTTCTTGGATTAGCGACAAGTTTTAAACTTTTTCAGGTTCATATTGCACCAATTCTTATTTATTAGGATTTTGTTAACTTAATTTACTGTCTCCTACTGTTAGTAATATTATTATTTTCGGGGGCGTTTTGTGCAGTAATCTGAGTTAGTGGAGAGGAATTTATACAGAATATTGTTTCAACTATTTCATCAACTGTGCCTGTACGGTAGCTTGTGACTTGTCGCTAATTAAAGAAATTTTTTCCCGAGAGTTTTCTCTAAAATAATTTTATAAACCGCGAAAAACACGCCTTAAATTTTCCCGATCGGATCCATGTAGGCACAACCAAAGAAGAAGTGGAAACAACGTTGTAAGAAAGGTGTGAAAAATTAGGATTTAATTAAAAAGAAAAGATAGAGAAAAGAAGAAATTTCAATGAAGGTCAACAAATTAGGTGTTAGTGTTTGAACCGTTAGGTGACCTTGTTTGTTTTGTTTTTTTTAGAAAAATCCCAGCACGGGAAATGCACTGCAAGCGTTTGTGATCTGAATGATCGAAGTTATTTACCTCGCCATCTTCGTTCGGCTGGTTTATCCACTAGAACAATCGAGGAAAAGAAAATAAGCACACAACTAAAAAGGTCAAAACTCATAAACAAAAGTAAACAAAACGATAAGAACCAAAATTAGATTAGGAAGCCATTGATTGGCTGTTGAGGCACACTTTAAGATTATATTTTTCAAGATTAAATTGTTATTTATTTTGTATTGCAATTATTATGGAATTCACTTCAAAAGCTACCGTTACATTTTTTGGGTTTTAATATCTGGCTTGACAGCCTACCATCGGGGAGTTTGAAGATACGTTCGAAGTTTAATGCATATGCTTTTTTGTTAACTTTCCACCAATATGCTTGCAGAAATTGTCACTGATTGGGTTTGTGACATAATTTTCAGATGTGCTCTCAGTATTGCCCCGATATGCCAATTCATTAAGATTCGTCGTTCAACTTTTGAGATGAACAAGCGAAATTGTTCTTGAGTCATTAAAAGCAGGCCACACAAAGCGTTGTTTGAGTAAGGGAGATTTATGACTTGGAATATTTTGTTCGGTTTATAAAAAAATATCGTTGTGTCCAGAAGCGGTTAGAAGAAAACTAGAAGCAAAACCGTGTTTCGGAATGTAATATATCTCTTTGGAATTATTCTTCCACTAAAGCGGCTAAACGCAATGACTGTGAACACTAAAGATAATTTTAAAAGCACGCACAGATAACTGAGTTAAAGATGCCCATTGGCCTCAGCTTGTTCTTGATCCGTTTACTGGGCTTCAACCCTAATTATTTCTACCTTAGTGATTTTTCTGGGATCAGTTGTTCCAGTCTCCAGCACCTCGACCTTTTGATAGACGTTCGGCGAGTTCAACCAGCGTTGACGGTCGCCTCCCTTGCGGAAATCTCCTTTCTTCCAGAGCCTAAAAGTGATGGAAGATTTGTTTAAAATCATCCGAACCTGGTCTTCAAGCTTTGGCTCTTACCCTTGCTTGTACATTTCTTCTTCCTCGAGCAAGTATCCCAACGAAGAAACTGCTGGTGGGCATTCGACATCACTCCTTGGCTTGGGAACCTCGTGCTTCACCAGCGGATTGCGGTAAATGTAGCCGGTGCGGAAACCAGCGTTGTCAAGCATTCTCATTAGAGCTTCGTACTCTGCTCCGCCGACACGCCACTTTGGAGACTGCAATTTGAAAGTTAATATACTGAATTGACAAGAAATGAATGCAAAAACTTACATGAGTAGAAATTCTCTCCTTGTTGTCAACTTTGTCTTGTGAAGGAGGTTGAACGAATGTACCTTCTGGCGGCTTTCTTGATGCATCATAAATTGCCTTGCGAGTTTCTTCTGGGATCGGAATCAAGTTGTCCAATCCAGCGGGCAGCAAGTTCAGCTGTGCTTCCGCTGCCTTGACGATGTGCTGAGCATGGTAGAATGCTTCTTCGATTGTTTCTCCGCAGCATAAAGCACCGTGATTCGTCAGCAAAAGAACCTTCGAGTTCGGGCCTAAGCTTCGAGTGAGTTTTTCTCGTTCTTCAGGCTCGTTTAATGCTAGAAATTTAGAACATTCGAATTAAAAACACAGTTCGCTTTAAAAGCAAGCTAATTTACCGCCAGCAAAGTTGTGAACAGCAATTTCACCAAGAACAGCAGCATCCCTGGTCAAAGGCAGTAAACCCGATTTAAGCGATGAAACCGCAACGACAGCGCTGTGTCCAACGCCAATGATGCAGCGAATATCGGGACGAGCGGCATGGATTACCGAGTGAACTATGAATTGCGGGTTGTTGATGCCGAAGTTCGTTGTTCCCTGGTCAACAATAGCTCCCTGCATGTCGACTTTGTTGAGGGATGAAGCGGTGACTTCATGGAATAATAAGCCGTAGGGATTAGCCAAGAAGAGTTCTTCAGAGGCGTTCAAGCGAGCTGTGACGATGCTGTTGATTCCGTTTGATGAAAATCCAAATGAGTCGAGAAGTCGGAATGTGGCAGCCAATTTACAGCGGAGAATTTTCTCTCCTTTCTCATAGCCCATCGAGTCGATGCCTCGAATATCGTTAATGGGAATGACGCAATTGCCACCGCGGAAGTAACTTCCGACACGCGTTGCAGGAACGCCCATCATATCCGAAATCTGTTGCAACACGTTCGATGTGCCGTCTTTCATCTGACCGTCAACAATTCGCTCTAGTTCTTCTCGGAACATTCGGGAGCACATTATGGCTTCCACTCGTTTACGTCGCTCCATCTCTCGCATATCTTGCTCGATGTCAGCTGGACGAGGTATTTGTTCGGATTCATCCTTTTCCACCCCATTTCCATTCGTATGGGTGACTTGCTGTTCCGTGTCAGTCATGATTTCTTATTCAGCTCACTTCTTCCGATGAACCTTGTCAGTGTCACTTTGAACTTGCTTTCGACGCGTTTGTATCGATCTGAAAGGAGTAAAAAATTCCAATTAGAACTTTTCTGTTTGATGGGACGTGAATAATTATGTAAAACCATGGCACTTGCAGCACAATGAAGCGTTTAGCTCTTAATTTAGACGTTCCCGATAGAATTAATTCGAGAGCGAAAGTTCATTGCATGTCAAGTTAATAAATGTTGAATTTATAGTCGTCGAGCGAGTCTGGCACGAATTCTACGATCTTGTTAGAGAGTAACCCAGGCTAGTCGCATTGGCGCCTATTATCGATTTTTCTTGCCACACAGAACAACAGTTCCCCTCTCACTCATTCTCGTTCACTTTTATTGACTTCTGTAAAAACGCAATTCTCGTCCCTTCTTGAAGGCTTTCTTGATTCACAATCTGAGATTGTCACCTAGCAACTTTAATTCTTACTTTCAAGGCCTGTTATTATCGTCTTTCAGCAGAACCCACATTTACCCATCAATTTAAACCGAATTGCACTTTTGTTATCGCTTCATTCACAGAGAAATTAAATTTTTCGGGAATTTCGTGGACTACTTTTTCGCAGCAACAGAAAAAACATTGTTTTTGGATCATGCGCTTACGCACCAGGTAACAGACACACTCACAGCTAAAAACAGATGTAGCACATAGAAACATCGTCGAAACCGTCAGATGATGCTGCTGATTTTTTTTTCGCAAACTATCAACATTATGCTTGCAGGAGCGAGTTCTACTCGCTTCAGAAAAGTCTAAACATGTGGAAGTGAACAGTTTTGTTTGGTAAATATTTATCTTCCCGCATAGAATCGCAAATGATCTACAGAGAAGCTCTGATCTCGTCGCTTTTTATGTATCAAAAGAGTTTCTGGCATAAAAGCACAAACACAACTACGAATCCATAATTTACAAAATAAAAAAGTTAGGGATCCAAAAATAGAATTTCAGACCGAGACATGATTCCAAAAGCGGTAACCCAAATAGACGAGAATGAATTAAATCGAGGAAATCCATAAAATGATCGATTACTAGGCCGATTGGTGTAAGATGTTTAGGGTCATCCGAAAATAAAGTTAATGCCCAGTTCCGAGTGTATTTCAACAGTTTCATTCGAGTCAAATTTGACTTTAGCGCATCCGATCATCGCATAAAGTCATGAAATACTGTTCTTGTTCATCCACCCTGAACCGTAGCATAAATTATAATTTAAAAAATTACGGAACTTGCTTTCGATTAAAGATAAAACAAGTAAGGTGCGAGTTACACGTTCTTCACTTGGCTATTGAAAACATTATTGAACTCAAAATTCCGATTGAGAGAAAATATTTCTAAAACTAAGCAATTTCTTCGTGTCTGTGATCTTGAAAAGCACTTTTCCAGTAAGAAAAAACTTTTTTTGGGACTATTTCCTCCATTTGGAATCGAGCCGAAATTAAGAGTCTACAGACACGAATTTTGAGTAATGAACCATTTTGATTTTCAGCATAAGAACTGGTTTGTCTCATATGACCACAGCACGTAAGGTTCGTTCAACTTGCCGCATTTTGACACCGGAAAGCTTGCAAAAACAACAAACACACTCATTACGACAACATTTCGACTCGAACTCACGCATCACTATATTATTTGTGGAACTGCTTTTTGGGCCATTGTTCTATAGGGAAATTGGAGACATAAACGAGGCGAAATGCGTAAAGATTCGGCGGAATTTTCTTCTTCGCTCAAGCAGAACGTTGAATGGTTTGGTTTTGACGCAACGTTCTAAGCAGCGTCGTAAGGATTCACGAACCACTTCGTCGATTTAAACCACGGAGGATTTGTTGTGACGTATTCAAAAATGTTATGTCAGTGAAGCCTTAGTATCGCTCAATGTCAAAGACGTGTCAATTATAGTCAAAATATACGGAACAGAATTGAATTAGCGTAGAAAATATCACACATTCTTTAGGCCGTTGCTTCAGTGTGTTTCATTTTTATGGAGCAAATTGGTTTGACCTTGCGTTTGTCATCGTGAACCGCACAGAAAATGATGATTATCATCAAGCGGAGATTGTTCGCTTTTTCGGTCACACTTAAAAGGCTGAAGTAAATAAATTGTGGCCAGAAATCGGTGTGTGAATGAGAGTATTATCCCATCGCAATGAAGACAATCCAATGAAACTGCTAGTGGGACGTCATTCATCAACAATTCCGGCATTCAGATTAAATTAAAAATATCTTTGAATGAAGTGCTGTAGAGGTTTATTGTTATCGAAAATCACATTTTCGAATTTTTTCCCCGAAGCTTGAACGCGACACTTGTGGAAGGCAATCACTGAAGGTAGCGCTTTGGATGGCTCAATTAACTGTTTTTAAAAAGGAAATGCAGTCAGAATACAAAGTTTTATTTATGGTTTCCGTAGGTTTTCATGAAGTGAGGCTTGACTTTCGATCGCTCGGCTACTTGAGAAGTTAACACTTATTGGAATCAAATAAGAAAGCGAGTCTGTGGTTTGTCACTCGAAACTCCCTTTGAGGATCGGAATTTTTTGTAAAATTAGAAAACGAAGAGGGAATGTCGGCTCCTCAAATCGAGTGAAGAAGAATATTTTAAGAGATGCATTCGGAATGAGTCGATGAAGCATGCTAGGAAAACGATTAAGAGTCGACGTGTGCGAGAAAGAAGATGAAAACAGCATACATAGCATCATGTTCCTATTTTTAGATTCCCATATGAAAAAACGCTTCAAACAGCTTAGAGATTGTAAAAAATTCATTATTGTCGTTTCTACACGATTGTGAAGTTTTTTGGTTTGGCTAGTTGTTCCATTTTATTTATTCAATAGGCGGTGTTATCTTCGCTAGTTGTTGATTTTTAGTCACGAATCACAAATTGCTGCATTTGATTATCAACCAAAGTTTGATTGCACAATCACAGGCACGGCCGCACATGAGCTCAAATTTTAGGATCTGAATTGGCCGACGCTGGCACAGTCGTAAATGGCTCGACACTAGTATTTGTTTTTTGTTCCACAGCATTAGTTTTCATTTCCTAATTAATTCATTAACCCCACGAGCTGCTTTCTATGTTTCTTCGCTTCAAAATCGATAACAATGTGTGTCGATGTTTACTTTACTGATAAAGATTTTCCACTTCATGACTGACTTTACGCTTGAAGAGTATAAGAGGCGAGATAACAAGGCGAATTCTCACTTTGCTTCATGTACACACAATTCTTCGGCTCTAAATGGACCGACAGTGGAATTAAGTTTTTCGTGAGCAGAACTTGTGGAAAGATTTGCCCAAAGAAGAAGCATTGAAACTGACCCCCTCTTTGATTCATTATGTTGGCTGGATTGCGTGAATATTTGTGCTAGGCGCGGTTTTTCTCCTTTCTGGTTGTATATTTGTATTTCAAGAATTTGAATGGAGCTCTTAAGATTATTTCATTTGAAGATCGAACTCATGTTGTTTTGTTGTGCCTCAATTACACTTTTTTTCAACCGGAGCCAACAAGTGATTGTACAAATCGCTAACAAATTTTTTTTATTGAAAGAACTCTCCCGCTGATTAAATGCAGCGCTTGAACTCGTGAAGTCAAATAGGAAATGTCAAAGCATGACATCACTCTTATCAATTCGCTAGCGAGGCACGAGCTTTGATCATCTTGCACAACCACAAAAGCCAAATATTGCACCGCACGCTTGTAATTATCGGGTCGAGACACACACAGACGGCACTTCCGCTTGTTCGAAAGGCAAGGTATTGGGTGTCACGAATGTTGCCATTGTTTCTTCTCTTCTTTTTGTTATCGAGAAAGGACGAATGGAAGTTTATTTTATCGATTTTTGCTTTTTACTTTCTTTCGTTTAAATTTTTCACGAGGAAACGGTCAAACTTTATCACTAACTGACTAAATCACTTGTTAGATTGATTTTTTGGCAGTTTTCCGAAGCCACATCAAAGTCCTATTAACTTTTCATCATTCCGAGTAACTTTTTTCCATATCGATTTTTCAACTTGACTTTGATTTTCTGCTGCTCGTCCTTTTCTACTTAGTTAATCCACTTTCTTACTTTTTCCGCTCGGACACACCCAACAATTTTCAATCAACTTGTTTCGTAATGATTTAAAGCTACTTTTCCATGTTTTTATTTAGGTTCGACTCAAGCGAGATGAATACCATAAACCATCGCCGAGAGAAATTTTTTGACTGTAGTTCGATCGGAAAGCACCCGGCGAAATGGAGAGAAAATCAGAAGCCGAGTCAAGAGGTTGCTGTGAAAGTGATGTGTCTGCACTGGACGCTTCCTGGGAACCCCGAGGCGTCTCATTCGCTCCCTGATCGCGTTGTAAGGTCAGAGTTCATTGATAAAACAAATGAGAAATTGGAAAATCTCAACATGACGTCATTTTCGGGGCGAAGCAAACGAAAATTTTCAGCGACGATTTACTCCACAACAAGCGTTTACTTACAAGTTTTGGGTCGGTGCGTATCCTCCTCGTCTTTGTAAGTCTCCAAAAACCTTTGTTTGGTGACTTTTTGACTCTTAAATACCACTTAAATACCACTATTTTAAGCGAGTTAATGTTTTCTTAAAACGCCCTGAATTCGACTGGCACAAACGAGCGTCGAATCTCACCCTGTACTGGTTGAGTCGACGACGTAGTTTGTCAGGGTCTGAATTTTTCGAAACAGTGCGGCTTTCATTGCCTAGAAATTAAATTTAATTTGCGTTGTCGGTGAACATAAGCGTACGATCGGTGCCTAAATGTGAGTGGTAGAGTATTGACATTCTGATGTCAAACAAAATGTATTCGTTTAAGCAGCGACTGCTCTGTTTCAAAGTGAACACAACGAATTGAAATATTTTTCATTCTTTTCGGCAGAGATTTTTAAAGAAATGGGTCGTTCGAGGAGTCGGAGCAGATCCTCATCTCCAGTTCGTCGCAAGCGGGCTAAGGAGCGTGACAGGTCGAAGCGTAAACACAGAAGTAGTCGCGAGAGACGAAACCGCTCAGCCAGCAGAGACTTGAGGGTAGCTGGCAGTTCCAGACGAAAATCTAGGTGAATGACAACGAATGTCTTCCCATTCCACCACCAATCATTCAAAGTGCTTTTACCGTGTAGTGTATTAACATCCATCGTTGATATTTTTGTTCACTAACTTTTTGGTTCCATTTGGACATCGCCTCCCTTTCACAATTCACTAATGTCTTTGAATCGTTACCAGATCCCGAAGCAGATCACGCTCATATGAAAGAAGCAGAAGGCACCGCTCAAATTCACCACTACCGTCGTCATCAAAATCCAAAATTTCCGAAAGAGTTCACGTATCCGAGGCTGATTTGGAAGGAAAGACCCCGGAAGAAGTAGAAATGATGAAAACGATGGGCTTTTGTGGGTTTGACACAACCAAAGGCAAGAAAGTTGAAGGCAACAACAAAGGAGAAGTTCACGTTATTCTTAAGCGAAAGTACCGGTGAGTTGTCGTCAATTTCCATTTTGAAAACAATTTTCACCGTTCAATCTTTTAGACAATACATGAACCGCAAGGGCGGATTCAACCGACCGCTGGACTTTGTTGCCTAACTCGTTCTTCATCATCATTTGAATTATTTACTATTAGCCTGTAAGCGTCACAAAAGAGACAGAATCATCCCAACCATTTTTTAACGTTGACGAGAGTCACAAGGTTCAGCTTATGATGGTATATTTGAAAATCATCGTCTTCATTTCGAGCTTTCACAAACTTTCCTTGGAAATCAGAAATTATTCCACAAACTTTATTTCTCCACACACACCACTCACATACAGTACAATAGCCAATTTAATAACGGGTCACTTAACAGTCATCTTCTTCCCCCAAATCGCACCCATCTTCACCGCAGCTCCTTTCGCTTCTTTAATTTTCCAGTTCTACAGAATGTGGAACAATGAAAATTGATTAAGTTTCAACTTAATCTAGAACTGCACATCAAGAAAATTAGGGAAAGGAAAGGGTTCACACGAAGCGATGCGTGAATGAGGGAAAGATAGGTGATTGCTCAAAAATTACCACATAATATACAATAGTCGCTCCTTTTCATATACACACAAATCCATAACAAAGCAATAGTCAGGGAATTACCAGAGCCAAACGGGTGCTTTGCCATTAAGTCGTCAGTACCAGCCGAACGATCCTTTGAAGCAAGACATCAGAAGCTCTGGTGATAATTGAAATGTTTCGTTTTATTATCTGTTGATAATTTTTTTTACCATATACACAACAATAGTTCTAAAATCAAATACCAATTTTCTAATATACCTCATACGACACGCTTGCCTCAAAGCGAGCTCGTTCTTCGACTTTCGGGGAACTTTCTCTCTCCCAAATCTTCATCATTCTTAATTTCCATTCTTTATCAAATCAAAATCCAATTCTGGCCATCTTTGACACTTTGACAAAATGTCCAAGTCAAATGTAAAAAATCTCTTTTAATTATTCTTTAAGTGAACATATTTGATAATGAAATAAAAACTCGTTTTGATTAAAAGAAAATTATTTCATAGCGTATTCAATCTTCATCTCCTGGCATATGAATCGCATCGCCTGGTCGCAGGAAACGGGCATGAAATTCACCGGCTCATTGATTTCCTTGCGTATTCCCAAGCACATTTCACCTTCAGGCACTTCCAGGCCAGTGAATGTCTTCAGCCCGCTTGAGATCCAGTGAAAGTCTCGTGTTTCATTTTTTTCAGCGTTCGCGAAGGCACCAACAGCCATGAAAATACTCTTATCTTTCACTTCCGGCTCAAACTTGGAACAAACCACGAGAAATTCGTTTTGAGATTCAAAGGAAACCAAGTCCATGCTGCCATCATAGCTCTTGCAGAAACTCCGCGCGGCCGGGGGTGTCATTTTCAGGTAGGTTGAGACGTAATATGTCTTCTCGTACGAGACACTGTCGTCGTTGATACCAGAATACTTCCCCAAAAGACGCAATCCAACAAACTTCACAGGTGAAGAGTCCGAAGACGCTGTCAGCAACAGAATCAAACAAAAAAAGAGAACAATCTTCATCTTTTGCGTATAAATTTCTTCAATTAATTCAGCGGCAATTAGATCAGCGGCAGGTCAAGACTAGTTTTCAATGTAGTGGAAATAACGGCATCAAGCTCAAATCCCACGTTACAGCTGTCGACACCAGGTGGCCTCTGCTTTCAAGCGATTCTAAGCCTTATTTGAATGGAACGTAGGTCGAATTTGTCATGGCATAGTTCCATGTCACTCTGAACTCAACCTTTCTCTTTCTTTTTGATTTCATCGTCTACAATGGTCGTACGTACAATTTTAATTTTATTTCAATAAAATGATTTAAAAGCATCCCCGGTCCTCAAAGTTGTGCAACAACACAACTAAGATTGCGATCTGCTGGAATCGCATCAAGTTTCGCCGTGGAATGATCAATTAACCGAGTTGGGATGCTTTAACATCCTGACATGTGTTGTTTAGTTTTCCCTTGAAAAACTTAACTAATCACTCGTTTTCCTTGCAGTCCCTGAAGAAAAAGAAGAAGACTAGAAAGCTTCGTGGTCATGTCAGCCACGGACATGGTCGTATCGGTAAGTTCAAAATACAAAATCTCCAATTGTAAGGTTATATTTATAAAATGTCTCGCATTTCTTTTAGGCAAGCATCGTAAGCATCCTGGAGGTCGTGGTAATGCCGGTGGTATGCACCATCATAGAATCAACTATGACAAATACCATCCCGGTTACTTCGGAAAGGTCGGAATGAGAAATTTCCACTTGAACCGCAACCACAGCTTCGCCCCAACACTCAATCTTGACAAATTGTGGTCGTTGGTAGGAGATGAGAACAGAGAACGCGCCGAAAAGGACGCCACCAAGACTCCCGTGATTGACATCGTTCAATTCGTAAGTGTAAAATCAATTTCGCGCTGATACTGCGTCTTCTCTGATGAGAGTACGAACGGGCGGTCTAAAATGGCAACGTACAATTGCTCTCAACCCTGTTGATTGTTCGATAACTGATTTCACATGACGCCTTACGCTTGTGTGCTGACCATTTAGCGCAGTTGCTAACGAGTTTTGTTTCTCCTTGCAGGGATTCTACAAGCTTCTGGGACGTGGACATTTGCCGAAGGTTCCAATCATCGTCAAAGCGAAATACTTTTCACAGAAAGCCGAGACCAAGATCAAGGCCGCTGGAGGAGCATGCATATTGAGAGCCTAAGCTCCGTTTTGTAACATTCTATTCTGCTTTAAGTGATCGATGAAGAGTGAACTACACCTTGCACTCAAATAAAAACAATGAAATTCAACATCAAACTTTTGTGTTTCTCGTAAGTCTTCTTTATTTAAATTTCAGCTAATTAGAAAAATAACTTCACAGTAACAAAAATCATTTGAAATGATGGATTAAGGAAAATAAAATATCCTTTATTTTTGTTCTGCCTTGGCAATTGCAAAATTTTACCGTTTAAAATTTTCGTTTAATAAAACGATTGACATCTCTTGGGATACCGCCGACATTTCCTTGAGCCACTCGTCTAAGAGCACAGCTGAAACTGCCAGATCCCGATGTCGTTCGTTGACAAATGAATTTGCACCAAGTCCCATGTCAGATGAATGCAGTTCTAGAGAGTTTGGTTGATCTTTCAAATGAATGTTGCTGGCAATACCTGTGATGAAGAAACACGAAATAGTTAAACAACAGCTGAACACTGAAATCAGATTTGTAGGCTGCCATCATAACGTCTAATGTTTTAGCGGATTTATGTTATGATCATGCTTTAATCCGACCGTTATTATTTCTCACTCGACTGATGGCAAACTCAAATTAACGTCTAAGCATCATGCGTTGCGCAATGCATGCCAATTTTATATTTTCTTAAAGTTTAGTGTCTCAAAACATGCAAAATGTAATTAATTGTGTAAATGATGAACGGAGAAATCTGTTAAAAGAACATGCAGGACTAGCTAAAACTGACAGGTTACTGTACATAGAGAAGTGAGGCATGATAATTACCGGCAAGAAACCCATATATCTGTGCAAACCCAGGTGTTTGAGCTGTTTTTACATTTTGATTTGAAATATTATTGATAGTGCATCGTGTCATCCCAAAAAGTCAGTGTAATTTTTTTACCTTGGACGTTTGATGATTGTGATGACGTTGAAGCAGTCGATGGACGTCTAAAAAGATTCATCAACGGATTTCCAGTTGATCTTCTGGTAGCGTCTTTCCGGTTGAATGGATCGTAGGATTGCAGCTGTGATGTGCCGGACGCCTGGGGTGCATTTTGTGATGCATTTTTGGACTTCAATGCTTCTAGGGCAATCTTTCTTGCGTTTATCAATCGAAACTCTCGATCGATCAAAAATGTGCGCCCATTATCGATAAACTCCAATGACTCCTCCGTCATTGGGAGTTCAGCATCGATTTGTTGTTTCAGAATTTTCAAGACTTGGTGGAAGGAAGGAAGGTCGCTAGTTGTTGGGATATCAGGTCGCAGAAAGATTGAATGCAGAAGCGGCAGAGGATACAGCGACATGTGCGAGATGATGCCGGTAAGATGTAAATTCACGTAGAGTAAATTGCTGGTATAAGTTTGAAGCTTGCTCCAAATTGAAGTCAGGAAGGGACCTGTGAAGAAAATCATTGTAAAAATTATATTGAAAGCCCACCTTATAATGTTACCCAAGCTGACGGTGCCCTGTGCAAAAATATCTTCGTTCAAGTCAATTTCAGCAACTTTCTCTTCTCGTACGCGCGAAATTCTCCACGGCTCAACATTTCTGGTCACATTGCTGGAACTGCTGACCATAGTGCTGAAGCCGCTGTCGCTGCTTTTCTGCTGTGAGTTTTCACTCGAATCGTCTTCGTCGTCCGGTCGATATTTCATGCTTTCGTATCCACTGCTCTCGCCGATTGATTGAAGGCTGTCTAATTGTTTGCTGGTCGAGTGCAAAACTGGCTCATAAAGTGGTTCAACGTTAAATTCAGTTAAAAAGCTTTTGATCATTTGCGTGATCTTCTCGTTTGGTATTTGTCTTTGATTTTCCCTCTGCAACGCTTTGAAGAAATAATTTTCGGACCATTGATCGCAAGCCTGCTTCTTCCTCTTTACTTTCTGGTGCGAATCGTAAAGGTAGGCGTGGTAATTTGAATAAAGTGTCTCTCCAGAACCTGAATGGAGACCATAATGATTCCAATTAGCACCGATTGTTCTGCTGACATTTGAATGTGGCAACCCTGTTGAAGCTGGCATTGACGCTGGTTGCTGGTAGTCCATTGAGTTGTGTTCCGCAATGATTTTGTTAGAGTTCTTCATGACATCGGGTGCCAGGTCAATAAAATAGTCAACAGTTTTCGCGTACGACTGAATCTTGTTGATTTTGTGCTTTTGAGCGGCCGGGACGTGTGGAGCACCAATGAGGTATTTCAAAACCAACTCAGTCATCAGTTGTTCATTGTTGAGGCCCAGAAGTGTGTCGAAAAGTGTCAACGTTACCATGCAAAGCTGCAGGAAGAGAATTTCCGTTACAACCAGCATTTAAAAAGCTCGCCGACTTCTTACCCTAGAGTCTGGAGAGTTGATTCGTTCGACCAGCACGTCGATGATTCTCTGACCATCGAACTTTTCACCGTCGAGCAGGAACTTGACCATCAAATTCAACAGCCCTGGTTCAGTAACCGACCTCAAGATCAAATCTAAATAAACCATCGCCGCTATCTGCGATTCAACATTTGTCTGCAAATGACTTCCTTTAAGTTTCTGATTTTTGTTTAAAATTTTAGGAAAATTGATGGATATTTGTTCCGGCAAGTAAACAGAAACAGATTCAAGGGGGGAGGGGAAAAAATAAAATTGGATTAGTAAAATTATTCTTTTTAAGTTTTCATCCTTAATTTAGATTCGAAAGCGATAAAAGCTTTGCTTCGACTTTACACAAAAGACATAACTTAGGAAGCACCAGCACCAGACTCGGCTAAGCACGAAAAAGATTTGTGATTTGAAATGAACGTTAGTTAGTCACCAAACACCTCTCACTTTAAACAGTTTAGTAGATTTAATTGAATTGTTAAGATCCGTTCAACCTGGAACATCCCAACCGACACCTTCCATTGATTTCTATGATTTTACGAATCCAATTTTATGAGTTAATGAGTGGAAAAAGAACATAAAACATAGAAAAATACTTCCGAGTTGGCTGAACTTACTTGTAGCAGGGCTGGACCCAATACTGGCACAAGAAATCCTTGGTAGAGAAAGTCAAGAAGCTGTTCGGCAATTCGCTGGTGCGCGACCTGGACAACTGCATTGCAAAACTCTAAAGAGTTCATGAACAAGGTTAATGCAGGCATTTCGTTCACATCGTCGGCGGTGATTCGAAACCAGTCGATTGACAGAATTTCAATCGAGTTGGGAAGCGACGAGTACAAGCCACAGAGCCCAGTCACAAGAACCGGACTCATTGATGAGTGATCTGCGATGTACTTCCCAACGTTGGAATTCTTTTGTGACAACGACATGCACAGCAGCAGTGCATCACGTGCTTGATGACCAATTGATCCATCGCAATGAACGTAAGGAATCAGGAGCGAAAATATGATGAAGTTTGTTTGGTTTCCGCCTTCAGTTTGTTGGCTGTGTTGCTGTGTTGAGCAGAAGAAGAGGTCGAGAAGATGTACGTTCTGCATCAATACCACACACAGTTGGTTGAGAAGAATCACCAGACGCTTTCCAACGTCATGCGGAAAGATCTCATTTTGACTCGATGCCAACAACTTCAATAGCGGCCTTAAAAATGGCTCGTTGACGAGCAGTTGGTGTCTTGAATGACTCACCAGCAGCTCATACAGTTTGAGCTGCTCAAGGCGAACAGCGTTGGAGTACCGGCCAGTTGAGAGGCTCCACTCGTAAAGTTTGTCGAGCAGATTTTCGCTCAGCATGAATTCAAGACATGGAGCAGGCGGTTGGTGACCATTTGGCAGGGCAACTTTGTTGCAGTTGTGCAGTTCGACTAAAAGAAGAGTCACCATCGCGTCCAGGTGTTTCACAACCGCCAGCACATCGTCGTGAGAAAACTGCCGTGTCTGATGAGTAAGAAAAATTTGAAGATAAGGATTGTCAATGTGGATGTGACTTTGATTAAACGTTGAATTAAAAGCAGAACACAAAGAAATGTTGGAACGAATGCGGGTAGAAGGCTAAGAATTGATAAGCGGCATGAACAATTGAATTTACGTGTGCTCTAAAAAGCAGAACTTGTGCAAATCTACTGTGACTCACTGAGCCATGAAAAAATTGCTTTTTATTATATTCCAACAGATTATTATTTAGAAATCGAAGCTTTCGACAAAAAAAATCTATGCTGCAGCTACACAAGAAGCGAGCGGCGATCGAGAAATGGTAGAAAATTGCTGATCGATTGAAAATCACGAGGATGGTAGAGAATCGTGGGGAAATGAAGAATTAAGACATAATCATTCGAATACGAGTCAATTATCTCTGCGCTCTAAAATGCGTCTTGTTACTTCTTTGCTATTGTTGTTTTCTAACTGTACACTGCTTTTTTTTTCGCTCTTTCTCCTTCACTCTTCAAGCGTAGTGTAGCAAGTGCTGGATTTTATCGAAAATTCCTACCTCGGCATTGCTGATGATTTTGCTGATCTGTTGCCAGTGATTCCCAAAGGAGTCGATCACGGCCTTGCTGTCTGCGTTTGAGCTGGAAATTTCTTGTGTGCGACGTGACATGCTCTGCCGCAGTGGGCTTGATCGTAGCCAACTCATAATTTCCTAATGCGAAGATGAATAATTCAGACAAATTTTGTGAACTTCATTTATCGCAGCAATATTTTTCTACACTTTGCACCACCAAGTCGCAATCTTCCCACACACTAAGATTGCTCACTGCACACTTCGTTATCGTGTGTATGTTCTAGTTGATCTCCGATGCAAAATTGACTCGCGATTGAATGGTGTTGGCAACGAAAGTTCTTTTCAAGAAATTAAAAACAAAGTCTAAAATTTCATGTTATTGACACTGTTTGTTGCGAAAGTGGTCGATTTTTGCCACGAGGCGTGGGCTAACATGTTCGCGCGAATATATTCTAAATCAACTAATCAACTAACGCGATTCTGCTCTGCAGCTTTTGTAAAAAAATAAATATTTGTGGGAATTGTGGTTGCACTGCGCCCTGTTGTCTGACTCGAGAAGCTTAAGGAATCTATATAAAAACGGCCGTCGCGAAAAAGGCCTTCGTTTTTTACATTTTGTCAACAAATATCTTTTTTATATCTCTTTTAACATTTGCATGTTTATTTGCTTTCGGCTGCCCATAGCTTTGATGGATCAATGAATCCGATTTTTTTTTTCAATTGTTTTCAAAGCTAAGATCGCAGATTTTCGTTGCTGACTTGTATTTTGCTCAAATTAAAGCCAACCAAAAGAAACCTTTGGAGAAGCTTTAGGGCGCTGTAGAAACAAAAGACAAAGCTATCTTTCAGCTCAGTTGCTTTACGGGGCGATTACTAAACATTTTGTGGTCAAAGAAAATGGTCGCCGAAGTAAAAATGTCATTCGATAGAACTAAATAGTAATACCGAATGCCACCTATTTCCACTCCAGCTAGAGTTTTAGCAGCAAAAATTGAGTTTAAGCAACCGTTGGTGTCGGAAATCCTTAAAGTAGAATCGCCCAACTTCTTTACTGTCATTTCAATCTTTGAACGATGGCTGTTTGTACAACAACCTTTTTATAGACGGCTCATTTTATACGGGAAGGATCGAAAACCACCATGATGAAAACCACAAAGATGAAAACCACCAG
>JPYR01000036.1:37856-135456 GCA_000775305.1 Belgica antarctica
AACACCATCTCTTACCAGCATGTGAATTAGGGAAATAGACGATTTTTATTTTGTGTTGGAAGAAACCATCAGGGAGATACTGGAACATCATTTGGCGTTGTTTCCGCTTAAAATAAGGTGTAAACATGAAACATGATTTCATGCTTCTGCAGGAAACAGATGGTGTGGCATAAAAAGAATTTTTAACGGTTTTCTTCGATTTTGAACTTGGTGGTTTTCATCGAATAACACAAATTTCTGGTGGTTTTATTCATGGTGGTTTTCGATCCTTCCCTATTATACAGCGAAAGTGACTCTTAGTTTTCCCCTCGTCCAGTGTTTTTGCCGTTTGCCCAATGCTTGGCTTTTTGCGACTTAATTAGCAGTCTAATTGATGAAGATGAAAGTATGTTAAGCAACACTGTTGTTGGAAAGGTCGATCTGCCTCCGTCGGTATCGGGAAAAGTGAAAAGCTTTTTGGACGTGACTATAGAAAGAGTTGAGTGGAAAACGAGCAAAAGTTTCTTTCAAGTGAAAATTAAAATACTTTGGTGGGGACAAGGTAGCGAAGGAATTTCGTGCGAAGGAATCGCCACCAACCAAGGAGCGACGCCTTTGAAGACAGTTCGATATCAAGTGAGAACTTCTCAGTCGCTGTGGCTCAACTATCTGCGAGCAGCAGAACCATTAAGAATCGAAATTTATTCTTCAAAGACTCGCGACTTCATCGGATCTGCTAAGATTGAATTACCATCGAGTGGTCGAGAGTTCGCAGTTTGTACGGATATTCTCAGCGTTAGGCAATTCAAGCTCGGCGAAATTTCTGTGAAATTTGCTTTGCACTCGGTTGAATCAGCAGAGACAATGCCTGTCGCAGTTCCAAAGCTCCTTAAAGCTGAGTTGGTGCCAAAACCAACCATTGTGGACAAAGAAAATTTGCAAATTGTTGGGAAGGCGAAAAGAATAACTTTCAGAGATCCCAAACTCAAACCCCAGAGTACTTTGGTGAAGAGTCAACCCAGAAAATGCTCATCAGCGCCACTCAAAGCGTTGAACCGGGTTGAAATGGGCTTAAAAAATGTCTCCAAAGCCAGGCCTCTGACATCAATCGGAATTCAAACGGCTTCTGAGAAACTCCCTGTGAGATCAAATTTATTGAACTATTTAAGCGGCCAGCCAATGACTCACGACGAAGAACGCAGCGCCCAGGAAAAGATAGTCACAATCTCGCCGTCTGAAAGCCTAATCGAATCTCTAATCACCGCACCAGTTCCGGAAATCCCATTAGGCAGAAATAAACCACTTTTCTTAAGCCTCGCTTTGTCGCAAGTCGATCTAACAGATTCCAGTCGACAAGAACTTCAAAATTTCATGAATAAAAGCCGGATTCAGAAGTTCATCTTTAAGTGTGCTGTGACATCAAAAAGCTTCCCCGATGACTATTGCTTATCTTCTGTGTTCGAAACAGCGCCGCAAAGTAAGTGAAAATCTTATTTATTAACAGAAAAAACAACAACAACACCGCACAGTAAAAGCAGCAAAGCGCATCAAGGTCCTTAATGATTACTCTTATAGCTAACAGCCTCTAGATCAGCTTGCGTCATCTAGTTTGTTAAAAACTATCTTCTGACACACAAATTTCTGTAATTCTGGGCTGAAGCAGTTCGTTCTGGCGAAAGAGAATTCTCCGTACTTTCCCTTTATCAGCTGCAGGCAGTTCTTCTCAGTCTTTTTGTCGCTGTCTCGCTTCAGGTTCACATCTATCGTCACTTTCTCGTTAGACCAGATCCAGTACCAATTGTCGTGGTCGTCGTACGTGTTCAACACGCCTCCAATATGCGAAAGCTCTTCAAAAGACTGGCCAGACTCGTAACACTTCCTCATAAAATATTTTGCTTCATGTTCACTTCCCAAACCCATTAGATCCATTCCATAAGATTTGCAGAAGCTTTGAGCTGACATCCAGCTCGCTCGAAATTCCATCGACAAAAAGTATTGCTTGTCGTGAGGGGTTTTGTGATGCACTTTGTTCTCGTATAGATCTGCGAATCGAAATTTTTCATGAGTAAACGGAAATTCTTTTTTCGGACAATCGATTTTCTGATCACATCATTGAAGTTTAAGAAACTTACGGTAATTTCCTAGTAGCTTAAATCCAACTGCGTTTGGAGCCACTTCCTTAATCACACCTTCCATCGAATTCTCAACGAGATACAACAAAATTCCCGATGAAAACAGATTCACATGAATGCTTTTCATTCTTTTCAGCTCTAAATGTGAAAGTAAACTGAGTGGCCCTCAATTCCAAGCGCGCCGTTTTATGCTCGGAAAAAAGTCGTGGAAACGCAAAAGAAGATATAAATGAATCACAATATGGGATTTTTCCAATTCAAATCAAATCAAAAGTGTATCTTGTTTGTAGTTCACTGCAAATGTAAGCTAGACTTGCATCATCTGCTTACATCGCCCACTTTATTATCTCTTCAGTAATTACAAATTCTTTGACAAATAAATTTTTCTTCAAACCTGCCATGGCAATCAATATCTTGGAACTCGAACGTGAATTCTTCCTTTGACAAGCCTAAACAGTTTTGGCGCCCGAGGTAATTGTTCGGCTGCCCGGTTGCAAACTGAATTGGGTAACTGATTTTAGCGTTCTTGGCGATCCAATACCACTCGCGGTGCTTCCCAACGAATTTAGAAATCCCGCCGATGTGAGTCCACTTGTCGAAAAATCTTTTGTTCCTGATGGCATGCTTGATAAAATTCGAAAATTCGTAGCTCGTCTCAAAAGCAGCAAGGTCCATCTCAAAGGTTTTACAAAAACTTCGCGATTCCATCCAGTTTCCCTCGAAGTCAGTCGCCAAATAAAAAACTTTCACGTACTTGCTCCCAAGCGAGTCGACCGAATCTGAGTGTAAAAGAGAAAGAAAGGACCGATGATTTAAAGCGGAAGTGACCTTGAACCTCAATCTTTGTATCCATTGTGCTCGGGATGACTTACGATGCACTCCGAGTTTGCGAAAGCCGATGAGGTCTTCTTCGCACTGTCTACAATCTGATACACCAATCGCAACGGCGATGAACAATTGTATTATCCAAAGCTTCATTTTTCTGATGTTTCACTAACAAAGTGATCAAGCATACTGCCTTCGCGATAACATATCGCTCGAGCATATCTGACAACAGCACACAAATTACTTTATGATAAAAAGTTTCTTATCAACTGGCAAAATATCGTTTGCTACGAAACACAAGCATGATCGCCGGCCTTCATCAATAATTATGTCATCAAAAAATTTCGATCGCCATCAATTAAAATCGTTCCGATGCATCTTTATCATCAACAATCAATTGAAAAAGATATTTTGACTGATTCGGGGCTTTTTGCTTTTCCAGAGATAACGTTCACCCGTCCCATAAGTCAACAAGTCGACCGCAGAGGGAACTCAAAGCTGAACTTCGGCTTCTGCATAAAATCAATTGATAGGGCGATGACATCGCTTTTCGTTGGATTTTCCCGTTTACAATTGCCTAATGATTTAGGCGACGTCGGTGGCGTTTTCCATAAAAAATGCCCGATATTAAATGAGAGCGGAATTATTGTCGGGTCGATGCAATTAAAGGTGGAAATTAGTCACGGTAAGTGTCGCACGATTTACTTGTGCCGAGGTTATCAAGTAAATCTCAATATTTCACAGGCCGTCATAGTGCAAGCGTGGAGAAACAGTCGACCAAGACCAGCTATTCACCTCCAGAAAGCCTTGTGAACGTAGACAATGTGATCATTGCAGCTGGTACAAAATCACATCCAAGCCACTCCAATGATCAATGTGAACCAGGAAAAACTTATGACAACAAAAGTCTTCAGACCGATGATAAAAAATCTATTCAGTTTGGGGCAAGCAGTGGCGGGAATAATGGATCAAGAGAGTTCACGAACAATCGAGACACAGAAATGGTTGCGGTCGTAGAAAAAAAGCCGAAAGCTTCGACAATTTATTGTGGATTGATATTTATTGAAGCGATCCGGAACGTCAAAGACGCACAAGCTGCTGACTACTTCATCACTTACGAAGGATTCTGGAATCAGTGCCAGGAAACAACAGAAGCCAGTGTTGAGTGGATTTTCAACTACTTAGAGGTTGGTTGCCATTTAAAAGAGACTAGACGAAAATCTTGACATTTCACCCCTACAGCAATTCGCGGTTAACTGTAACGGAGACTTCCTGAAGCAAGTGCAAAACAACCATCTTCAGCTGAAACTGTGGGAGAAGACAGGGTTTTCTGAAAAATTGGTTGGAACGACCAAAATCCCGTTGCACCAGTTCTTCATTGCGTTTCGTGATGCCGCCATGATCGAACATCTCAGTAGAAACCTGCTGCCGATAATATCCTTCGACAACTGGGCCAATTTTGTGACGCCACTATCAAATGAAATGTTTTGTCAGGGAAAAATCTTGCTGGCGATCGGTAGTGATAGCCAAATAAATTACCTCAAGTTATTAAGAAATCTCGAGAGACTACTGGCAAGACCAACCACAAAAGTTTCCGTGGAACAGCAAAAAGCACAAAGCAATACCGATTCCCGAAACAATATGAAAAACAAACTGTCAGCGTTTATCGAAAGTTTGTCGCAAAAACTACCAGAGAATGACATACAGCCGAGCAACAATCTCCACAAACTGTTTCCAACGCCGTCTTCTACCGTTCATTTGCCTCCGCCGTTGTCAAAGACTTCCGATTTGTTGGAATCTTTGCAAAAAGCACTCTCAAAAACACCGGCACTTCCTACGCATAACATGCCACCACCATTGCCGCAATTGAACGATTCAGGTCGAACATCAGATGCTTCAAACTTTTCGTTCTCTCATGAGAGAGTTCGAGTGACGGTCAACATTGATCACGCTATCCATCTGCAGAAAGTCATTAAGAAGAGACAGAATCGTAGGAAGTACAAAGGGTCACCAGCACCTACCAAAATTGAGTTTGAACCTGCTGCCTATGCGACGTTTGAGTCATTCATCGAGAACTTAAACGAGTCGTCGATGCCAGAGAACGTTGTCAAGTCTCACGAAGGTCTCGTCCATTGCACAAAGGTTTTAAGAGGAAGCGAGCCGCAATGGGACGAAAACTTTGACGTTCAACTTATGTTGGATGTATTCACCAACCCTCAAAAACGTTTTATTGTGAAAATTTGGCGAAAAGTATCGCAAGAATCGGAAATGAAACCAGCACCGTTTAGTGATGCTGTTATCGGATTTTCCGCTATTGACTTGAGCGTCTTGATGACAGGTTTGCCTGTTCTCTCGGGCTACTACAATATCGTTGACTTTTCTGGAAGAGTGAATGGCCAGATCAAGTTGAGCCTGACTCCACAAGAAAACTTGCTGCAACGTCAAAACTCTTCCTTTGCCGTGAATCAGCTGCTGTCTCCTCTGAACGTTTCAGTCACGGATGACAATGGACCGAACCTTTTAAACCGAACGCTCAAGAGAAAGTTTACTGAACTCGATGAGATCACGCAAAGGCTGAAAGCGAGACTACAAGACGTGACGGGTGGCGAAAACTTTGATCCAGAAGATGAATTTGAACGAGATCTGAACACTTGTGTGGACGAAGCAGAGGATTGTGAAAGTGGCAATCAAGATTTTGCATGGCTCAACAATGATTCGAACGGAAATGTTTTGGGTGAACAACTTTACAAAATGCTTGACAACGGTCCTTCAACTTCCAAGGCAGCATTTTCTTCATTTACTTCAAATCAACGACAAGTGTCTGGTTGTTCTGAGCAGCAATCGTTTGCCATCGATCAACTTCTACAAAAATACGATCTGGATACGATAATTAATCCAAATATATTTAAAAACATTTTGGATGCTTCTCTTGCAACCAGCGACTCTACGCCGACGCTTAATCTTCTTCCGAACAACTCAGAAGATCATGCCAGCGTATGCAGCGAGTCTGGAGATACAACCGTCTCAAGTATTCTGTCGAATGATCAAATGCAGACCATCCAATCAGCGCTTCAAAAAGCATCCTTGGCTGATAACAGCAGCGAACCGAGCTCAAGAAAAGATCCGGACGGTGAAAACAACATAAGCGAATAATTTCAGTGTTTTTTATTTTACATAATTCTTTGCAATTAAAACGGATTTGCTTACAATATTTAAACATTTGTGAATCACTCGTCGCCTTCCAGATTCTCTTCGTCATCGCTGTTTAGCTTAATGAAGTCTTCGTCCTTGAGAAGTGCTTTCTTGGGTCTCTTACTGTTGCCTCCACCATCAGCTGCCCCCATTTGTTGAGCTGTCCGTTTTCTTATCTCTTCAACGTCGCTATCTGCTTCTGCCCATTCAAGCACCAGTCTTCGTCCGTACAAGTGAGTGCTAAGATGAAGGGCGTCGAAAGCGTTCTTTGCATCGGACTTGCTTAAGAAGTCAACGAATCCAAAACCTCTGTGCTGGTCAGAGCTAACCCCTTGCTTCTGCGGCAATCGCACGGCCTTCAACTCTCCAAAGGTCTTGAAAAGATCACGAACTTCAGTTGCCTTGGCTTGGAAGGGAATATTCTTGACCATAATTTTAGAAGACTTGGCCTTGTCGTTCTTTTTGCCCGGCGTCTTCTTTCTCTCGGCATGAACTTGAGCTTTTATTGTTCTGTCACTTCGCTTGAGTTCAATTCGTTTATCGTCAATCTCCGAGAACTGCATTGTTTTCAAAGCCTTCTCCACCGAAGACGCTAACTTGAACTGGATGAATCCGTATCCCAATGGTATTTGCTGTGTAGGACTCGCTGGGTTGTGTTTTTTGGCAATTTGAACCGTGTGGATCGGTCCGAGATGCTTGAAGGTGTTTATTATAGTCGATTCAACAGTCTCGAAGTTGAGATTTTTAATAAAGATCGTGGAATTTGCTTCAGGCGGCGTATCGTCTTCTTCTTCATCATCCGGTTCTTCGATTAGCTTTTCGGCTTCGGGTTCAGGGTCAGCTGCACGGCGTTTGTCATCTGGTTCGTCCTGTTCAGTTTCAATCTGTTCAGCTTCGACTTTCGGATCTTCCTTCTCCCTGATGGCATTATCAGGGGCCCACTCGAGATACAGTGGCAGATGTTTGAACTTTGAGTATGCCAACTTTTTAAACGCCTTTCTGGCCTCCGAGGGGTCGTTGAACTGGATGAGGCAGGTTACACCACTTGGAGGAAGAATGATTTTATCAAGCACTCCGAATTGCGAAAACTTTTCGCGCAATTCTTCAACATCCGACTCGGCTGGCAAATTCTTAGCGAGAATAATGGTTTTTGAACGTTTCGGATCGGCATCGTCAAAGGCTTCCAGTCGAACGCCGTTCTCTTCCAGAAACTTTTTCATTTCGAGAACGATTTGCGTCTCTCCGAGGGCTAACCGCACAGCAGCATTGGTTCCACCAGTTTTGGAGTCCAGGACTTCTTCCTTGGACTTGCCGTAAGTTCTTGCCATAACTTCTGCCACAGCGTTAGGACCCAGGAAGAGTGTATTCCAGTTGTGCGCCGATCCAGCAGACTTCTTTAAGTCGTGCTGCTTCTTTTTCTTGAAGTTGGAGGTGTCACCTTCATCGTCGCTTTTATCGTTTGCCTTTCCTGGCAACACATGAAACATGCGACCGTGAAACATTGTTCCGTTAAGCTCATTCTTGGCTGTCACCGCATTTTCTGGCATCATGAATGTCACCGTTCCAAATCCCTAAAACAAAGCGATCGCGTATCAAATTGGGAAAAAAGTTGTACAACTCTTGTCTCACCTTGCTTTTCCGTGTGATTGAATCGATGGGCACGTTGCATTCAACGACAGTTCCATATTTTTCGAAAAGTTCTTGCAGATCGTCTTCCTTGACAGAGTAAGCCAGATTTCTACAGAAAAGCTTTCCTGACTCAAGAATACCTTCTTCGCCTCTCAGCTGTTCTTCCTGCTGCTGCCAACGCGGGTTCATTTTTTTGTCCGATTTGTTGTCTCCTTTTGGTTCGTAGTTTTTATCAGTGAACTCGGATATTTGAATTTGTTTTCCATTGAAAAAGCTTTTGTCCTTGGCCAAAGCCCTTTGCATATGACTTTCAAGTTTGAATCCTGCGTACGCAAAACCACCACCTGTTTTTCGCGCAATACGCACGGAATGCGCTTTCGATGGCCTGAAGAACTTGATAATGTCTTCGCGACTCGCTTTTGGCGGGATGTTGCGTATTTTGATTGTAAACAGTCGTGTGAGGTCTTGCACGGATTTCTTCTCCTTCTTCGCATAAGTCGGTTTTTCTTCCTTTTTAATCTTTGCTGGTTGTTTTTCAGCCATTAGATTTTTCATGTAGTCCAAATCACTGATCGCCTTGTTTGCCAGTTTATCTTCCTCAGTTTCGCTCTCAGGTTTTGCTTTCATGTCCTTTTTAAGCTCAGCTGGTTCGTCGCCGCCCAGATCATTTGCCCAAACCAGTTTGTCTTTGGCATGAGACTGGAGGAACTCCTGAAACTCTGGGTCATTCTTGTGGTCTCCGAGGATTGCATCTACTTTCGCTGCCTTTTTACTCTTCTTGGGATCTTTTGTCACTTCTAATTTTACCGGGACGTCGATTTTGGTCTCAGCTTTGAGACCAACTTTAAACTTCGATGTTTTGTCATCTCCAAGCACGGCACACAATTCAACTTTGATCTTGCTGGTTCCGAAGAATGTGTTGTCAAAGAATTTCACCGCATTTTGCGCTGATACTTCATTCTCAAAACCCACGAAACAGAACTGACGGAACTTTCCGTCCTTGTACTTGAGCTGAACGTCGGTGATTGTGCCTTTAGAGCCGAAGGTGTCCCTGATCTTTTGCTCCGACACCACTTTGGGTAAGTTCTTCACTATTAACCGAGACATTTTCAATTATTTTCGCGACGACTTATTGACATGCTCGATGTTGTTTAGCTTAGTTCCCTGCCCCTCTGACTTCAAGGCTCGACTCAGTGAAAGTTTTGGTTCTCGCACATGTTGTTGAAACAAATTTACTCAAGCAAAATGGAAATCATGGATTTTGAAGAAAGTGAGCTGAAAACTCATACAATTCAAGCGCGGCTAATCTCAGATCAGGGAGAAGAGGCCGGGCCGCCGATTGACTTGCCGATAACTGTCGACGTTAAACAACTCGAGCTGATTGTCAATGCTCTGCTGAAGAATGTAAGAACTTGTGCAAGCAACAGCAACAGAGACTAACAAATATCTTTTCTAGGACGATCCGACACCGTATCTATTCTTTGTGAACGAGGAAGAAATCAAGAGCAGTCTCAAGCAAACATTGGACCCCAAGAAAACAGACATCGAAAATGTTTTGAACATCGTTTACCAGCCACAAGCAGTTTTCCGTGTTCGTCCAGTGACGAGATGCACAAGTTCAATGCCGGGTCACGCAGAGGCGGTGGTCGCTCTGAGTTTCAGCCCCGACAGTCTGCACTTAGCAAGTGGTTCAGGCGATCAAACGCTCAGACTTTGGGATCTGACCACCGAGACTCCACACTTCACTTGCACCGGACATAAGAACTGGGTTCTCGTGGTGTCGTGGTCGCCTGACTCAAAGAAAATCGCAAGTGCCTGTAAGTCTGGAGAGATCCGTGTGTGGGATCCCAATACAGGGAACATTCTGGGACGACCGATGACCGGTCACAAGAAGTGGATCAATTGTCTCAGCTGGGAACCATACCACGTCAACCCCGAGTGCAGACGACTGGCGAGTGCAGGCCACGATAATGATGTGAGAATATGGGACACTGTCCTGGGAACTTGCGTGAAAGTTCTCGCTGGTCACACCGGCTCTGTTACAGCAGTTCGCTGGGGAGGTTCTGGTCTGATCTTCACATCATCCAAGGATCGAACATGCAAGATGTTCAGAGCTGAGGACGGTGTGATGTGCAAGACATTCTCTGGACATGCACATTGGGTTAACAATCTTGCCCTAAACACTGACTACGTTCTACGTACTGGTCCATTCCATCCCGTCATTGACAAGAAGAAGTCACTCAAGGCAGAAGACAAAGAAGAGCTGAGAAAGTCAGCTCTGGACCGCTTCCAGAAAGTCTGTCCCGATGGTATCGAATCCTTCGTATCCTGTTCAGACGACTTCACACTTTATCTATGGCGATCAGATCAAAAGCAGTTCGTTACCAGAATGACTGGTCATCAGAATGTCGTCAACGATGTGAAATATTCACCAGATGTCAAGTAAGTTGTATAGTTCAAAGCAAAAACTTCATGTTTCTTACTATTAATTACAATTGTAGAACCATCGCATCAGGATCATTCGATAAATCAGTTCGCTTGTGGCGCGCTCATGATGGAGGTTTCATCACAGCACTCCGCGGACACGTTCAAGCAGTTTACACCGTAGCATGGTCCGCCGACTCTCGTCTCGTTGTCAGTGGTAGTAAAGATTCGACCCTGAAAGTTTGGAACTTGAAGACAAAGAAGTTGGCCGAAGAGCTTCCAGGGCACGCAGATGAAGTATATGCAGTGGACTGGGCACCTGATGGCTCAAGAGTGGCTTCTGGAGGAAAAGATAAGGTTTTGAAAATGTGGGCGCATTAATATTGCCAAATCAAAACAACTGAAATACAATTTTATCGTTTTTCGCAATTTCGATCCGTGGCTCATTTATTCCGCTTTTTCTTTCTTCTTGAACAACTTTTCTTTCAGTCTTGTCAGCAGAGACTTTTTAGTTTCATCTTTCTTTTGCAAAAGTAGCCTCTTTGTTGTCATGTTGTGAAGAGGACCAAAAGCGAGCGCAACAACGGTACACGCAAGGCATATAACGTTGTACGGCATTGAAAAGTCGGGAGTTGGGAGGGTGATGAGAAGTGCTTCTGTATGAATGCGCAGGAAATAAGACTGGCGAGTAGCATTGAAACTCTCCTCGAAAAGACTTACATCGATGGGAATGCTTGTATAATTCAAAGCCATCGGAAGAAGAGTCGAAATCACTGCCGATCCAATATAGTGACCATGATGTGCATCTGGCGGGTATTCTTGCCATTTAAGGAAAATGTAGTCAAAGTCGATGGACATCTCGAGTGTTGAGCGGGCTGGGATTACTGCTGCCACTTCGAGATGGTAGCTTCGCTTTCTTTGTTCTCCAGGAATGTACTTGATCGCCGATGGTTTGATTTCCTTGTTCCCGACTTTCAGTTTGAGCGTGTGTAGATAAATCGGGACGAACCAAGGAATGTTTTCCATGATGACAAGATTTAGGCTCGCCCAATGTGAATTCGTGATTTGATTGACGATCTTCCCACGTTCCTTGCCAGTTCCTTGTAGAAATCTTTTGGCAAAGAGCGGAGGTGGTGAAACAATGGAAATGGTCTTCTGCTTCTTATTGACCACAGCGATGTTCATCAGCTTGCTATTCTCCGTTAGCTTCTTCACATCAAACTCTGCGTAAACGGTTTCACTGCCGCCCCGCTTTGAAGTCACAATCCGGCGTGGCTTTGGTGTTATCTCAAAATCCTTATCAGTTATGTCAAGGAATATTTTGCTTGAATCAGACAGGCTGCACGCGCCATTCAGTCCTTGCCCAAACAGCTTCCTTATTGACCAGTCAGATCCACCGAAGAGACGAAGATCATGAACAAGGCTAACGGTTTGTCTCGACTCAAGAACCGATGAAGAACACGAAGCATCCAAGCACAGCTGCCTGACATGAATACCCAACGAGTGGTAGTTTGTACTGTAGATGTGCTGTGCGTTGAGAAGCGACATGAAGCCTTCCTTTGAATCACAGGGCAATAGTTTTTTCCATGGCGTCAGGTTTTCAGTGCAGACTACTTCTTTGGGCAACGTTGCATAACGAACAAATGAAGAGTTCACTTGAGGTGCTGAGGATGAAGGGCGGAAAGAAAAGTGCGGGCTGATCGTATTGGTAGTCTCAACAAAACTGAAGGATGCACAGAGAAGTCCCGAAAGTGCTTCGCTAAGCTCAACCCATTGCTTGTTGATTTCATCTTCGTGCAAAGTCTTTTTGAACCACACATACAGCTCAGCACCTGAACCAGCCGATTCAACAGGAAATCCCCAAGTCTCGGTGCGCCACAGCCCATTTGTAAGTGTGACATGCAGCTCGCTGATCTCGTACTGCAGAAACAGCTCTGATATTGAGCGTGAAAGAAGGTCAGTGTGCAGAACTGAAATGAAAATATAGAATTAGTCACGTTATTGATTATCAATTGATAAACTTACGGTCGTCAATTTTTCGAATGCTCCACCTCGTCGTGAACTGGAAATACGAGCTGATGAAACTATTGCTCAACTCCTTCACGACCAACTCCTCGTTGAACACATTTTCGTGGTCTTTGGCGAAAGTTACTGCTCCAAACAGCAGAGAAACGAATAATACAACTGGAATTTTCATTCTTTATTCGGCATCTTCGACAGTATGAGAAGGTTGAAATGTTAACACCGCGAATGTATTTTGGAGCTTGCAGTTCATATTTCCCGCGACCGTTAAGAGTTTTCAGAATTCTCATAGTGAACTGAATGGTGAATTCGTAGATCTGCCAGCAAACGGAAAGCTTCCGTGCATCCTACTATCTCACATCGGTAGGTGTTTTCTCCAACGTGCAGTCTTAGATGTTTGTTTAACTCGTTTTTCTGGGTGAAAGATTTGGTACAAAATTGACAGCTGAACTTCTTCTCGCCCTGAAATGAACTCAGAGTTACAAATGCATTAACTTTAAGCAACTAAACTGTACCGTATGTATCAGTATGTGCCGATTGAGTGTGTATTTTGATTTTAGCATAAGCTGGCAAAAACTACACTGAAATCGTTTGACGTCTTTAGTTTCGTGGCGAATCTTGTGATTACGAAGATCTCGTTTTGCCTTGAAAGCCTTTGAACATTGGTCGCAAACGAAGTTACGCTCCGTCGTATGAACGGCGTTGTGATAGTAAAGTTCACTCCAGGTCTTGAATTTCTTGGGGCATTTCTTGCACTGATAGTTCTCGATATCAACATGTCTTCTAATGTGCTGATTTAGTATTTGCTTCGTTCGATAGACTTGACCACATTGAGGACATACTAGCGATGATGATCCTGAATCTTTCCTTTTATGCTGATTGATGTGTTGGTTCACTTGTTGGTCGAACGTTCCTGCATCGATGCCGTTTCGGTCAAAGATTTTTGAGCAGAGTACACATTGGAAACAATCTTGTTTCTCATCTCCAGAGATCTGCTCGAAATATTTGTGCAATAATTTGTGCGTTTGAAGTTCTTTCCGGCTCTGAAGATTTATGAGACACTCCCGGCAGGAATGCTTCTTGCTATCATGAACTTTCATAGTGTTGTGCTTCTTTTTTATGTGATGCCCTATATTCTTTTTATTCGATCCTGTGTAGCCGCAGAGATCACAGCTGAATTCGTGAATTCCTGGCTCGCTAACAGACTCCTCGACATGTTCAATCTCTTCATAATAAGAGTCGGTGTTCCCGTCTAGACTCTCTTGATCAGATGTGACTGGCTCGTACTTGATGAGATCGGAGCCTACTTTATCACGAAGCAACTGATCGTTTTGCTTGCTCAAATTCCTTAAATCTCCTGCAGCAACTACTGTCTCGATACACTTTCCGCAGATTTTATTTGGAAGGCAATCTGCTTCGACGATTCTCACATCGAGTATAACTTTAATGCAGTCTACTAGCCCTGCCGCGAACACATCGCTGAGTTCTCTACAGTCAGTTAAGCACAAGCGGCAAATCTCCATGACTTGGATTCTGATTTCTTCACAGTCAAATTTGTTTTACCATTAAACTTCTGCACTCCAAAGATCATAAATTTAAACTCTCATGAAAGTTCGTTAAGTTTCTCAAAAGTAACTGGCGTTTATTCAAAAAGAATCAACGCATCGATTGTGGAAGCTGAATCGATTCAATCTTTCGTCACAGCCTTCCAGTACAACCAAATGCACTAACGTTGAGGGAACGTGTATCAGGAATTGACACCTACACAGGTTTGATTTACGACGAACATCTGCAACCTATCTAACCCACTTCCGTTGGCTTTTAATTGAATCCGAGGCAATCATTCACGCCTTACCGCCCCAACAGTAGGTTGATCGTTAAGATTAATTAAGCAAAGCCTGCAATAAATCAACTTCTTGTCGTAAAACTCTAAGCGATGATAAGCAGATGTTCTGAGCATAAACTTGAACCACTTCTGCGCCCATTCAAAGAACAATGACGTAATTTTTAAAAGAAGTAATTTAATGTAAACAAGATCTCTCCATTCATTTGAGGTCGGCTTAATGCTTTGTTTTGGTTTTTTTACTGTCGATCATAGACGTATGGCGTGGCTCCACTAAATAATTATTTTTGTCGAACGACCGCGATTTTTTCAACTGCTTTTTCTCGTGTTCGATGGAAATATTCGCCGATTGATTACTTTTCACTATGATGTGTGATTGTGATTGAGCTTTCTTGAAAGGTGGTGGAATTTGCCTCGCACTTGTTTTTGGGTCGGTTGAAATTTTTGCAGTCTTCTCGTTCATTTTATTACTTGACGAGACTTTGGGAATCACTTGTTTTAAATTAGTCCGCGAACTCATCGATACTCCCGATGTTGAAGGATGCATTGAATGTTTCGATGGAGAGTCCATTGACGAAAGGGAGGGACTGGAAACGGTAGAAATCTTTTTATGGATTTCCAGCTTCTTGGATTCACTGTGCAGCGACAACTCCAGATCATTCGAAGTTTCCTTGAAAAGAGTGAGAGTTTAGAATTTTATCTTTTCCGCGTAATAAATCTCACTGACTTGTTGCTGGCGTTTCTTTTTGTCTCGACTGCTCACATGAATCACGAAAAATAGATACGTGAACAATATGAGAGCTGGAACAAGAACCTGTGAAGAAAGATTTATTGTGGTGATCACGAAAGGTTTGTGAAAATTGGAATACGGCTGTTGAGTCAGATTGTGAGTCACAGTTCATGACTAATCGAAAATCTTTTTTTATTGTCAGTTAACTAGTCATCTTAATCAGATCAGTTTAAACTCACAAATAAAACTCTAGATAAACTTACACCCGCCAAAACTGTGGGTTTCTTCTGGATCACATGGTAAATTGCAGTGCACATTACAACTACGAATATGATTATTGCGATTGTACGTCCGGTAGATTTTCTTTCTTCCTTTTCCGTGCTTTCTTCTCCATTCTTGTCTTCAACTTCCGTACTTTGCACTGAGTCCAAGGTGGGTTCAACTACTGAAACGTCTTTTCTTGTAGTCTTTGGCATTTTCAAGTCACTTTTTAATGTCGAATTTATTATGATCGGTGACATTTATTAAACTTAAAAGGCTTTGAGATTTCAAAGCGAAGCACTCTTTAATTGGTCCCGCAATACGAGTTTTTTGAAAAATCTTGGACTTCTTCCGCCCGACTCGACAGCTAACGTTGAAAAGAATCTCTCGCAAGAAAATACTCGCGTCGAAACAACTACAGTAAAATATGTAAAATTTGGGATAATTTATAATTAAAAGAAGGAAAAAAAATCTGGTTAAAATCATTTTTCTCGAATATCTGGTAATAAAAATTTCAGTATATAGAAAAGATCAGCATTAATATTGCTCTTCGTTCGGCTTCTACTACACACCGTTTGTATTGTGTTTACACTGCCGGAGAAATATCTCTGTGAACTTCAGCGGGACGATTATTGAAGGTGTAACTAGTAAGTTCCACACAAGACGTTGCCGCTTAAGTTGAATTCCCTAAACGGATTCAAGGATTCAAGGCCACCAGCCGAAGCAAAGTCAGTCTTGAAGATATTAGTGGACACTTTCAATGAATCGTGCCCTGTTTACATTTTTATTGCTTTTTTGAGATGAAATTTTTAAATACCAGCTGAAATTGTTGGTTCTAGGAAACGAAATCAATGAAAGCATCAATGAAAACTACCAAGGTTTATTCTCATAACAAACAAAAATGAATTTTATCACATATATTATTTCTCATTTATTATAATTTACAGTCTCAACAGAATATTTTAATTTTTTTATGAAGATTTGTTAGTTTCAGGTGGGGGGACGAGAATTACTCGGGAAAAAGGGAGAATATTTTGAAGAAGGTAAATCAATTGAAAGTAACTTTCTGTGGTTTTTGTTCCGAATCAATAAAAAGTGGCTTAAAAATTACTTTGTCCGCAACATTCGCCATGCAGAGACTTGAGGATAAAGTAAATGATGGGCCAAGGCACAATTTTGTACTATCTAGAATCATAAGGCTATCTGATAATGATAAATAAACGCACAATAAAAATATGAAGGTAGTAACAAGTTTGACAGAATAAAAAATGTCATTACACTCAAACATTCAAATTGCCATCAACAGCTTCTTTGAGTTTATCTGATTTGGAAATAACGAGAGATCGTCCACAAGTGTCGCTTTTCATTGTGCATTACTGAGATAATCATCAATGTGACTATTCCGATTTTAATTCTGATTCCGAACACTTCTTTCGTTGCGAAATTCTTGAAGAACGATCACCGTTGCAATTGACCTAAACGTTTCTTCGTATGAGTATCATTAACAAAATTAAATTAAGGCGGATTTGGATGTTGAATATCGAAAAGCATAAGCGAGATTATGTGGACTTGATAATTTCATGTTTCAATCTTATATTTTTTTTTTAATTTTGGTTAACTTAAAAAGGCAAGTTTCTAATGTAATAAAAACTTTATCAAAAATCTTCATGGAATAAAATTCTATTAAAAAACTTTCAATCAAACGTCAAAAACATTTCTTGTGGTAAGCAAAATTTCACACGATCATTCATACGCGAGCTAAACACTATGTTAGTAATTATTTTAAAAGTGACTTTAAGGCAAACATCGTTTTAGGGTCGCTTTTGTATCATTTTTGGCAAACTAAGCTTTTCATTTTTATCAAATCTACTCTCCTTTTGACACATCATTAAATGCTTTTTCATGTAATTTGTTCATTCCTGGCGCTTCGGTTGAAGAAACATGCAAAACAAATTTGTCTCGCAATCAGGAATGTCTCAGTTATTTCGCTAATTTTCTTTCATTCTAGACGAGATTGATGGAAGAGGAAAATAAACCAACAGCTAAATGTCTTTTGACTATCGGAGAGTGTCTGAATTTGAGCCTTTGGATTATGTTGACTTCGAACAGCTTTAGTAAGTACTTTAACTTGAAAGGAGGTTTGATATTAACTTTTGACCCATGTCATTTGAGGGTCAGTAAAAAAATAAAATCACTTGATTACTTTAGTTAACAAGGAATCGTCCACTCGGCGCTTGATTTTCGGCTTTGTTTTTTTACGACTGTATGACTTAGTGTGCCTTATTGATGGGGGAGGGATCTTAATAAATTTCCAATTCTTTGGCACAATGGCAGCCAATATCTCTTCAATATCTTCAATGACCATCTTAGGTTCTGGGATCGATAAGACGGCTGACTTGTACGATCTTTATAAGGATGTTGTTAATAAGGACATTTGCATGCCTCTGTATGAAGCAAGGCCGTCTATTGTGAGCGGTCACCCATATCTACTAAGTTACCATTTATTGCAAAACGTGGCAATTATTATCACTGTCAGCCGCGGTTTTTTGATGACTCTCTAAATAGACTCCTCGTAATGAATCGTTTCACAAACTTTGTTATTTCTTTTGTTTGGTGAAAGCTTATTGAATAAATAAGGCTTAAATCTATTTTTTTTTATTTTGGATTGACGAGTTTTTCCAAATCGGTTGTTGATAAGAAGCTTCGTCGTTTTTCGTTTGCTTTCTCACGATAAAAAAATGACGTTATCAACTGATATTTATCGGTTACTCGAGGCGTAGCTTATCGTGATTAATGAAAGTGACAAACAGTATTCATGTAACAAACGTTTAATAAAAATCGTATGAGTTGAACAACAAAATAATTAAAAATTATTCCGAAATAATTGTAGTTGAGCAGAGTTTGACAAGAATAAATCAGGACAATTTGGTTTAATGACTTTCCAACATCGAAATAATACAAAAACGATTGGATTCCTCGCTAGAGAAGAAGGCACTGACTGGTTCCTAGTTTTCCCTTCTATTTTCAGATGTCAGAAGATTTTCATTTAACTTCTTACAGATATTAGGTTTGGATCTTTCTTAAAAGTTTCTCTTTTCGTGGATGCGAACGTTTTTTAAGAGTAACAGGGAATTATAAATACATTCTAGGGCTTCGATATTCATTAATTTTAAAGTTTTTCTTTTGTGTTTGGACTTTGTCTACAGAAATTATTCGATAATATTTTTGATATTTTTCTTTTGACTTTTCGTTTATCTTTGATTTTCCATTTGTTTGTGACTTTGTTGGAGAAAGAAAACGGGAAAAGTCGTGTCTGAGATGACTTTTACCATTCTTAAGAGATCGTTTTAGTGCTTGTGTATGTGAATATCTTTGCCTTTTGAACAATTTCTTTAACAAAACTTACTTTTGATGGAAAATGTTTAAGAATCAATGCGAGGACAACGCATGACATACCGAACTGACTTCTTGATTAGAATTGCTTTCCGTACATGCCGTATCCGCGAGGGTTGCTGTTGTTGTTGTTGCTGGTCCATGATTGAAATGCATTGGCCGCATTCTTTGTAGCATTATTCATAATGTTCAATAGCGCCAAGGTTGTTCCAAAGTTTCCGTTCGAAGCAGGCTGGTTCCATCCGCTGTTTACTGGTGTTGAGTACTGCGGTGGTGAGTGTTGCTGCAATGGATAGCCGTACTGAGAGTTGGACGAGAATTGATTTATGAAGCGCTTGGAATTGTTTTGTGTAACAGTCATTTGCTCGTTGGCCTTCAGGAACGTCAAAAGAGAATCAGTGATGGCGTTAGCATTAGCATTCTTGTTGAATGCCATTGGTCCTTGGGTAATAGGAGATTGAGTGGATGCGGGATAAAAAAAATCACAGCACGGACAATCTTCTTCTTGCGGGTTATCCGTTTGTTCGGCCACGCTGGAGAGACGCCAGTATTGTGCGCGGTTCTGGAAGAAACAGTTGACATTGTTCTCCGGCAAAACAGTGAAACGCGTAAACTGTCCTGAGCCGGCAGTGTTTTCAAGCAAGTCAAGAACGTTTCGATTCTGATACCAGACTGTCAATGGCTCTTCAATAACTTCGACTTCTCGAATCGTTTCTTCGTTTGCATCTTCTGCTTCTTCTTCTTTTCGTGGCTGCTCAGGCTCAGGCTCAGCGATTTCGATTTCTTTCTCCTTTTGATCGTTCGGCTCGCCATTTTCGGAATTTACTTCGGATTCTTGAGGCTTTTCGTCGGAAGAAGCGCACCCATCTGACTGAGGTTCTTCATCTTCTTGAGAAATCGTTGGTGAGGACAATAATTGTTTCTGAAATGGTGAAATACGGGTTTAGAGCACATTTAATTGCAAAACAGTCTCCGGCGGCGGGTTGTCTGGGCTTCAGCGGCTTACCTTGAGATCGTCAGAGTCCAACGAGCTGATTCCACTGCTTGATTCACTTTCGATGGGAGAAATCAGAGAGTGCTGCTTGGTTTTAGGCGAAGCCTTAGGAGACTCCGTGTCGTTTAAGAATCCAAAAACATCCAATTCGATGAGAGCCATCTAAGGAACGAACCGAAATGGAGAATTAATTTTCTTATCTACGCACAACCTGTTGAGAATCGCTATAGGAAAACATCTCTAGCTAGCTCAGCAATCGTGTAATACATTATAGAACATTTCGATTGTTTACGAAACGCAGACCAAAGGCATTGATCGTATCGGAACTTTGATAAGCGATTCTACGTCACATAATACGGATTGAAGTGCTGAGCGTCAATCTCAGTAGAGGAAGAAAAGTAACCAAAAAGCTTCGTAAGAAGCGACAAAGCGATCCTTGGCCACTTCAACAAGAACTTTGTCAATGCTGAAACAATAATAGCGACTCGGCAGTCTTCGGTCCGACCAAGCAGCGAAAATTACTTTTTTCATACCTTTATTGCAGATTTTTATCTTTGCGTATTCGATCAGAAAAGTTAATGATTTGCTGATAAATTCTCTTAAAATTACAATTATTCACTCAAAATAACATCTTTTGAAACGAATAAGTAAGAAACTTATTTTAACAAATTTTTCAATTCCTCCGAACTCTTGAAAAAATCTCACAATGATTGCTTGCCTTCCCCTCGATGCACAAAATCTCTGAACGCACAACAAATTTGAATTCGTTGCCCTTTCAAGAAATCGTTATCGTGAACTTCATCTTTGAGGCAATTCCAATGAAGATCCAAAAACTCTTTTCGTAAAATGTGTCTTCTAGTCTGTAAATTCTTTTGACCAGACATAAAAGGCTCAAAAAGTTTAAATTTTTCAAGCGCAATTAAATTTTTCCTCAAACAATTTCAATTTAATTCGTTAGTGACACATAGTCAAATTTTCTCAAACTCAAGCACAAGAATGCCTTTTCCATAGTTAAAAATTGTACAAACTATAAAACAATTAAATTTAAAAGCCAAAGTGTTTTCAAATCTCCAGCGCTAAGTTGTTCCCTCGAAGTTCAGCTTAAATTTATCTGATGTGAAAACTTTCACTCTCGATCATTCAAGTCTGTACATAACATTTAGCGAGACAGCGTTTATGCAAAAAAAATATTTCAATACACAAAAAACACAGTGAATTAATAAAACCCATCAACAAATGTATGTAAAATTGTGTTGTGTATGTAGGTAAAAAGGCGAATCATTTGCATTTGAATTCATTTGTTTGCTGAGAAGAAAAAAGTTGTGAATGAATTTCATGATATTGAATGGAGAAAAATCAAACGTAGATCAATAAAACGTAAACTTTTGTTATGAGTTCATCACTTTATGATGCTCCTCCGCCACCAGATGATTGTTTTGTGTCTGTCAATTGCTTTTCTCTCATTAGCTCACACATTTAATTTCTCCACCGTCAAATATGTTTGTCGACCAAGACCGCTGATTTTCAAGCTTCATTTTCCCCGTTTTGAAGAGTTCAGCCCCAAAATTAATAACTGTTATCACATAAATTATCGATCGAGTTTGGTTTTTTGCTTCAATCCCCCGATGTTTCGATGATGAAGTGAGGAAAAAAGCCATAAAAACAAACTTTTTGCCTACGCATGAGGCCCATCACTTTTCCAATAAATTACAGCCAGTTCTTTCTCTAAATACCCTTACACGACCATATTACAGCTATCAAAAACACGCACAAGGCTGCGCTAGCGCTAGCTCTATATGCGGATTTTCTTTATTTTCATTTCATTATTTGCTCTGCTGGCTTATTTACCTCTCTTTCGGAGTCTTCATGCCTTTTTCTACCAAATTATTTCTACTGTAACCTTAGAGATCTGAATATTCGCAGGATTTCTGCGCACACAAATACCGAAGCAGTTTCTTCATGTAAAACTTTTTCACATTTTCTCCTTCGAATCGCGCTAGCATCTTGCACACATCGAAGCTGTCTTTTTCACAGTGAGTCTGCGTTATTGTGCATGAGCCATCAACCTATAAAAATGTAAAAATGGCTGATAAGTCGTTCCACTCTTATCGAGACGAAGCGGCTTCTCAAAAACTCGTAATATCGAAATTCGCTGTGTTGTCAGACTTCGCCCGCCCGAATTCACATGCAAGAGTCGAGAAATATAATAAAAAGACTTTCATTACGAGTTCAAATTCAAAATTAAAGTGTCATTTATATTTTTGTGGCCTGCTTGGTATGCCTTCGAGATATTTTCGAGATGTAGCACTGCAGTTATGGTTTGAATAATTCAATCTAGGAGTAACGAGGCCGAATTTTTTGAATAAACTCAAAAGTTCTTTCTATGAAAGGATTGATGTCGGAGCTTTCTGAAGATAGTGTTGCCAGGTTTATAGCGTCAACAAAAGCTTCAGACTGACTTCACTCTGCCTGGCATTTCAGATCAAAAAATAAATAAAAGAAACACTCGTCGCCAGCACTTTGAAGGCATTCATGACGTCAGTATATTGTGCTGGGATTTCAACAAAGAGTTCAAGGTCAATTTGCAAACAAAAATATTTTAATGAAGAAATGGTTCAATTATCGATTTTCACTGTGAATAGAAAGTGAAAAAACTCCTTCAAGCAAACAACAAAAAGTTGCGATTATAAAAGATTTTTTGGTGTATTGAAAAGCAACGTATAATAGAAGAAAGACCCATCAACAATCAAACCTAGATTTGTATCATAACTTTATGTACACAATAAACAATTTTTTTGTTGTTGAATGTGTCTATGAAAACTTGTTGCAGGGTTAAATGTATGTAGCGCATATAAATTGATAAACGTACAATGCATTACATAACGTGTTTTGCTCTTTTCTGTATAATTCTCTTAATTTTACCTCTTCAGAAGTTCATTGTTAAAAGCTCAAAGCGTTTATAAGCAAAAAAGCTTATTTGAGCTCAAGTTTTGCTCTTATTAGATAGCTGATAAGGCACCGTTTATGTGATGCGTGCTGCTTCAACAGTTCAATTATTAGTTGTCGGGGGGTGTGAAAGATGAATGAGATTAGAATTTTGCAAGTATTTGAGTTAAGAACTCATTGAATTCACAATTTAGTTACATTTGAACCACATGTTCAATACTAGCGGCAAAAAAATGTCTCCATAGAACCCATACCCACGGAACCAATCAATATTTGTTCGAAAGTTTATGATAATTATGAATTTGAATTTTGCCTTGCTTTCATTCCTATAAATCATTTTGATTCACGTCGTCCTTTGATAACTTCTCGTCATTCGTATGACATTATCAGCTTGGAAACATCGGCATTAGACTTGAGTAGGAAATTATTCAATACTCGATTCGAGATTGAACAACCATCAAATTGATTTCGCATCTCTTGAGACTTCTGTTTATGGAAGTTGAGTTTGTCTGTGCTTCACAATCTTGCCAAGAATATTGTTTTGAGAAGAAAAATAAATGATCGGCCATTTTTCAGTAGGTGGCTTTGCCAACAACCTCGACGTACTCGAATTTTTAATGGCTCCCCCAAAAACATTTATGGCTCGGCTCTTTCGTCCGCACCTGGACTTCACTATGAACACAGATTTTTCCCTGTCGAACACAATAAATTGAGCACACATTCGTAGAACTCACTTCGTAGATAGACTTCAACAATTTATTACGGTTTTCATACGCGCTCAAATTTACACGATTTATTTTTTCATGCCACGCTGTCCTGAACTACAAAATTTTGGCTTTTAATTGAAAAAGTTTCATAGCACTCCTTTGCTTCAAACAGTTTTGTAGAGGATTTTAAACGAATATTTTTACACTGGTCTGTGTTGTGAAATCCACGACAAAGTTTGTGCAAATCCAGTGTTCAACTTCAGATGTGTAAACATTTCGGATTAAAAGTATTTGAAACAACGGTAGGCAACGGTATGGCATTTTATCGATTTTCTTACATTTCCATCGCCATCCCCGTCTCGTGCTACATGTTTGTCCATGATGTAAGACTACGATGCGATTCACAAGAACATCAAAATATCGAATGTTCAAGGGTACAATGAGCATAAACTGAAAATTAAAAAACACCTGGACGGAAATCAAGCTTAAATTTATGAATTTTGGTTCCCTATTGTGTTGCTAGGTACAGATCTTTTCACCCGGAATAATTCTAAAGAAACTCCCGCACACATACATCAAATGCCAAAATGTCTATTCAGTTCTCCGCTTGCTGCTTTATTCTTAACCCGAAAAAGGAAAAATCTGAGATCGAAATTTGTTCTGTGTCGTTGCTCGACGGGACATCAGAATCATTAAAAGTTTGCTTGCGAGAAATGTGCTGCTGCTCTGTATCCTTTTTGCACGCTGTAAAGGTTGTGTGTGGCTTGACAGGATTCCATTCCACGTCCGCCTGCCAGTGATGTATGTTTTGGGGTGCTGTTCCAGGTAGAACACTCCCAGATCGTTTGGGGCGCATTGCATATAATTGTTGCGAAGAAAATTGCAGAATTTCAAATGATGATCGGCGTCGAGGGTCTGTGTTTGAGTTAATTTCTGACAGAAATTTTTCCGCATGAAACAATTCGCAAAGGGAATCAGTTAATGAAAAGGCAAATCTCGCACGACACTGAAAGGTTTGAAGGTAATTTTGCAATTATCATTTGTCTCAGCTCCTACAAAGTACAGGTTTTATCAGTTACAAAACGTATTACTACGTATTTACCCTGCCCACTGCTGCCACCTCTGTCTATTTGATTCCAATCGGCTCGACAGTAAGGTCACGTGCGAAAGGTACTTAATTTTTCTTTTGTTTTAAATGCATAGGTGTAATGTTTACAGAGTGAAATACTGATCATGAATTAACTTCGAGAAGAGGGCAATACGTGTTTGCATTTTTATGTGAAATTAATAAGTTAATTGACAAGCTAAGAATTCTCTTAATTTCTTAAAAAGCTTGTACAATCAGCAATCGAACGCCCGAAAATGTCAAATTAAAAAATCTTCAAGCTGATTTCAAGCTGTCAACAAAGTTAGTTCAAACTACGTTTCAAACTACTCCACTGGTAAGTCGTTCACGGTTCAGCTTTCTGAGAAGAATTTTGAAGCTGCATCAAAAAAATGTGAACTTAAAACTTTCAACAAACATAATAATTTGTGACAACAGCAAAAAGATTACAATAAATCTTGAAAATATGATAGCTTTACTTGACATGGAAGTATGTTTTATGTTTCTAGCATATTTTAATACCTAGGAGTTTTGCATTGTCGCTGTGAAGCGAGAGGAAGAAAAAAGGAAAGCAATGTCATTTGAGGTTTCCTTAAACGGCACATTCGTAATACATAAATAAACATTTACAAAATAACTGGTGATGTGAATTTATGAGATAAAAGTTATTTCGACGCTCGTGTGGAGCGATCAGGCTTAGGAAGCACTTCATGTGATTTTTTATGACGCCTGAATCAATGCCAGAATTCGTTTGTTGCGTTGTTTTATCAAGATTTCATAGAAACTTTCCGATCTTTCACAGCGTGAAGTCGCTCGTCAGCGGTAAATTAGTATTGATAACAAGTCAAACGCTGGCTGTTCAAAAACACCAATTAAAAGTCGTGTGAAAATGGAAAAGCATTTTTGAAAGAAGGAGCAAGGCACTTGTCGCACTACTCTGCATGAAATTTAATTTGAGTGGTTATTTGTGCTTTGCATTCGCAAAGTGAAAGGCGTTCTCGGCAGAAGTGTGGGTAAAAGCCAACGAAAGAGAATAAAAAAAATATTTACCGTCAACAAACAGCGCAGAGAGAAAATATTGAAAATAACAGAAAGATCCAATTAGCGACATTAGAGTCACAAACGAATTGCATTGCATACACGCGTTAAGAGGCGCAAAACGAAGTGCCATTATGGTGGTGCAATAATTTTCTGTGCTCTGTGTTTTGTGTCGCTGTATCGGTAGGTGTGAACCCGTAATCAATTTCATGAAAGAAAAGTGTAAGCTTTTGAAGTTCAAACAGAGTGCAAGTTCCTATAAATCCTGTTAATTAAAAGTTTCACGCCATAAACACAAACAGAAAAGGTGAATTATGGAGTGCTGCTTGTCAATTGCTTGTGTTTTTAATGATATAATTCACGTTTTGCTTCTCTTCTTAGTTCTTTATATAATTATCCACCATTAAACTCTTTGATCTCGATTAAAAGAATGCTTCAATCTAATGAGGTATTGCTTATTTCGAATAATAGTTTGACAGTTGTTAATTTCATACAAATTATTGCGAAAACTGCTTTGCACTGTTTTGACTAGAGGTTTTCATGAGTTGAATTCCAAAACACTTAGCTGGGGACGAACAACAAATAACCGATGACAAAAATATATTTGAACTTGAACAATCGAACCTCATTGATAAGTACATACTTTGACAATTAGTATCATGGATATTTTTAATACACCTCTAGCTGTGACTTTGTCAAACATTCAGTGCCATAAACATAATTTGATATTGATTTTATTAATTGCAGTGCATTAATAATAAAATTGATTTTCCTTTTACGAGCATCCTTCATTACACTTTTCTTCTCGCTTCCATCTGAAAGTGATGCATTAAGTATTGAGTTTCCCCCTTTTCTTTCCTTCCGCATCCTTCCCTCCCGCAAAAATGTCTATTAACTTTCAAACGATGACAGAAGCGATGACAATGAAATGAAACATAAAAAATCAATTCTGCAATCAAATTCATATTTTCATAAATGTTATGTTTACAAAACATAAACAACAATAAGGAAAACAAGCGGAGAAGAAATCTTGAAGTATGTCAAATGTCTCGTTGCAGGGGGAGTCAGTGAAAGTATTTCAGGGTTCTCAAGTCGATGAATTAACTTTTAAAGTGGAAAGAAAAATCAGTCTCTCTTAGAAAGATTCCAAAATGGCCGAGATTCTTAGATGCCCTTTTGGGATGGTTGTTCGGAATTGCTGTGATTTTCCAGCACATGACTGGAAAACTAAACATTTCTGTCGAGAAAATCTTGATGGCTTTCGAGAATCGACGTTACTGTTGGCCAAAACAGGCATTAGATCCATAGTTAGCTATTCAAGCTTTGTAAACTTTATTACATTTTAAAAATTCCATCAACGCACTTGTTCTGATGATTGAAGCCTCGAGTCTAACGAACGCAAACAAATTTCCTTCGATTTCCCTCGAGTGGGTAAATATTTTGCTTGGGCTAATGTGGCATAAGTCCTTCCTTCTAATTTGATAAAGTAAACACGTTGGTCGGTATTTGCTGGCAGCAGAAATCAAATTACGTTTAACTTCCAGAAGAAAACAATTCATTCCGAAACTTTACCGTAGGGAATTTTTATTCGTTTGAACATTGTGTTCTCCTCGACCCCGAACCTGTTGGCGCAAATGTAAAGACTTCACCCTCGCTTTAACCCTCAATCTGGAATCGCTTCATTAATGCAGCAATTATGAATAGTTATAGTCGCAGTTGCTAACGAAAGAGTTGTTGCATTTTGAGTTTTTAACTCATTTTATAAGAACTTATGACCGACTAAGGTCAGTGAATGCCGTTTATCGTCCTTTTACTCGCCCAGCTCAAAGACAAACCGCTGTGTCATCATTTCGAGATACCCTTGACAATCATCAAGGATATTATCACTCATCTAATGCCGCTAAAGCTCATAAGCAGATAAAATTTTTATTGATCATGAATTAAACATATGCTTGCAAATATGAATTTCTCGACGAACTCACCCTCATTAATTTCTTCTGAAGGTTTCCACACAACCATAATCTTCTCCCAAAGTGAAGCAAGAGATTACGTTTAATAAATAAAATACGATTTTTTATTAAATGTTGCCATGTCACACAAAGTTCTCTCTTTTTTAGAAATTTCAGAAATCCCTTCGTAATGATGGGCTACCACCCTCTGAAGCGATGCACTGAAGCAAAAAAGATATTGCGGTGGTGGAAGATGAGATTTTTCTCTCCCCCAAATTTTTTAATTTAATTTGCGGTTTCTGTTAGCGAGAGTAATTTGTTGGAATACTTTGAGGGTGAGATATTAAAACATTCCAAATACGCACTTAAAAACGAATTTTTCAACCTTCTTTTTATGGTTCTTGACATTAAGTTTCTGATTTCACAACTTATAGCAAGGCATGCAATTTAGGGACGGCAGAGATTCTTTTAGCACCAAAAACGTCACACGCTTTACGAACACTTTTTAGTGAAAGCCAATACCATTCCTTCTATTTGGCATCCTTTTACAAACTTCTTAAGTTGTGAGATTTTCTACCAATTTTCCCGCTTCAAGCATACATGATGTCGAAGCAGGAAACTTTTCCATCATAATCATAATCTTATCTTTAGAAAATTTATCCAAATTCCTCACGAAGAAAGGAAGTCGACTCATGATCAGAACACCAGGTTAGTTTCTTCCCCAACACATCACGAAAAAGGATAAGAGGGACATTAAATCGGAAGAAAAAACCTCATGCTCAAGCATCAACCACGTTTTATGGAGACATTTTCCGTCGTTTGATGGCCTTGTCGTATCAAATATCATTTTAATGGACAGAGTTTATATAATAAAACTGAAATGATAAAACGAATTTATCATCAAATATGTGTCTTCAAAAATACGTCGTATCCTCAATGATTCCATGGTGACGTCAAATATTTGAAGAACTCACCAAGGTAGCTAAGAAGCTGTTTGATTCCAACCAAATATTCAGACCTGCCTAAAGCCACTCATAACGTCAAGCACGCAAAGCTGAAAGAAAGCATCCAAACCGCAATTGAAAACCCTTGTTCAAAGCCCAAACATGTGTATTGAATTTGCAGAAATATACGGCAAAAGTGCATATTATAAACCAATCAAGTGTTCAGGTTGAGTTCAGCCACGTGAACATATTCAAGGTTTAGGTCTAATTAAAATTTTCCATCTCCGAGAGTGAAAATAATCTCAGTCGTCAATCAAATGAAAATTGTGGTACAGGCGTAACCGCCCCTCACATCAGCCGCATCAGCCAGGGTACAACCCATGCAACAGCTCATTAAATATAATTCAATTTCTTGAATTTTTCATTTTAATCGCTCATTCTAATCAATTTCATACCATTGCGTGCGATGAAGTGATGCGCATCCATTAGCGCAGGAAGAGAGAATTGGCAATCTGAAAAAATGTTGTTCCACAGCAGGATATTGCACGTGACCGAAAAAAATTAAAATGAGTGATTGGCGTTAGTTGCGAGACGCTAAAAGTCTGTGACGTTTGATTGTATCAGCATGATGTCATGAATTGGAATTAACATTTCAAGTGCTTCTGGTGAAGTTGACAAAATTTCTTTTGTAGCCTGTTATCAACAAAAGGAAATAAAGAAAGAAAAAGAAGCCATAGTAAATCGCAGAGTTGTCACAAAATTGATCTTCTAGATTCAATAATGACTTGACCAACATTCGGTTCTCTTACGGTAAGGGATTTTCACAGATTGTCGAGGGCCGAAATGATTACGTGAATAAAATTTATTGTTGAAACTCTGGAGATTTGGGGCCAACAAATGTGCCTCGCTAGACCTTGACTGTGGAGATTTCTTAATTGTGATGTCGTATGAAATTCATTGAACGCACTGTGTCAATCGGATGGCGTAACATTCTAACCACCCCTTGACAACATAAGAACGCAGACTTAATTGAAAATGCAAATAAAATTTCTCTCGCTTCACAAGTGATGACTGAACATTGGCAGAATCTTGATTTTGCCTTCTGCAATGTCATGTCTTCGACTCCACAGTTCACAACAACGTGTCTAGTCGTGTGCTGGTCACGTGGCTCTGATCTATTTAAATGAATATAAAAATGTTCTGCGAATTAGACTCTGCACAAGTTTCCTATCATCTGAAATGATTAAGTCCATGATGAAGAAGTTTATTCAATTTTTCTCGCATTTTTGCATCAATTTTATTAAGCTGTTGTGACATATGATGGGTTTTCCAGTTTCCATCGCAAGAAGGGAATTTTTATCTTCTTGTCAAGCGTCTCAAACCATAGCAGTGTTGAACGAAGGTTTTTTTTTGGCTGTAATGATTTCCTGGCTTATTCCGGTGAATTTTTTTCTTCGAGAAACTTGTGAAGCTAAAATAATTTTTATAAATTATGCCAGTCGAGTTTTTGGCATTTCTTCGACTGATTTTGATCGTTAAGCGACGAACACAATTTTTCTCTCTTTCATTTCTCTGGCATCAGCCAACCACTATTATAATTCTCATTAAAGCGCTATCACTATTCCATGTCATTAAACATGACGTCAGGTTTTTGTCGTGGCTGACGAGAATACGAGACAGTTTCTCAGATCATGTGGAACGCAATGATGGATAAAACTGGTAGAAACAGCAACTGATAGGATGTCAAAATCTAAGTGTTAAAAGGTCAGGAAATCATTCAGCTGTTAAAACGAATCAATTTTCTCGAAGTAAAGGTACCTACAACGCATGACGCTAATGGGCTGCCTTCAGTACTCTTGCGTGGGTTGAAGTTTAAATTTAATTTTTTCAAGTGCACCCATTACAGTATTCAATTCATTCCATGTACTGAAGCTTAATTCGTTTGTTTACTTTAAATACGGCTCGTGCACGTATCTAATGGCAACTTTCAGTCTAGTTAGCATTCTAGCCGCAGCTAAATATTGATAAACTAATCTTTATCAATATGAAAAATAAATGGAGAAAGGTTCCGTGTTCCGAAGAGATTGAATATTGCAAAAAGATTTCATCGACAACCCGAGAAAGGGGAAACATTCGACGTTGTATTTTTATCTAATGTAGAATATTCTAGTGGTTGTGGATACATACCTAAAGAATCTAAAATAATCTCCATCCTCAGAAGCAGTAGCAAAATCAATAAATATTTGTACGGAAACTGGCGACAAGCTTTAATGTCACCGAGAAGAAAGACGTATAGGTAAAAATTTAAAGCTCTACCGAGGGTTCTCGTTTTAAAATTATTTTCTTGCCTGTAAATTGTCATTTATCATCTCTTTATCGAGACAAAATTAATGGTTTTGGCTGTTTTAAGCTTGCTAACACATGAATTATTGACTTTCGATACACATAGAGGTGAGATCTTGCGACTTTAAGGAAGGATGGAAGAATGGCGAAATCCTAGGTATATTTAAATTTGTTCGAATTAATCTTTCGAGGCAATGAGAAACTTCCTATTCTATGCGAAACAAAACTTATTGATGCACCCACCGTTGCAATTCACCGAGATCCGTTCAACTCTTCAAGACTTTCCTCTTGTTTTTGTTACTCAAGTGATGCAGAGCACTGAACCATTGATTTCTCACCGTAAAGAGTCTCCAAGAGAATCCATGAAGTTGATTTATGAGTTTCAACACGCAGCGGGACAGTTTAATCCCTTCTTTCGATGCCGTTGATTAAACTACAACATTTTATTGCCATGCAGAACGCTACCACACACGGTGATTCAATAAGAATCACTCTTGACGGTCGATTTGAAAAGGGGTTGAAACGTCGTTTACAGGAATTTAGAAATTTTCAATTGCAGCGTTAAGTGGGTTTATCGAAAGCAGCGTCATTTGAAAACTGAGTTTATATTTTTTTTGCTCTTAAGCCTGTAACCAAACATTCAAACTAACCCAAAGTCACTTGTTGTGAAAAGTAGAATTTTATTAGCGAAAACCTGCAAAAATCCAAAGAAATTTGAAAATCACATCTGCTTAAGTTGAGAAGGCAAGGGTCGCCGCAGAAAAGTTGAGTGAACACTCATAACGAGACGATGCCATTCTCAGCATTTCATTTTAAAACCAGCTCCGCACATTTTGTACTCTTCGAGTTGATTCTGGGCTTCAAGCACACTCTTCTGATACGCTCGAAGCTTCTCGAGAAGTTTGTTTTTCTCTTTTTTCTGCGGAAGAAATTTTTCTTAAAAAAATTTCACCTCAGGAAAGTCTTATCCTTCGAACCTCATTAAGTAACTGTCGCTTAAGCTCCAAGAAATTTTGCTTCATTTCTTCAATCACTGTTTCAGACTTCTTTATATCTTCATTTTTAATCTTCGAGAGAACAAGTGCGGCCTTCATTTTCTTAGTATGAGCTGATAGTTTGTGCTATGATTAATGGAAAGTAATTTAGGAAAGTTCAAAGTAGCATGAAAAATTTCGATTTTATACTCTTGTCATCATTAACTCTTCTTTGATGTTCGGTTGAGTTGGTAATTTTGTTGAAAACTCTTCGAGATATTGAACCTTTTCAGTGAAGCTTTGAATCATTTCGTCTTTCTTTAGCAGCACCGATGTTTGACACAGCAGTCGCCTGAAATTTTAATTTCTAATTAGTTAATGAGTCTCTAATTACTAAATTAATCAGCAAACTTTTGTAAGGTTTGAACTTTCGTTAATAGTTCTGCCTTGTCAGGATCGATTCCGCTAAGCTTTCTCCATCTATCAATTAGAGATTAGACGATAATTACTTGCTTGAAAGTATAATTAGGCTGTGTGATAGCAAGATTAAACAGCATGGATGTTTCAAACCTGTGTACGTTCATTGGCGTCGTCATCTCGTTCTCTAAGGCTCTCGAGCGCACTCTTTCCTGAACCAATACGCGGTTTAACTGCAAAACTTCTTGCCGCATATCTGCCGTGTTTGCACTGCCACGAGCGAGTAAATTTCGCTGAGACCTCAGATTCTTTATCTCAATCTTCAAAAATTTTATATCCTCGAGTCGATCATTGTACTGACTGTTGCCTGAAAGGAGTTAAAAAGATAATCCAGAATTCAATTCTACCTGTGGGCCTGGCTTTACTTCGATCCAACGCTAATTGCAACATATTGATTTTCTGATTCAAAAGCTCAGTCTCATCACATTTCCGAGTAATTTGCGATGTAATTAATTCCTTTTCAGTAATCAAATTATCCAACTGCTTCTTCAGTTTCTCAATAGTCGAGTCGCTATCCTAAAAGATTCAGCAGAAAGTCAACAAGACGTGCTGACGTCAAAGTCCGTAATTTTCTCAAACCCGCAGAGTTTTCGTAAGTTTTTCGTGGTCATCAAGAATCTCGTGCAGTTCAGATTTCGTGTGTTGTAGTGCAATGAGTGAAGACTGGATCTCGACTGTTGTTTTGAAAAGGAAAAAGTTTCTGTAAGGTTCAAAGTAATTTTTTACGTCTCAACTCACTCTTTTGGCCCTGCTTTTCCTTTTCGATTTTTTCGGCGTGCTTTTGAGCTTTCTTCAGCTCTTCTTCTTTCACAATTATCTGTTCTTTGAGTTTGTCTATTTGAGTTGCTCCATCCTGAGACAATGTCGATGAAGACACAAATTAATTTATTTTTAATTGAAAGCGTGTCTGACTTACTTTAATCTTCTCTTTCAATTCATCTTGACTTTCCTTTGACAGCTGTAAATCTTTTTCCAAATTGATAATTTCGTTTTGTGAAGATTGCAAATCGTGCTGTGTCTTCACAAGACGTGTTTGATTTTCGACAAGCTTTTCTTTGTAATCGTTAACCAGATAGATTTTCGCATTGAGTTCTTCATTAACCGCGTCAAATCTGTCAGAGAGATTTTGATGTTCTTCTGCGATTTGTTCCTTCTCCTTTGATGTCTTGTTGATGGTGTTCGAAAGCTTCTGTTCAATGCACGAGTGCTGCTTGATTTCATTTTCCAAAGTCTTCGTTTGTTGATCAGTCAAAGTCATTTGATGTTTCTGATCAGTAACAGTCTCTGTAACAAAGAAAAATTGAAGCGAACCAAAAAAGTTAATTACTGGAATGGATTTTACTGTTGCATTTGACCAGTTCCTTTCTCACGAGGTCTCGTTCTCGCAAAAACCCGTCAGCTTGCTTCTTAGCTTGTTCAATCTGCTTCTTAGTGTGCTCGCGTTCTTTTTCAAACGTTGAAATTACATTCCTGCAAGAAGTGTATTATTTTAAAGAGTTCAGTGTAAATAAGAACTCACTTTAGTTTGATAATTTCATTTTCCAATGCCACTTTCGAGGCGTCAATCGTCATGAGTCTTTTCATCAGAATTTCCTTAGACTTAAGGATTTTTCCATTTTCAAGTCTGAACTTTGCATTTTCGTCTTCTTTCAGCTTTAAAATGTTGTTCTTTGTGTTGATATCGTTATTTAACTTGTCTTTCAGCTGTGACAAATTTTCCGAGTCAGCTGAAAACAATTTTTAAGTGTCAATTTACATTACATTCTGAAAACCACCTACCGGTCAATCGAGTCAACTTCATGTTGTTCAGATTGTTTTGAGTTGTTTGTTTATCCAAATTTGCGCGCAATCCAAGCATTTGCAAGTTTTGTTGAACAACAACTCGATGCTCGTCAGTAGCCTGGAAAGAATGTGATCTTCAAAATCAGCAAAATTTTTCATTCCTCGCTGTCAATAAGGCGAAAATTTCAATGAACCTGTTGCCTGAACTTTCTCAGTTCGTCACCAATAATTTGTTTTTCATCGAGCGTTTCCTGCAATTTATTGAAGATTTGCTCAAAAGAGCGTTTTCCTTTAAAAGCATCGTTAGAGACGTCTTCTAGTTGGCGATACAAATCTTTAATCTTTTCTTCATCTTCGGCGTGTTTCTCTTCCAATTCTTCGATGTATTTGGTTTGCGTTGCCAAACGCTTCTGTTGTTCCTCCATTTCATTGATCAAACGGTCGCGTTCCCTGACGCCCTCCTTTTTCGATAACATTCCGCTTCCACTTTGATGATCGAAAAGAATACACAAAAAAGTTTAAGTTAGGGTAATAAAATCGATAGCACGTTGCTTACTCTTCTTCAGAAGCACCGGAGTACTTTTCCGCTTCCTTTTGAAGTTTCTCTAATTTTTCACGCAAAACTTCCATGGACGAAGAATTGATTTGTTCGCGAAGCGACGATGCGTCTGCATTGTGCCATGCCTGATCTGAAGTTGCAGAAAAACGGGGGATGAGAAAATGGATTGACGCGGCTCACGTTTGACATTGGGTTGTTAAACATGATATCACTTCTTGCCATACTTTTCACTCAACTTGATTCGAGATTAATAAGAGAAGTTTTCAAATTTAGAGATCTTAACTTTACTTCCCCAGCAAGTCAAACTTCAGCCGCAAAATTTGTTATCAAAGAAAGAGTGATTTCCGCGTCTGTTTTCATACCAATTTCGGATTTCAGTTGTTGTATGACTTCCTGATCCTGCTTTGATATTCTTACAGCATGCTGAACCCTCTGCTGTGACGCAATTACTTCGGCCTTCGTTTGTTCAATTTTGTCCTTTTCGTCGATGACATTTTGCCTCAAGTTTTGAGTCACGAGTATTAGCTTTTGCAGGTCTTCTGCCACAAGGTACTGCTTAGAATTGTGCAAGTCGCGGATAATTGTGTTGGTCCGTGTCGTCACTTCTTCAAAAACCTCATCGGTAATGATTTTGGGAACAATCTCTTCTTCGTACTGCTCTCCAGCTGCATTGCTTTCTTCGGCACTCTCTTCCATGTCCATCTTGAAACCTCGGATTTAGACTTGTTAACGTCCGCAGTTTTCCAATTGTTTAGAACTAATGCCAAAAACATTGAACTTTCGTGCAAACGCCGGTACAAACAATTGATTAAACAATATCCTTGGATACAAAACGTTGCTCTACCCCAAACGTTGTTAAAATGCAGCATAGCTGAAAAATTGTTCACAGTTACAAGTCACTGACATCCTTATCACCGCAATTTGTTTAATGCTTCAATATTTCCAGCATATCATTTGATACCGTCAGTCTGCTTTCCATCCATTTTTTGTTCAAACAATGTCCTTTAAACATTTCATAACATCAAAATGTGTTTGCTTTTTAAATTGTTGGATAAACAATGAGCAGAGATTGAAAATTCATCGCTCGTGAAGCTTCAAACCTTTCTCGAAATCACGACAAATGAGTGCAAATGAATTAAAAATGTTGAAACTCATGGAACAGTGTTTAAAAATGGTTGTCATGAAATTTACAGTTCAGGAAATTAATGAAAAAAAATTGTTCAGCAGTTGCAAAATGTAAGTTTGACCGATTTCAACTTTATTACTTTCCTTTCCAGATTTTTCTCAGAACTTAAGTCGTCAAGTCATTTCGTGATTTACCCCCACCCAGTGACAACAGACTGTTGTTTCATTCTGAATTTTTATTGCACCTTCGAGATAATCACAATGAAATGAATAAAAATCACTTAAGAAATTAATTTCATTTTAATTTCGCGAAATGTACGAAGCGATGAACCAGCTAAGACAAGCGACAACAGGATTCCAGTTGGAAAAAAACAATCTTTTTAAATTAAAAGCTGTGACAAAAGAAAAGATTTTTCTCGCTGCAAGTCGTGTGAATGTTCTAGTCAGATATTTTATGGTTTTCATAACATTAATCTCAACCCTCTTATAATACGGAGTTTCCTACACAGCGAGTATGTTTTTCGTGTTGTTTCGAATGAGTTTTTAACGAGGCTAGTTTTTCTTCACATCCCGCTTTTTCTCATGCATTTCTTCCCTATTACAAATATTATTTATGTGGGGAAGTAAAAATCGCGGAATTATATAAAATCTTGAGAACTGCAAGGGACTGACTGGATGAGTTATGTCAAGGGGCTAGGTTTCTACATTAAATAAGAAGCGATGTTTAGAAACAATGAAACGTCATTTTCATCAGCCGTGAACTGTGAACAACTCAAAACATCACGGCTTCTATTTGATTCTGTTAAACATGAACTGCAGCCGTTAGTGCAAGCTTTTGTTGCACTTTTATCGCGTAGAATATTCCAATTTGTACAGTCATGAATGCCGCGTTGCTGGAACTCGAAATGATCGAACAGGTCATAACAGCTACACGAAAAAGAGAGAGAAATAACAGAAAAATAAATCATGGCTGGAAACTTTACGTGATGAATGGGAAAAAAGAGTTGACTGATGGAGTGTAACAAAGTGATGATCAGACCAGGCCGGTGTACTAAATGAAGATTTTTTACCGTGAGTTCAAGAAGACGAAATGAAAAATGTGTAAAGAAGATAAATACTGTTCAATTTATATTTTCCTGACGTAGATTTCTTTTCGCGTGAAGTGATCCATGGAACAAAGACAGATTTAACACGGTGCTTTCTTCAATAATGAAGACATAAATGAAGAACGAGAATCGAGAACAGAATTCATAATAACTTTATTGTATTAAATGTACTCGCAGGAATTTAAAGTTGGAACGCTTCGTTTGCAGAGACGAATCGTCTGTCTCGGTCGGTGCTGATGAAACTTTTGCACTAATCCCTCAGATGCCACTCTTAAATAGGCGGTTGATGGTTCCTTTAACACCATCTCATGAAATATTACATCTCAACCGTCCCGAAGAGAGCCGAGAACGAGGTAAAATTTGATATTAATGACTCTCATCGTATGGCCACAATAAATAAACTCTTAAAATAATAAATAATGAGAAAAGTCCATTATTATGATTGATGTACGCTGGCCATAGCTAATTTGAACAAATTACCTTCGGCATCTTTCAACGCAATCCTGAGCTTCAAGTTCATCAAAATTAGGCGAAAGTTAGTTGAAAGCTTGAAAGTTATCACTTTTATATATTGCAAATTGAATTTCTCGAAAAGTACGCTAGAAAAATTGTTCAAGGCGCTTGAAAGGGGATTCAAGCTTGGTTTGAATGTAAAAAAATCCCCAAAACCTAGCTTCCCTGAACTTTAACAGCTTTGCCGAAAATTTCTTAACTCTTTTCACCATCAAACATATTTTCATTATTCCCGAGCATGCAAATGATAGGGTTGATTTATAAAGTGAAGTTGTAAGCTTGCATGATCGTAATGATTTAATATTATTTATCCCTAGTGACAATTTATCACGCAGTGCTTTAAAAATGATTCATCACCATTATCTTCCTTGATTATAATTTTGATGAAACCGAGATCATGCGATTTGATAGCCGAGCATATAAAACACAGCGTCCCGCGATTATTCATTTTCCATGTTGCTGAATTTTCCAGATGAACACCTCCTAATTCTCTCCCGTTTGCTCCAACGGTACCACCATCTATCATCTCATTGAATCCTAGCAGATTTTTCCCTATTAATTTTCCCTATTATGAATTACCTGAATGGGGTGGAAGCTATTTTCTCCCTGCTTCTTCGTTGCGTACGAGGGTCTTGAGCGTGGGTGAAGTTTTCTTCTTCGAAGTCTAACATATCGATGCCAATACGTTCTCATGGAAGAAAACAACCCTCGCACTCTCGAGAGCAGTAATTTAATTTATTATTTCATTTGTGGTTTTCGGCTAAGGCTTAATGAACCATTATATTGGGTTAAAACAACCAAAACATATTAGCCTTGAGATTTTTATTTATGAATTGCACAACCACACAATACAGCCAAGGGAGGAGAAATCTTCGTTGATCCATGTAAATTGCTTAAACTTTCTTCGCATCTTTTCCTCATGAAAGCAATAAAAATATTATGAAACGCTAAAAAATTATGGAGAAAATTTACGTACTCGGAAAAATTTCCGTGGCATGCACAATTTAACTCAAAATTATTGCTGTGTAAAAAATTTATGGAGTAATTTCTGCTGCTGAATGCCTATAATTTATTCATGACTATAAACAAACAGCGATTTACGGGCAACATTGAAAAAATTAAAGACAAATATTTATGGAGTACGAAGAATTTCAACCGGAGTGGAAAATGCAGCCGATGATTAAAAAAGTAATGAAAAAGCTTGAAGGTGCTGCACGTTTACTCCAGAAAACAACATGGCCAAATTATATTCAGCAGCACTCTCTCAAAAATGTCTATTTTAAAATTCCAATTTTATTTTCAAGTTTTAGCATCTTGAGCTAAGTTTATAAGACTTGTACATGATTGTGTAATATGAATATCACACAAAGGGTGATGTATGATGCGAGAAAATAAAATTGAAGCGTTAGGCGTTTCAAGTGTGATGTCAAGGGTAGGAGCTACATTTCAGTTTTTACTACGGTGACAAAACTGGTTTTTTACAACGACTTCCCTTTTTTCTTGGGATCTATGGCTTCTTCCAATTCTCCCCCAAAATTGTTTTCATCATCGTCAACCCTCTAAAGCTGTAGCATATTAAAATACAAAAAACGTGGATCGAAGATTCTTCAAGAATTAATTTTCTCTCAACAGCTCTAGTCCTTTGGTTTTGGTTCTTTTGCCATTCGCCCAATTCATGAACATTTCCCCCCCATTTTATAGCATCGTTGCAGGCGTTTCAAGTGTGATGTCAAGGCTAGGAGCTACATATCATCGAATGGCTGGAGTATTTCCTATGGTGTTTCGAGAGCAATGCAATGACTATGGTGATATCGAGACGTCGAGATTCTGCTCGACTCTCTTCGACACAATATATTACAACACGGTGAATAGCAGTGTCTAAGAAAAAGCAAACCCAACTTCGTGTAGACATAAGACGTTTTGTAACTGATAAAACCTGTACCATCAGTAAACTTAATTTAATTACGAAAAAGTGTTGGAAGCAAATATGTGCATACATGTCATGTGTGCCTTGTTCACTCAAGCCCTTTCCAATCGACAAAAAAGGAAATAGGAAAATGGATGTTGAAAATCAATTATGAAATACATTTATCCGAGAAATTCACTCTTGCAATCGCTCCTTCTCTTCGGGCTGGGTTTTCATGCAACCGACGAGTTCATTGTTTGTTGTTTCAATTTTTTCTACTCTCGGCTCTGTTCGTTACACTTTTCAAGTAGCATGCTCTTGACAACTGTTTTTGTTTGTCTAGGTACTTGTGCAAGAGCAAAAATATCATGTTCATTCCACGCGGCGGTGAAGGCTTCTACGGAGGCCCATCGAGAACAAATTGAGGGTATTTTTATTAGCAAACTCTGAGCGATATTTTTGTTAACGATATTTCAAAAGTCTAATTAATATTTTCTTGGGAAGTAATCAAAGTAATTTTTTTCTTCTTCTTGGATAACAATTTCTTTTCACAGAATTTATGGTTTAAACCATTTTCTTAAGCGAAAAATTTTCCCTCTATGCTCCACTTTTACATAAAAATCGCTCAACGCGAAGAGAGACGAGAAAATATTATATCTTTTAATGAATTTTTAATTGGATTCCTGCTGAAAGGCGGCATTACTCCACGCAATATTTTGATGTTGTATTATAAAACGATTTTTTTCGTGATAAATTGTGCCGAGCGTAATTTTTCCTTCCGTCTCGCACTTCCAGGACCACGGCATGTTGTTAATGCACGGCGATAATTTATTGTCGAGCTGTGCCTTCTCGCATCAAGCTAGGCCATTCATATCTCTGCCGTTTTCAGGTTTAATCTCCAACTCATATTTCGGTTGAGAAACTGTATGCGTTAGTCGTTGCTTCCATGTCGAAATTAACGTGGAAGTTCTCAATTGTTCTATGGAGTTTCATCCTGCAATAATGCTGTTAAGATCTTACTCTCGAGATAGTGTGCATCATTGGATACAGAAAATAGGTTTAAAAAGCATGCGTCAAGTTTCGGCATCATTTTTTGTTGAAATTGAAATTCACGAATATTTTTTATGAATTTTTAAACTTTTAACAGTTTTACTTTTGAAGCTTGGATTGGATTGCTCAAAAATGCGTTTACCGTAAAGAGAATTTAAAAAGTTTAGTTACAATTAATTTTCAAAGAACCTTTTCTGTGTTGAAAAGTTTTATGAAGCGTTCCATGTTGTAGGAGGGTAAAAGTACATAAAAGTTCTCAGTTTGCAATTCTTTTCTAAGTCATTAGACGTGAAAATTGTTGTTTTATTTAATAATTTAATAGAAAAATTGTTCCAAATCAATGCGGAATTCGACAAAAGAAGAAACAAATATTTACAATTGCAAAACAACTTCATTGGTATCCATTGTTAATGAAACTTCCTTTTGTTATCAATGCCCTTCAAAGTTTTGGTTCTGTGCATTGATTAAACAGAAATCAATATTGTTAAAGTCATTTTTTCATAGCGGCCAACGAACATCAACAATGATACAACAATGTAGCAAATTAAACAGACTAGGAAGTTGTAAATGATATGCACTTATGTCTCAGTCTAAATAGGCATGCGACATTGTTCTCTGTCCTCATGCAATCTGAAATATGTAAGTATCATTAATAAATAGCCCACCACACTGCGATTGAAGTCATATTGGATACTCGATAAATAGGAAGTGATGACCCTTATCATGCAGGTCCATGTTTATGTGTTCAAAAGATGGAAAAACTGGCTTCAAGTACGTTTTAAAGAAATCTCTTTTGGTATGATGCCAGCAAATCTCTGCTATCCTCGTTCTAAATCTTTGACCAACCACCCTCATTAACATAATGGCAAAAAAAACTTCCACTCGTGAACGTTGGGGGAAAATACTCGACAAAATAAATTGGGAAAAGTGCCTACATCGGCCTTTCAACAAATGGTGTGCCGGGACGAGAAGCAGCAAAAAAATAAAACGAAATTGTAAGAAATTAGACTTTAAGTAGTCGTACGAAGAAAATTTACGACTTTAGGAAGAAGATAGCAGAGGCCGCAAGAGACAAAGTGGATTCCGCTCTGTCCCTTCGTTTTTTTGCAGATCTTTCGACATTTGTCAGCTTTATCCACGAGATAAATTTATTTCGAGCTAGTAGATTCGTTTTTTCCGCTCCTAAATATCCGATGAATTTTTCCTTGTATAATTTGACTTCCGCTGACATGGTAAATTAATGGATGTACATGACAAACCCCTGGATATGCACAGAAACCCATTAGAGGCAAGAACGGAAGCGAAATGGCAAATCACGGATAAATTATTTCAGCCATCTTCATATTTCGACCAAGATTGCCCTTAAAGTTTCAGATCGGGAAGCTTCGAAGTCCAATTCAGTGCCCCGAACGGAATATACAACTCGTGGCTTGTTGGGAAGGATAATCTATGAGGCTATCATAATGAAATTCTCTGCGATGGTCGAATGTACAAAGTAATCAAACGAGAAAAGCTGAAATATTGACCATATTCATCTCTCTTTGATTGCTTTCCATCTTTCTCCTTTGAAAGCGATTGTTAAAAAACTCGTTTAGCCTGTAGATGAGATTGATAGGGAGAACCTAATCGTTTTTATTATCTTTTTAATCTTCTTATTGCACAGTACAGAACATACACAGCATAGACAACGACGATTGGATTTGAAGTAAATTCGGTATCATCGTTTCTCTTGTACTGGAAATTCTGGGAATTGAAATTTGCAATCCATACATCGATGCGATGCGAAGCTTTGAAGAACCGCATCATGCACCGAGTGCAAGATTTTATCAGACTGGCAGGAAAGTCACAATTAAAAGCGATTGAAGTGATTTTCCAAAATTACAGCTTCCTAAACGGAAAGTGAAGAAAATCAGACGATCAAAGCCCTGTTACCAGTCGTCTGGAAACGTGAAGAACGGCATACATCAAAAGGAAGTTGAAAGAAAATTGTTTATGTTGATGTGCTTTTGAAATGAAAAGGGTTTGCGGAGTTTCTTAATTATTTGACTAGCAGATGACTCCATACGTATAATGTCACTGCACAGTGACATTTCAAGTCACAAACATGTGAGATACATGTTTTCACTACATTGAACTTCATTAGATGTTCCAGAAATGATAAGTTTCTAGTCGATTTGGTCGGTAATGCCGTCAATGTTCCAAACGAATTTTTGCTTTATGAAGTGAACATTATTTACAGAAGTGATGAATTTATGTTGAAGCGGAGCAGAAAACTTCATGGTGATTTCATGAACTCCCGGAAGTCCGTCTAATGCATCCGCTGACTATTTTCCGTTCCGATTTGCCCTCTGCGTCATTGCGACAAAGAAACTTTATCGTTTTTCGACCATTGCAATTTTTTATTAGGCCTATCTTAGGGTGATTCATAAATGCTGGCCTTCATTCGTTGAAGAAATGAAATGGATTGAATAATTTCTCACAGTGCTGCCCTTTGCATTAGTAACTGAATTAATTAATTTCACAACGATAAACTTTCCTTCTGCTTGAACGTTTGTCAAGCATCTTTTGAGTCATGACTTGTTCGTGAAGTTTTAGCATAGAAATGGAATAAATTGGAGAGTTTTTCTCCAAAACCTTATTAGAGTGTTGAAAACAAAAACGTGAGCGAGAAAATCCAGAGGTAGCATGACGGAAACTCAAAAGACGACATGACAAATCTCACCTCCTTTCTCTCGCTACAAAACTTTTTGATTGCAAGACAAGACTTTTACATTCATTTTGTTAAGGAAACTTTTTCTCGAGTCCAATAATTTAAATTCGAATCCTTAAGAAACGTTCGCGGACGGGCACTTTTATGGTGTAGTTGTAAATCTCCAAAAAAAACACGCTTGACGATAAGGATAATTTTGTTGTGCGCACATTGTTTGGGGGGTGAATGATGTAAGTGGTAATGGATTGTCACGTGCTCAAAACACACTGTCAACTACGAAAAGAGAAAATCGTCGAACATCAAGATTGGAAGGCATGAATTGAATGACTGTAACTTTTTTCGGTGATGAAGCAGAGATTAGAACAGGGATTTGTTTAATCAATAAAAACGTTGACTAGAGAGACAAGGATAAAACATCATTTGCATAGACGTTTGAAAAGTCATTGCACATCTGTCATCATGATAGATATATTAGAAGAGAAAATAAAGCCTGAAGATTTAAGCCGTAAAGCAGCGAAACGACTTTAATTTGAATTTTTTGTCCGGGCTTTAAGTTGCTTCGTCCTTCATTTTACTTCGGAAAGAATGAATTCAATCTATTTTTTGTACTCGGCCGGCACTTGCGCATTTAACAACTTGAAGCTGTTTGTTTTCTTCTCCTACCACAAAAATGTCAAATATTTCACCATGGCAAAAGCGAATGAATTTTAATTTAGGGAATTTCAGATATTTCAACATCATTTCTCTTCTGCGAACCTTGTTTTTTATGTATTTTGAGGGGTTGCACGAGAATGAAGATTTTTTATGGTGAAATACATTCAACTATTTGACCCAAAACAACCATCAATCATGCAATGCATATTAACGAACGGAATTATCGCTCAATACTTTCACTTTTTATTTCTACGTCGGTTCGAGAACATCAACATCTAGGAAGCTATGCAAATGACAAGCTCGTCGCAAGTTAAATTTCAAAATCATTAAGACTTTAGTTTCCAGCTCCATTTTATTTACTTTCAATCCCCATTTACTGTGATGTAGCTGTTGGATATTTCCTGTGCTGTTTACAGTTTATAAATACAGTTGTCAAAGGGTGATCACGATATTTTTGGCGAAGTCACAGTTAGAAACAACGCTTAGCCAAGTCGTAGGCTGTAAAGACAACTTGTCATAGGCACAAGCACAATCTGAACCAGGAAAAACTCAACTACTAAGCACCAACTTATGTAATAATTCTTAAATGTAATTTGTTTTATCTACTGTCGGGCCAGATTTTCTCGAGAAACACGGGGAGACGAAGCTTGACAAACTTTCTTCGAAGGTGAGAGAAACTCCTCGAAGATGCGAGCGGAATTTTCCTGAGGGTGGAAAGGTGCGCTGTTGTATATGTGAATGGGAAACGAAGTATTTGTCGTTCTTATATACCCATTTGTTCCTTTATATTCCAAAGATGGTAGAAGTGATGAATGGTTTTTCTTCAGGGGAGCTATAAGACGCAAAAAAGGATTATTTATTAATTCCAAAAATTATCCATTGAAATGGCAGTGGGAATAAAGATCAAGACAACCTCACTCACATACATGCACGGAACCCGCAAGACTCAAAACAAAGGATCATGTGGTCTTGGGGAAGTAATTGAATAATCTCTTCATATTAATTATGTTTGCGTCTTGAGGCTCATTCACTGAACTTTTAAAGTTTATGCTCAAGGAATGTTTACGACCAAAGTTCAGGCAAACAATGGCCAAACTTTTGTATGAGAAATTGATTTTTGCGGTCCAAGTGTGACGTCAGGCTGGCTGGAGAAGCTGAAGTTTTGAGTTAGCGTTCTTGTCTGAATCGAATACTGTTCAAGAAGCTGTAAATAGTTCACCAGCCTTGTATTAGCATGCTCCACGCAAGTACATGCCCTGATGTCATTTGGCAACAGCCCTGAAGGCATTTTTCACTTCATCTCACGATGAAGACGTTAGGTTTTACAACGTATTTACTTTTCAGCCTACACTTTAAAAGTGATTTCCAACTGAAATTTATGATAATTTATTCAAAATCAGATTTCAAAATCTTGAAAGCGATGATGTTTTTAACACCCAAAGGGAGAGAACCCGAAAAATTGGATTTGGAAGAAATAAAATCACAAAAACAATATTTTATTATCTATAATTATGTTTGTATTCAACTTGAACGAGAGGGTGCGTCGGCTAAAACAGGGTGCCGAGACTGCATTTTAAATGAGATTAGTGCTTGATTGCATCAATATGTTTCGCATATCGTCGAGACAACGTCGGCAACATTGCGTCGAAAGTAATAGAGAAATCAAATTATAAAATTCACGACAACGGGGGATTTAAAAAATCAATTAACGAGATATTTAACTTCGTTTGACTGGTGCTGCTATAAGCACATTACGCATAAGGCTAGCCACACACTCGAGTGTTCAAATCGAAGGGGATGTTTCTCAAATTCTTGCTGTTAGGAATACAAATTCAATTTCGAGCTCCGCATGGCAACGAATCTCAAGAAATTGACTTTCAGACTCCGTGAAACTTTACGCAATTCTCTGTCTTCAATTGAGTAGATAGAATTAAATTTCATTAAATTAAACGAAAATTGGAGAGAATTTTTTGCAGCCACTTTAAATCCAATTTTCACTCGAGTGAGAGATAAAAAATTGCGCATGACTAAATGAATGGTGACCGATAAGAGTCGAGCGTTGGGTGAATATCTGCGGGATAATTACATTTCTGTCTCTCACCCCACACGCCCCTCAAAAGCACGTTTTTAGTGCCGAGCGCAGGGACATCATAAATTTTTATGTGATCATTTGCCATGATGAAAAAACACTTCTCTAGCCTCGGCTTTTGGTGATGCGTTTATAAAGCGATTCACAAACATTATGCGTTGTTCGCTTCCAAAATTCACTGTGTCAAGTTTAAACACTGCAAACTAATAAGTGCACACGAAGAACGTTGAAGCAAATCTTCTGCCTGCCAGAGTATTATTACTAACAAGTAATCTGTTTATCAGAATTCAAACACGAATGAACTAAACTGTTGCCAAATTGAAGAGCGTCACGCCATTCTTCTGACAATTTCGATAAAAGTTTTCCATCGTCGATATCAAAACCTTTGCAATGACGAACCAGCAAGGTTAGGTCCCGTGCGCTCGAGGAAAATTGACATTATTTAATTGAAAAAGGGATTACTGTGCGGTACAAATTCATATTCGAGTCTTTCATCAGCGCGTCAAAGGCAAGATAAGGCAGATTAAAATGGATTTATCTTAAAAGCCTTCTTTTCACAGTTTGCGATCGTCACTATAACTCGTTTCGATGTTCAATGTTCGCCCTCTCTGAAGGGTACTCGAACGCATCCGTTTCTATAACGTGACATTAGGGAATAAGCGAACGCAGGTTTTAAAAATCCTCTCTCGATATGAGTTTATGTTTTGGAGTGTCATCGAACATGGCACTGAATAGTTGGAAAATTAATCTATTATTAAACCTCACCATAGGAGTCTTTAATCTGCTTTTTGAAGCTTTCAAAGCGAGAAAGGAGAGAAAATTAATAAAATGAATGCTCTCATGCTCCGATGATGCTTAAAAGAGATTTTAATACGTTAGCTCTACATTAGAATGGAGCTGAAAAAAAGCAATCTCTTGTAGAGACTCGAAAACCACAGAGATCCACTCACTGGTAGAGTGCAAGATCCGAATTTCCCTCAATGCATATAATTCCATCGTTTGTGTTATGTCAAATTGGTTCTGCTTTGTTGGAGTTTCCAAAACTTTCGGCACTGTCGGGCCGGCCGGTTTGGAAAGGGAAACATTTCCACCACTGCACTAGCCAGCAGATTTCAGAATTTAAATAGCCTAGAACTGGAGAACTGCCTAGCAAGCAAAGTGAAATAAATATCTACTTCAGATCACGAACAAAATGAAGTCCGGTTCGATTAAATGAACGTTTCTCAAAGATTTTTGAGTACTTAGTAGAGAAACGAGTGCTTGTGCGTTGAACATCAAATAATAATCATAAATATTTTCCAATTCCGTGATTTCGAGATGAATTGAAAGCAGATTACATAATAATTATTGCTTGAATTTTGAGTCATGCTCTCTTTCTGGAGTCATGAAGTCTCGATTGGACTTTGGTGCTTTAATCAGGATAATTTTTGATTAAAATAATTGAAGCTTTGACATGAATTTAGGGTGAAAACTGGAGGGATGCAAGTTGATGATCAAATAGATCGTTAAAATCTGTTAGTTGTTTAATTATCTCATTTAATTATCAACACAGTTCGTTCCTTCCTTTTCGGTATCATCGATGGGACATTACTGATAGCGTTTCAAGTGGCTTCCGGTCGGCCTCAGATTAGATTCTGTGTATTCGAGTTCTGATTAGATTCGCATTTGATTCATTGATTTAGGGCAGAACAGTGATGGTTTTGATCATCAACAAGAGGGAAGTGACTGAGGGACGCACATTTCATTTCTCTAATACACGAGAAGGAGTCACAATCGAGAGAAAACTTCTGGCAGAATTAAATGTCGGGTTAGAGACTCGATGAAAGAAAATACACGGAACACGACCGATTATTCATAGACATTCGCCGTTCCATAAACCATTACAACTTTTTTGCTTTTTCGTGCCTAATGTTCGAGGAAGTGAAGTTAGAAGGGCGTGTATCCGTCAATCAGAGTTTTCCATTGTGTGACTGAACAATTTTTGCATTTTCGCTCAAACTCTTGAACGATTATCGTTGACATTCCAACTACACTGTTTACATGAAACTCAGTTGATTTTTAATGACGCGCCAACTACCCTTGCAAGAGTTCTTAACAGTGATTACGCTTCCCGCAATATTTATTGAGCTATAATTTTCCATCCACATGATTGCATTGTCGTTAATTTATGCTTGCGCTGCGCATTGTTTATGACTAAAATATTTCACATCTTGAGGGTTGCTTATGGAGAGAATTTAATCAACGAATCATAATTTGCTTGGGTTGTGCTTTAATGACGTCACCTGTTGGTAAACACGTGGGTGATATTTTTTTATTAACTTACATTGTACCTTTGATAACTTATTTCATGATATAATAAGTTCATGAAATAAATTTCAGAATCTGAATTTTTCACCTGATTTGCGGACGTTTTTAATTTTAAAATCAATTTCTCGAGAACAACTGTCAAAAAACTACTAAAGCTGCATGCGGTTTGACTCACTTCAACCTAATTTGTTTAAACCAAGTTTCAAACAGTGAAAAAAGCGTTATCACTTCAACGATGTTTTTATTTAATTTTTTACAGGATTTTTTAGGAAAATTTAAACAACCGTAAATCATTCCAATTCTCGGAACGATTTCATGCAGGACTTATCTCAAAGGAATTGTCGAGAAGGAACAGTTTTACCTTAACTGCAAGGATCAGGTAGAAAAACTGCACACATCGAGCAGTTTATTTTTTATAATTTCTCCTTTTCCTTTGAACATCAATTTCGAGAGCAAAAAAGCAAAAACATTCTTATTCTGGGTATTTTCATGGACCTAATCTTGTTAGGCTTATTTTACAAGAGCTTTCTGAAGTGTCTCAAATTTGGACAGATGACAAAATCGTCATTTCTCTCGACGAACATCTGATCATGAATCTTCATCAACTCCATTTCACACTTCCAATTGACCTTAGGACTTTGCAAATTGTGCTGCAACTTCCATTTTTTATACTTTCAAATATTAATCTCGACCCTTTGAAAAACATCAACCGAAAAACAGATTTAAAGTGAGATTAAGCCAAGTTTTGTGATGCAAACGTAAACAAATTCAACCTCATGTACCAGATAAACTGTGCAGGGCATTTTGCCAATGCCGTCAAGCATTTCATTCTCACCAACTATGTTTGAAGCTTCATATGACGGCATTCGTAATTGACCCATTAATCTATTTTTCTACTCTTCACAGATATATGTTCATTTAGAAGAAGATTGAACTCGAAAGATAAAGCCCGTGCGAGAGAAAGAGCGCAATGGAAGGCACTAACAAAATAACCTCTTGAGAAGACATTCAGAAATTCAGTGGAACTTTTCAATCGTGATAAAAAATTACTCAATTTATGTTGAATTTGATTTGAAATACTTTTTTCGGTCTTATTCTTTATGATGTGTTGGTTACCAGGCACTGCTGAGACGCGAGAACATTTTCGTTAAAAGCGCAAAGGTATTTTCTCCACAGCTAGACTGCTTGGCTATAGCCTCGTGATATTAATGATTTTATTTTTAAATTATTTTCTCTTCCCCAAGCCATACCCATGTCTTTTTATTTTCGCTTTATTGAGTCTCCGTTCGGTACCAGAAAGTAAAAAAGTTCATCAATCAAACTAATGATGGCTGAAACAAAATTATCTTGTGCCATGTAGTGCCCGCGCGAACTAATCATTTTTGGAATGCTGTGGATCACGGGCTTTAGTGAGCGAGATAAATACAAATTAATCATATCGTTACTTCTTTCACCGGAGTTTATTTATTTTTGGATCCCGCTCGCTCCGGACGTTTATGAGATTTTGATATAAATGTTCAAGCAATTAGTCGCTTCAACCAGCCGACCAGGTCAAAAATGTTTTTCATTTGCACTACCGAGCCGTGTCTGCTGGTTTTATATCTACCTCCTCCCAGAGTTGCCGCGCAGTTCCTTTGAAAAAGGCTCAATGAAAAAGTTTGCCAGTCATCCCGAGACTGAGAAAAATGTGCATAAAAACTGATGATGAAGGAGAACGTCAACTCATTTTCACAAGAAATCATAAGTTTTTATATATTTTTTCCTTCTAAAATGACTTATCATTGCGTTGGATAGAATGAGGGGGAAAAATAATTCATCGAAGAAAAGCATGAAAAGTACCTGATGTAAGCAATGTTCCACTACATCCATTTCATTGCAACAAAACAAGAAGAAAAACACACAAATTGCCATTATTGGATTTCACTTGAAAAGCGTTTGGTTTTTTATTGATAAAATACATTCCATTTAGGTAATTGTTCTCTGAAAACCTCTTAACATGTGTTTTTCTGAAAAGCTGAATGGCGAATGCATTAAAAATATTGATGACGGAATGTCTTGAAAATTTCTACAGAAATGGATTGGTTCGTTCTTTTAAGGGTTTGCGCTGGTTCTGAAAAGGTGGAACTGTTGGAATACTTCCACGTGGCAATTACAAGGCAGTCTTCCCCAATGGAATTATTAAACATTGATTCAGTAGTCATTTAACGTTCTCTTAAAAATTGTGTCACTCGTGAAAGCTTATGTGTTTGGCATACTAACAGGACTTCAATTGCTTGAATCCAATGAGACTTTATTCGTGTTTATGTCTAATGTGTTTGCTAGTAAGTTATTTTTGTGCTGAAAGCCTTTTAAAATTTAATTTGTATATAAAGGGACTTATTAACAACATAATGGTCTGAAAAGTGTATTTTCTAAACCAGAAATTCAATAAGAAAGATCTACAGGTTGTAGCTTTTTCTTTCCTTATTTCTCGAAAAAAGATTTTCATCTCTCTGCATTGAATGATTTTCATTCAATGTCCTGAACAAAGACATTTTGGAATGATTGCAAAATCTTTAATAATAAAAATCATTATTCTTTTATTAGAATTTTATGTACATATACCAGTGCTTTTACTTGTAGCCTTTTGTTCACGACCAGATGGATTTGTGATCGCTCTCGTGTCTCTTGCTGAAGCTAAAGTGCAGTGACTCTTTTTATTGCTTATTGTATAATTCAAATCAATTAGCTTAGGCCTGTTGAAACAATTGTTGACGTTTTGATTGGAACAGCACTGGAAATCAGTTGTTTTTTATGTAGGTTGGATTATTTTTAACCGAAATTAAATATGCACTGCTAAGTGGCTCGAAAAACGCGACTGACTCGACAATAAATTACGAATCTAGCAGCAACAGATTCCCATTAAAATATGTAAGCAATAAATCAGCGATACACGCAAATCGTAAATTCCATATCATTAACCAGCACCGCTACTGTTCTCGTGAAGGACTTCATTTTTTCCTCCTTTTCGTAGGTTTACTGATTCGAATGAACACCTGGGATTGTGAAATACACGTACACACATAAAAGACGAAGCGAGCACCTTGGAATTTACGAAAGGGATTTTCTTTTATTTAAGATTTTTTCCTTTTCTCCGCCTGTGTATTTGTGTTTTATCACACGAACGAGAGGGAAAATGACTGAAGACGGCGATAGGTAAGATGGTTCAATGATTTTTTCTTTCGCAAGCCCGACGAAATTATTTTGAAGAGATGTTTAAAGAAATGATCTGGATCTCAAAATCGGTAAACTGTGAGAATTTGTGGATGCTGAAATAAATGGATGTAACTTGATAAGTTTTTTACTTGTGCAGCGGGTAGAAAGGAATCGTTGAGCTTCAGCCTAGTCTACGTGTAATTAGAACTTTTTCGCTTCTCGGTTTGATTAATTAATTTTTTTCTGTTTGTACCTCCGTCTTGAATCTCTGCCATCATCCGTACTTCAAACAGACCTTTATTCCGTCTTAAAATAATATCTTAATCACAAACATCTCTTGACAAGGTTTTTCCTGCAGCGCTCACTGCTTCCCATTTCGGCTATTATCTTATTCTTGAAATCTGGAACATCGGATCCGATTTTAATTTCAATGTGAGAAGAAATTTGTATTTCGAAGAGATTTTTTCGTCTTCTTTCATCTCGGTCTTGGAAATTTATTAAAGCACGAAATTGCTTCTCAAATTACTGTGACTAAATTGCGATGGCGAAATATGTTGTCGGTTCCGTCCGTTGAGTCACGTGGCGGGATTCAAACAACGACAAACTTGTGCTAAATGTGTGTGCTAAATATTTGACATTACTGGGGCTGATGTCGACAAAACTTGCATTCAACTGGAGCAACGTCCCTTTGTGAACGCGCTTTATCAAAAGTCTTTAAAAAATTGAATTAATTCACTTGCTGCTTTGTTCACTGGTGAATAATAACATCCCGAAAGGTGAGTTGGTTGTTCCCTCAGAAGTGTAAAAATCCTGATTCGTTCGGCTCGAATGCAATTGTTCACAGATTTTCGGCAAAAAAAACTGACTAGAGTCACTTCATTCATTCATTGAACAAGCAAACAAAGCAAAGCTTATTCAATTTGCGATGATCACAGCCCGTTCATTGACAATCTACTTTCTCTTGCGACTTGCGATGACAACATGCCGCTTAATTTACATAACCTTCATTGTTCTTTGAGTGTTGCAGGTTCATCCAGTGCAAAAATGGATAATTCTCCGATAAAAGCTGAATTAAAGACGAAAGTCAAGAAAGAGAAGCCAGCAGCCAAAGCGGTAACCATTAGAATGGCGAAGGATTCCATCACCGGGCATTTTTCCGTCATCCCAGGCTACAACTCGGCGACAACTCAACACTTTTCAATTCTACCATCGCAATTCTTGCACAACAATTCGGCAGTGTATGCGCAATTGCAGCCAGTGCCAACGTTTCGGTGAGTTGTGTGAATGTCAATGACTGACTGGTAGATGGAAGATTCGCTAATTGACACGAGACAATACGAATCGCGATAATTCTCGGGGCTAATTTGCATTCTTTTGACGCCACAAATTCCTTCGCTTTTGACTCATCGCGATTCAGCGTTGTTATGCTCTCGTGCACTCTGCGAAACATTCATGTGTAATGAGAATGAAAACATTAAGAACGCTTTTGAGCTTGTAATAAGTTTCATTCTTGTATCAAAACGAACAGAAGACGAATGCGGAATCATTCTATGGAAATTTCTGCTCATCCGTTCTTTCGCATCCATTCCTTGACGGTTTGGAGAAGAACCTCGCTCTTGAGTTTAGTGTTTGGGATCGGAATAGAAACCTGTTAAGGATGAAATCACAACTGGAGGACGAAGAAAGAGCCAAGTATCTCAAAAAGACATTCATTTCAATGCCGAAGCATCATATGCAACTGAATACGAATGCCTTTGCTCTCCTTGTTGTGCAAAAATGTCTGAAAATCTTTGGTAGATAAAAACTTGCTGAAGATTCGTCTGCTCTCGTTACGTTTGTGTATGTTATATTTTTTAATTCCACTCGTGAGCATTACCAACAGCGGAATATTCCTTCGATTAACTCTGCTTTTGCTTTCTAAGCTCGAAAGAAAACATAAATTTTCAACCCTTCTCTACCTTTCATTTCGGTTGTTCTTCTTCCAATTTTCTTGCTTCTATGAACAATATACGACCAGAGAGACATTCAGTAGTGTTGTCAACATCTTTTTATCGGGCTTTGAGTCTTTGTATTTCTATTTCATGAATCAACGATTTGTGAAACCTTATAAAGTTGATGTTCATTTTGAAGTGACACAACTGAAGAACATTTTATCAAAACGAGTTTGCTACGATACGGACGCTCATAGATTTTTTGCGCGCTTAAGACATTAAATTGAACATGAGGATTTCTTTTGCTGTCATTGAAATAAAAAACTTTAAACTCGTTCCAATTTAACCCTTCAGAGTTTCGTTGACGCTTTTCGAACCCCTAAATTGGGAACGGGATGAGAACAAGTCGCACATATTTGTGTTTAGTTGCCAGGAATTTATCTTGCTTGTGTACAGCGATTTACTTGCCATGATTTAGTTACGATTCTTATTAAACGTGCGATAAAATCTCCGGCTGGGCTCTTTACAGCATATTGATACTAGTAAACTGATCGTAAAGTTGGAGATAATAATGAAAAAAAATGTTCATTGCAATGAGCTCCACATTTTGCCTGTGACCCTTAGATCTCTAGAACAAAATCACAAATTATTTCCAACACCAAAACTGGCAACGCCGCTTGCGAAATAGTTGCAGAGGGAAACGCTGTTGACTCCGCCCTTGCTAGCTAGCACCAACACAAACGTTTGCGCAATAAGCAGAACGCGGGCGATTGATTTTTCGTGCTGCCTTGAGTGTATTAATGCGACACTAAAGAGAGGGGAGAAGTATTCAACGTACGAATCATAAGCAAGCACAAGACTGAGAAAATCACCTCTTTCAGGTTTTTTTCGAAAAAGATTTTTACAGACAGAAAGGTGCTTGCGTTACGAGTGGAGGCATTTTTATTGACCTCTCCGGTGTGTTGCGTTTTCCTTCGGCTTTATTGTGTATTCTCAACAGAATCATCTTACTTGAAACGGATTTTTTTGTGCGATTATTTGAAAAGCACATTGAAATTTAATTATGGAATAAAAGTGCACAAGACTTGAACAAAGCGACAGAGTCAAGAGCAGAAATAATAGAATAAAAGATTTCACGAATAGGATCAAGTGATGGTCAAAAGTGAACCTTGAGATAAGCGAAGAATTGCGTCCTTACGAGAAAAAAGAGAGATAAAGATAAGGAAAAGCTAATTTGAATAAAAAAGAAAACATAAAAAGTGAACAAATGATTACGAACCCGCCATCAATTATTCGGAAAGTGTCAATTGAATGATTTAGCAGTGCGCGTAGCGATCTCCTTATTTGGATTTTATCACAAACATGGATTAACACTTTGAGTTCTGAAACGAGATTTTCCTGTCGAGTGTCAATTGTGAAATATTTCCGTTTATGATCGTTGAGAAAATCAACTAAGCGGACCGTTTTGACAGTCCCGACAAACTTTAATCGCTAAAATAGAGAACACTTTAAAGTTTGTAAATATTGTCCACAGTAGAAATCGAAACGAAGACATGTTGACAATGGAAACGGACATGAAAGGGGGAATTCTTCATGCAACGATGCCCCCACATCACCCGTCCTCAATTCACAGCCATTCATCGCCTTACGGAACGCTGGGGCCTCTCGGCATGATGAACTTGCAACAATCACAACTAACTCAGTCGCAATTATCACATCAGACACACAACATTTCGCACATGGCGAACAATGCTTCGAGCTACAATCAGCAAACACACATTTCGCCGGCGCATCAGCAGAACGCAGGTCTAAGTCCAAACCAAAACTCCCAGCAGCCGCCTACAACTCAGCTTAGTAATCACAATCATCACATTACGTCGGGCGGACAAACTCACATGGGCCAGACTGGAAATGCTGGCAGCAAAGCCGCTCAACAGAATGCCGATCGCGTCAAGAGACCAATGAATGCGTTTATGGTGTGGTCGCGCGGACAGCGACGAAAAATGGCTTCTGACAATCCCAAAATGCACAACTCAGAAATCTCGAAGCGACTTGGTGCACAGTGGAAGGACTTGTCAGAAACTGAGAAGCGCCCTTTCATCGATGAGGCTAAACGTTTGCGTGCCGTACACATGAAGGAACATCCAGATTACAAGTACCGTCCGCGACGAAAAACAAAGACGCTTACGAAAACCAAGGAAAAGTATCCACTCGGCGTCGGTTCTTTGATTCAGCAGTCGGAACATCATCAAAGCAATCCCAGTAATCGCAATACGTCATCGCTAGCGAGCTCTCAACAATCAAATCGTGATATTTATCAAATTACGCCAAACGGGTACATGCCCAACGGCTACATGATGGATCCAACTTATGGTGGCACTCAACACAATCCCTACATGAGTAATTACCATCGCTACGATATGAATCAGATGCACAACGCAGCCGCAGCGTCGACGGGAGCCTACATGAACTCATCTGGTTATGGAAGCATGTATGGCAGTGTCTCAGGTGGACAAACGTCTCCTTATGCTCTTCAGCAGCCGGGATCACCATATAACGGTATCCAACAGCAACCAGCTTCGCCTTATGGAACGTTGCAAGGTGGAGGCTCTCAAATGTCCTGCCAAAGTCACAGTCCAAGCGAGTCGAGCATAAAATCCGAGCCCGTTTCACCCTCACCGACAAGCATTGCCACCAACAACAACAATCACGTCATGAAACGTGAATACATTCAACAGCCGTCGGTTCAGCATCATGAACTCAGCCATCTCATGAATATGTATCAAATCCAGGAACCGATTCCATCAGCAGAACATCAAAGATTAATCCACTACCAGCACAACTCGTCGCCTGACTTACAGTCGGCTTCGCAGCAGCAGCAACAAACTCTCCGTATGGCACCTTTGGCGCACATGTGAGATCAAGCTTTCCAGTTTCAAACGACCGCAGTCGACTCATCGTCACCAATTTTGCCATTCAACCATCGTCATCATCTAAAGCAAACTTACAGTGATCCATCTACGGATATTCTTCTCATTAATCGCGCCGGTGTCGAAAACGGTTGTGGTATGATGGATATATCAGCGATTTAATATTCAGTTTAATTCCGAGTATGCAAAATTGAATTACCGCAGAACAGTGAATTAATTGAAACAATAAGTCACAAGCAAAAATCTCGAGTTAGTGAAAAAAATGAAATTAGACAGAAACTTGCGTCAAAATTTGAGTTGAAAATATGAAGAAACTGTGTGATATTTAAAGATACATAACGAGAATTAAAAGGAGAAGGAAAAAATGTTTAGAAACCGCTGAATTAGTTAAAAAAATGACGAACATTCCAATAAGCAAAAATATGGCAAAGTTCATGTCGAACTCAAGAATTTCTTAAAGTGTAAAAATTAACAGCAAAGAAAGACGTTGTAATAAAGAAGAAAACTAAAAGACAAAAACAATGGAGTTGTGAAATTAAAACAAAAGTTATAAGCATAGAATAATTTTTAAGTGGCAGATCCGTGAGAATTTGGTAATTCGTTTTGGCGCTTCCCGTCGCGCGTGCTTTCAACTCCAACATTCCGTCGGATAAAAAAATCGCTGAAAATCTTCCACCGCCTTTCACCCTCCGCCACTTTAGCGCGCAAGCAGCCAAATCACAATTTTATTGTGAAATTGCTTGGATAAAAAATGAAGATGAGTTTGCTAAGTGAATTACCGCGCGCAATTTTTTATCAAACAAATTAGGCATTGTGAATAAAGCTCGAGGAGGCGAGAAGAAGAAGAAAAAACTTTTCTCACGGGGGAAAGGAGAGAAGAAGGCAAAGGAAAAAGAAATTTAATTCTATTAATAAATATTAAGAACGGCGATGATTGGGAAGAAGAAAAGCAGTCAACAAATTACTAAATTTTTATGGTCTCTATTAAGTTATAAAACGACAACATAAGCCAGTGTCTAATGTACATAGAAAGAAGCGCAAAAACGTCTCATTTTAAAGTTCTATCTTACTTTAGTTTTCCTGTGAAATCAACTCATTCATTCGAATATTGAAAACTCGACGAAAAATGCTCACGAAATAGTTTTTCACCAAAACTTTTATAAACATAAGCGCGCGAGAAAAAGCGAGTTGAAAAAGAAATCTTCGAAGAAGCGAGAAAATAAAGAAAATCAAAATTTATTAACATCAACATTATTGAATCTTTCTTTTGTGCTGCAAAAAATCTCATTCCGATTGATGAATTCTTGCTTGGTCTTTCGCCAACTTAAACCAGAAACTGTGAATATTAACATTGATGCAATCATTCGAGATTTTATTTAAAAAAGATTGCACAAAATTTATATTTTTGATTACCGATAGTTTTCGTGCGTAGCAGAGCTTGTCGAATCAAGGAGCCGCCGCGTTATAGCTTGCAATTGAAAGCGTGCTGACAAAGACGATTACGGAAACAGCTTTCTTGATTCGAAAAGCTGTTCTATAAAGAGAAAAATTAGAGAAGCGAAATTTACATTACGATCCTGGGCTGTGCCTTTGGAATACATTGGAAAGCCCCATTCAAAAGATTTATCATTTAGTATATCGCGCTTCTTCTTGAGTAGAAAGCGAGAGACGGTAATTATTATTTCTTCATTAATTATTTTTACCTTAATGACATAAGAAAGTTATATCAAAAAATACCAAATACAATTTTTTTAATGAACAAATCAGGACCCGGTTAGTTTTGGGTTTTTATTTATCACGCTTGCTGCATTAACAAAGTGAACATGCAAGCACCATAAAGAGAAAGAAAGAGAATTTTAGATACAACTTTAAAGACTTTACCTATATAAGTATTAATTTTTATGCATTTAATAAAAATGATTATCATTAAGAAAATATTCATTCAACTTTCTTCTTTTTCTTTTTTCGCAATTTTAATGTCACAAAAAATACTTTAGATTCATAAATCTGAGAAGAAGAATGGAGAAGAAAAGAGAGAATCTTAGAAATAATAGAAAAGTAACTAAATGATTAATTAAAAGACAAAAAGTGACAAAAAGTTAGAAATTGTATCATCACAAAAATGACATTAAAATAAAAAATGACTCAAAAAATTTAAAAAAAGTTTGGTAGTTTAACAAATATTCACGCTATTGTCCAGTGTCACTTAACACTAACAATACTTTCCGCTTATTTATTCTGTTTGTTTATTATTTCAGGTAACGTTAATGTTTTCATATGAACTCATGCTTTTTTGTGTGTTCTGACTGGCACAATTGAAATGTTATAGGGTCAATTAAATTGATCACTCTGATAACTTTTTTCTCTTTTGTTGTAACTTTTTGCCAATTTCTGGGATGTGCAGTGTAACGCACTTTTTTACAAAATTTGAAGCAACGTGCAAGAAGTTTGTTGAAACTTGTTAATTGCAATTTTGAATATTTTGAAGCTAAATTTCAATCTAAATCCCATAGCGACAGCCAATCTTCCAACCGCAACTTCCCCAACCGAGTAAGATTTCTTTCAAACAAATAGATCTCAATTATTCAGCACGGCACAGAAATTGTTTTACGAGTTGTTTAACTTTTCAAGCTTTCAATCCACAGCAAACCCTACATCATTAAAGGCATTTCAAAAAATTCTTATGCTATATTAGTTTCCTTTCTCGATCGTTCGCACTCTTTTTCAGGGTTACCGACGTGAAATGAAATTGATTCAGATTTTCGACTGCTGCTACTGTTTAAGAAGCTTAAAGACACAATTGTTATGCTGTTTCTTTCAAGTTTGCATGTCGCTTGTTGTAAGAATAAGCAACCCAAAATAACAACAAAGTAGAATCGAGAGAACGAAAGGAAAACAGACATTTTGGAGGTGGCAGAATAATATCAAAGAAGCAGCAGGCAATGTGTGCAGACAAGTTGGAAAGCATATTAAAGTTGTGCAAACTTAAAGTTGGAGTGTCGAGTAAGTCCGACACGAAAGAGTCGCTGTTTAATGTTGGATTTAATGAAAAGAGTTGATCGCTTAGCATGGAACACGGGAAATGATTGCAGTAAAATGTGGAGGCAAAAATGAATGCAATTTAAATGTTGTGAGAAATGTACAGTCTGTCGTAAAGTATAATAATCTAAGCGAGAAGAATGAAATTGCTGCTTCTGTTGCCTGTTTACTGCATGAAACTGGAAGATTAATCAAAAATTAAAGACATCGCACAACTTTCCTGAATTAATTATTGAGATGTGCGTGGGGAAAAACGATTTCGATTTCGTGATATAATTCACAATCAAAATCAGAGATTCGTCGTTCGTGATTGCGAGGAGAATTTAAATTCCGCTTAATCCACCAATAATAAGCGATTAATTTACATTAAACCAATGGCCCACATAGCAAGATTCCATTGAATTCAAAAAAAAAATTATTTACATTGTAGCATCAAAGCACTTCAACTTCTGCAATGCTGTGGTTTGCTTGTCTTGATGCTTTTATGTCAAAGTCAGGTGGGACAGAGTTTCGCAAATTTTGGCAAAAAGAATGAAGGCAGCAACGATACCTGATAAAAAATCTTAATCTGGCATTATTTATGAATGAAACGTTGTTTTGAACAGTTAAAAAGTCACGTCATTGTAAATGTTTTTAAGAATACGACGAGAGATTTGAACTACCGTGATCTCTCACAGTCTTGGCGTCTATACACTCTGACGTCATTTCTAGATAAAAATATAATTCGGCGTTTCTGATATCCAAGCAGCTCCAATCGAACTACGAATCTAAGCTCTAAACGAGGAAAAAACCCGAGTTGGTAAAGAGAAAATAAAGAAGTATCCAAAAGTTTTGAAGGTCTTTTGTGTAAGTTCCCACGTATATAGTCATTTATAAGAGTTTTTTTTTATGATTTTATCACTTTTAATAATTTTCTTATAAGCTTTAAAATCATGGGCTTAATTAATAAAATTTCTTCATTTTGAGCTAAACGAAGAAATAAAAAATAAAATGCGATGAAGAAGAAGCTTTCCTGCTCACAAAAAATCGTTTTCACACCATCAATTCACCGGAGATGATGTTCCATCGTCTTTCCCAATTCAAGGAAACCATTTAAAGCGTCGCGTTACGCTCGCACAGCATGATCCCTCCAAAAACTTGTCTTGAGGTGTTATTTTTCTCACAAATTTGCAAATGTGAAACTTTTAAATAAATCATAGAAAATATTTAATCACAATAAAAAATATGGAACGGAAAATTAGTGTTGAGAAAAAAAATGTAACCTTAATAAGACGATTTTTATCACCATCATTCACAATCGTTTTAGTACTTTCACACATTTTTATGGTAAAATTAGCAGTTTTATGGCTGTTTAATGATTTTGGAGGGCCGAGACCGAGGGAATCCAAGCAGGAAGAGCCGTGCTTCAACATTTTCTGAAAAATTAAGCAGTTCTCGAGTCTGACGGTTCGTATGGTGGAGCTACATACCGTTGACGTGTATCAATTTCAAGCCCTGAGAGCAATATCGCTCTCATTGTCAACCGGTGAGGAAACATAACGAAGCGAAAAAAAAAAGAAATCTGAAAATCAGCCACCATTAACTATCATCCGGTTGTTCTCTTACTTCACTTGCTTGTGAGTCATTGAAATGTGATTCTGTTCTGCTTGTAAACTCCCAAATTAGAGTTTTGAAAGTATCGAGCCGTTTTCATCGTTGATGTTGTTGTCATGAGCCGTACTGCACATTGATTTTTCGTGATATCATTGAGGGGTGGTTCATTAGTGTGATCAGAAGGTGAAGTTGTTCGATGATCGATGAAAATTATGACAGGAAACTCGGAGACCACTTGCATAATTAAAATCCGGCATTGACATCTTTCACCAACTGCCACTATTTAAAGTTTAAATAACTGTCAGGCTTGCTTCCTAAAATAACACGCACTCGTTGGTAAATTAATGACGCAAATCGTAAATTCTCGTCATAACCTTTCTTTCCAGTTGCGAAGTTGCAGCCAAAATGTTCAGCTTGAAAATATAAATTCCTGCACAACATCGAAGATTTATCTCTGGGATCAACTGGAGAGAAACACGTGTTCGTGCATGAGCCGTTGCGATTATTTTCATGTTGAAATTTTAACGTGCTCGCAGAAAACTCAGAGCTGGGCCCAAGACCACACCTGTTTAAAAAATTCTTTGAAAGCATGAACTCACTGTTTGAAAAATAATTTAATCGAAAAAAGGTAAAAGAGAGATTTCAATGCGCTGCCACGATGTCTGCAAAAGTGAATTCATTCCAGGAAGAATTCCTAGACTTACATAACAAATCGAAGAAATTTCGGCGCTCAAAAAGAATCGTCAAAAATTATCGATCTCGAAGGTTAAAATCTAAAACTTTTTGTTCTCTTTAGATCCCGAAAAAAGATTAATGATGTGTTTTATAGGCCTATCTCTCAATCTCTTGGACTTGTTGTTGTTACTGTTGTTGCTTACAAGCAAATGGTGAGAAGAAGAAAAAATCATTAAAAATAAAATAAATCAAATTCAATGTTAAAAAATGTTGAAAATTTATAGCTTTTTTGAGAAAGGGCTCAATTTAGAAGTGATGTCGATTCAGTTTTCTTTATACAAGGAGATCTGATACAAGATACGTTTGTCCTTCTTATGTGAAGATCTATTTAAAAGATAAATAATAACTAAACCTTGTGACATCGCTGATAAATTAAGTTCACGGCGTCCTGAGGTCTCGACCATTATAAACATCTCTACCTACATCTCTTAAAATTTGAAAAAATCGACTAAGAAGGAATGCGAAAAAGTTTTTTCTTAATTTACAATCCTGAAAAATTCTCAGCTGGTGATTTTTGTCCTTTTTCTCTCGCTCGACTTTTTTCCTGCAAAAGGCATCGTTCGATTTATTTTCGGTCTTCAGAAAATGTCATGTGTGGTGATTGACTGACTTTTATTGTGTTGAACTCCGTTCCCTGCCGTTGTTATATTTTTGAACCAGAGTTTCAAGGTGAAAAATGTTCGTCGTCCCATTTTTGCCTGTGTCACTCTCTCCGATTCCTTCGCACCTTTCCATCAGTGAAAACGAAAGAAGAGAACTAAGTACAATGCATTCTTTGAAATTTACAGGTTTTTTGACAAAATACCAAAGCGATACAGTAAAATCATCGTAAGGTTCTCGTCTTTCTTTGAATGAATTTTCGGTCATGTCACTTTTCCAGGAAGAGGCAATCAAATAAAAAATGCATGAAACGATCATTGTATCTCCCTCAAATAACATGCTTTCAAGCACCATCAGAAACAATCGTATGTTTATCCATTCACAAATTATTTACTGGTATCATTGTTGTTTAAGAAGCGATCGTTATAAACACGTTGAATTCGCTGGGATGCTTGGACAAGGATTGCTTTTAATATTTCAGCAAAAGTTTTTTTGATTGATCCGATCCAAAGTCGACTAGATTTACCGTCGACTAGATTCAATAGATCTGTTCACTTTAATTATCAAACAAGTGTCGCTATGGTACAGGTTATCGCCCGCCGTAATAATAAATGGAATAGAAAACAAGTGTCGCATTCACTGCTTTCAGAATTCAGTTGATTATTTTTTGACGAGTCTGCAAATACCTCATAATCACCAATCACAAGTTATTTGCAATATTTGCGCACCAGCTCAGCGTAAGTATTTGAATTCTAATTAAATTGTCGGCATTTTCTGATTTTGGGATTATTCTGAACGTTCGCATTATCCTGGACCGAAACTGGAATACTTGGAACTTAATTATTTTTCATTGTGCATTCAGAAGCTGCTCGACTAAAAAATATCAATAAGCATCATCCACTGGGTGGATTATCTTAAAATACACACAAGAAGGAGAGAAGAAATAAAAGAATTTCGCAGAAGAATGAAGAAAGTGAAGAAACATTGAAGCTGCAGATGAGAGGGTGGAAGTGGACAGAGAGATTTGAATGTTAAGAGTTCGTTCCATAAAAAACACATACCACAGGACTATCTTCTCACAAGTATCGCCCGCCGTAATAATAAATGGAATAGTTATCGAGGCTGAGAGGAAAACGAAGAAGAATAATCATTCTTGATGGTAATTTAAACCTACAAAAAATCTGTACGGCAGCAAAATATTTACCTGGAAGATGGATGAGTAAACGAGAAAATAGCTTCAGCTTCTCTAAAGTTTCATTTTTTAAATTTATTACGAAAATAAGATTTCGTTCGTTGATGAATCGTCAACTCCGTTCTACTGCGGATGTGTGGGAGTAAATGTGCGTATCAAACTGTGACGTGCACCAAATCTGAATTTGTTTTGAAACCGAATTTTAATTTCAAATTTGTGTTCTCGTCTTGCTTGGATGCATTTTTTAGTCGGTGCTTTTTTCATCAACCATGAACAGGGGTCGATGGCCATTAACGTCATCAATGTCCGGGTCAAAGATTGTGCATGATCTGTGGGCACTTTGAACTTTGTACAGATAATTTCTAATTCGAAAAGGCTTGAAGTCAACTGAACGTTAGAGTTTCATTGTAGATATCCGTTGAGCATAGCACAGGCGTATTAAAAATATTTTCTGACACAAAACCATGACGCAACCATTGAATTGCGTCATTAGATGACGATAAAAATAATTTAGTTATTGCAAATAAATGCGGTCATGGAATACGATATTCTGTGTAACCCAATCCATTGCTTCCTTTCACGAAAGAGTTTTCTCATGTTTCCCAAGTACGGGAGAGAAGGTCCAGGAAACCTTCTTAAGTGGGGTGGAGAGATAAAACCTTTTGTTCTTCATGCTTCAAGATTCTGCTCTTAAACTTCCGATGCTCAAGTTTTTACCGACCTCAAATCAAATTGGGATAAACGGTCGCTATAAAATACATTACAGGAGACTTTTTCCTAAAGTTCGTCTTCATTGCACGTTCAGTACGCTCATGCGAGGTGGAAATAAATTAAAATCATGATATTTGTTTTGATTATTTTGCATTTTAGTTCTGTGGAAATTTACTATTCCCTCTCCCGCCCATCAACTCCACTCGTCGTTCAGTTCCGGTTACCGGAAATATAAAAAAGTCAACTCATTAAATATCTGAAGTTTCATGTATTGGGTTCGAATTTTATTTAAAATTCAATTGTTTTCCCACATACTCGGATGTTACTTTTAATTCCTAACTTTTTCTCGTTCCAACCGACGTGTAAATTAGCGAACTTAATATGCAAATGAATTTTACAACTATTTCCTCTGCTTTCTGTTTTCAATCACCGCAGTGGGATTGCCGTTCGTGATTTGTCGACACACTCAGTGCACTGCGCGCGTACTTTATCAGATAAAGTCTTGAAGTTCCCAGCGTAACAGGTTGTTAAGCTGAACCGACATTATTTATTTATTTAAAAATTAAACATCGGCTGATCCCAGACATTGCACACCAACTGGTGGCAAGAAGTGAAAACCAACAGTTTCGAGGCATTTTGAAACAGTTGCTTCTAATTATAGATCCACCAAAAAACTCCTAAATGATGAGTTTAAAAATCATAAGTTTCGTAGTGAGTTGTTCAGGAACTAAATTCTGAGAAGATTGAAATCTAATGGATATGAATCATTCGATAGTTCTCTTCATAATTTCATAATTGTTTCTTCTTCTCTTTTCTACATTTTTTACTTTTTCCAAACTCGCGGTAAAACATAAAATTCGTTTCTCGATGAACTTCAAATTCTTTACTCGCCCTCTCCCGAATTAACGTTTCTCGTCGGTAATGTGTCGAGTCATTTTATATAATCATTATTTAATCAATAAAACCTGATGATTTACACACTAGCACCATTAATATTGGTTCATGCACATCACTTGTGTCTGTCGAACGGTATAAGAATGATTTAATACATATCAGAAATATCCTTTAATTACAGTTCGAAGGTAAATTTTAGGTTCAGAATATTATTTAATTCCAACGTTAATGACATGAACTTTCGTTTTTACGCCCACGGTGGTTTAGGGGTGTCTCAGGTGCTATAAATCATCAAAATTCGTCAGCTAGGATTTCAGGCAATGTTAGTTTGGTGAATTAAAAGCGTGACGTTCTTGTGTGAAACGTGCCAATGCCGTCAATTTCCGGTTAAAATGTTTCCGGGTATTATCACTGATGCGTGAAACGTTTCACAGGCACGGTTCGATGTAACTTGCATTTTTTTAATGCTCAATTGGCAATCACGATTCTCGTCAACTCTACTTCAACAATCACTGGTTGGGCTGAGTTGACAAATTATCCAAAATCTCATAGCATTTCTTCACCTCTCAGCAACTTATTTATTTCTTCATATTTAATCTTTTAGTAATTAATTACTTTTTAGTCTTAAAATATTTTTGAGTTTCGTTCATTTCCAAATAACAACACACTTAGAAACTCTACCTGACCTAAGGAATTAAGAAGAAAGAGATGAAAAATGCTTTTAACTTGTTTTGAGGCCGCAAAGTCTGGCCCGAGTTCATCTCATGATTTTTATTTTTCTTAGAACGGATTCGGTACACTCTTGAAATTTTCTGCGTACTTATCCATAAGTTTTGTCTTTGAATAATTAATTTGAATATTTTTCTAGTTCTGTTCGTTTGTGGTCGCCCACTTGAAGTTTTTCTATCTAAACTCATGACTTTTATTTGCAGGAAGATTGGTTTTTTTATTGCACAGGGCGTTGATCGAGGCGTTTAAAAGGACAATTTTGAGGTAAAGCTTCGAGTGCTCGAACGAAGTTCGTCATAAATTATCGCATATTCGATATTTGTGAATTAACGTCGCATGGAATAATGGCTTTCAAGAACGTGAAGAGAAGAGGAGGCGAAGAGAAACTCTCGGCTGCCCTTAAACTCACCATGTGAAGGCAATAAAACTCTTCACTCCATGATCTTAAAATTCTTACGTCTGATTTATGAGTGTGAAATGCTGAAAAAAAAGAAGACTTGAGGAGAGAACTGTGAAGTGAAGGTGGAATATGTTAAATGTACAATTTTTCTGCGGGAGACTTTCCTAAAAGCCAAAAGAACTTTCAATTACCCGCTAAAACATGTATTTAGAGTTCTGTCACAAGTATATGCAAAATGGTCATTTCAGACCTTTACAATACTGCCTGCTTTTGTTTGTAAAGTTAAAGCAATCGTTTAATCGATGTGAAGACAGCAATTGAGACGAAGAATTATGTTTGTCACTAATTGCGGCACGACGGTCAGCTAATGCATGCTGTTTGCTTACACACAGATCCATTTCATGCTGTATCGAGTAACGAAACGAATGTTTTTTTGGCAAACGCTAACCATTTAATAATCACAAACAACATTAATGGTCTCATATATATTAGAATTGCTTGTCCGAGCAGCGTTCACGTTTCATCTACCACATGTACAAATTTGTCAATCAGCCATGTTAACCACAGAATGACAAACAGTCTTAAGTTACCATCCGTACCATTTCAACCAGATACATCACATCTGTTACAAGGAATAGCCTGAAATGTTATGAGCTTCCAGTTATCTGGGAAGTTCATCGACGATTTCAACAAAATTAAGTTGCTCAACTCATTTTTAAATAGACAATAACTCACTACTCCGTATTAAGATCGGTTACAAAAAGTCAAACCTCAATTAAATCTGTAAACCCTAAATCGAATCGAATTCCTTTATTAGTTTTCTCTTAAGCCGCGATGTGACTCCGAATGTAATTTTTCTACCGTCTCTCAAATAGCAAGAAGAAGAACAAAATCCTAAAGACACAAAAAATTATTCGTATCTTTTGTTAAGCAAACGGAAGCCGCTGATATTTTTCATCTTGTCATCAATTGAATTTCAAGTTTTAATTAAATCGAAATTATGTGAGAAAAAAAGAGTGGATTTAACAATTTTTCATTAATTAGAAATGAATAAAAACGTGTTGGAAAGACGTTTAAACCGATTGGAATGCCTAACTGGTGGATTATAAAAGCGATTCAATTAATCTTGTATATTTATCTTAATTTTAAATGTTCACATGAAGACATTACTCAATTCCGAAAAAAACGAAAAAAAAATTAAGTCAATTAATTAGGCATTTTAATTTTCGGGAGTGAACAAATTTTAATCTTTGATTCCCATAGATTTGTTTTTTGTCAATTGCTTTCGACATTGAAAATTTATACTTAGTGGAAAGATGGATGAAAGGCACCATATCGTGTGTGTTTGATCGAACATGACCCCGCTCCATGCATACACGAAAAGTTAAACAAGCTCCTCAAAAGGGAATTAAGCAAACTTATTGGATGAGCGTTCAGGAAGTTAATGAGGAAATGACGAGCGCAACGAACGGCATTAAATATTAATTCTTCATTATTTCTACACATCGTAAGACTGTTGACATTGCGTCTTTCACTCATTTTGCGATAAAAACGTGCTGGCAATAACGATCAGTTGTGTGCACGAAATTTCAACATGAATATGTCGGGGAGAAATGTTTTCATACCCGCTCCCAGGCCGCAGGCTGTTGGTGCATTTTATATTAGATGTGCTGCAATTATTGAGGAATTGGCCGTGCTGGAGCTGCTAGTCAATGACGCCAGGCATGTTTGGAGTAGTTTTCAAAATGAAAAAAATTCGTTGACATTTCAGATACGAGTTGAGAAAATAAATCAATTTAAGTGAGATTCTCTGTATTTCTTCCAAATTAGTTTCCAATATAAAGGATTGAACAAGGCCGACGACTGTTCTAGATTTATATTTTGGTTGAATCGATGGAAGAGTAAGAAATAGATTCGGTGATATAATAATTTGTTGCGGTTGGGAATCGTCGTTAGTGAGTTGATTTATACCTCACATAATAATAAATGGTGTCTGATAACTTAAAACAACTTAATGTCATTCTCCGCGTGTCGGTCCTGTTATTGATTTATTTATGGTATTCAAATTTATTCTAATACCTCAGATCATTACACAAAATTAATACCAATAAAAAAAACTAATCATGATTTGTGTGAACAACATTGGTCGGCACTATTATGGACGCTCGTCGGATACGAAACCGAAAATTAAGTTGTCAAAGAATTTTCTCCAAACTTTTTGCAAAAACAAGAGAGTTTATAAGACAAAAGCGGTCATGACATTCGTCTGAATGACTAAATGACGTTCAGGTTTGCTAGTTTAACGTCTTAGTTCAAATAGAGACATCAAGCTGGTCAATTTTAAAGCAACGTAAAGAAATAGTTCAGCCTTTTATGCTTTGAGTGATGCTTGTATGCCAGAAGTCTCTATTTTTGTGCAAATCTAAAGCTTTCATCAGTCCTAACTTTTTCTGGTTCTCCAAGTTTATCTCATCCAATCATCGAAACGAAATGAAATAAAATTGGCAACATCACAGTTTTACAAATCCAAGCCCATACGAGAGTGTTTCTTGGAATTCCACAAGCTTCTTCTATGCACGTGCGTGAAATTAGATTATTTATTTGATTTTATTACCTAAGAAGCAACGACTTTTCTCCGGGTTTCATTGAATTCTTCCTGCTGAGGCGATTGAGTGACGTTTGCATGTGTTTTCAATTGCTTTTCTCTCGTATTTTTCTTATATTAAGTAATTGGACAGAAAGAAGAAATGTAATTATAGTTAAACAGTTGAAGATTTGATATAAAAACATGCTAATCAGACGATCTTCCGTCTCTGACTCGACCAAGTTTTACCTTGCGCTGTAAATAAACAAATCCATTCTCTTCGTAGTTCAAGCGGAGATAGTTTTTCTGATACGCTTTAAAGTCGTAAGTGTGCTCAAGTTAATTTTCATGAATTCATGGAACCGTGAACAATCCAGAAGAGTTGATGGACAGGGAATGATAGGAATGTTGTTGATGTAATTGCTCGCTCTTTAATTCTTCTGTTATGATTATTTCAAATTTATGTTGAAGTATAATGAAATTAACTCGATAATTTGAGTCATAACTGAACCTGTCGTGCTTCTCGTTTAAACAGCGCGCAACAAGCATGCTATTAAAGAGAAACGAGCTTCCGAAATCACTTTAAAGAGGCACGAACTAATATAATTTAAGTTAAACAAAAGAAAATGATAGACGAAGCGACCCATTAGCTGGCTGCTTGGTTGAAGAATATTTGCGTAACGTAGTAAGGTAGATTTCATTAACATGGATCAAGTAATCGAAAAGCTATTTAGAACGTGGTTCATCTGGCCAGGTGATGAAGCAGTTTTTATCCACAGATTTTTATCTCGTTAATTATTTATTTCACTATCACTCTGCTTTGCTATTTATTTTCTCGTTTCGACAACTCTGAAGGCTTTCTGAATTCTCTCTTGAACTCATTATTCAGGAAAATAACTTTTTAAGCGTATATCGAAATTAAGAATCATGCGTGTCAAATGACTATTCATGTGCATACATAATGATCGACACGTAAACTGCCAGTACGAAAGAGATTTCAACTTAAGCTGAATAATTCAGCGTCAAAGCCTCGAACTCGATGCAGAATAATTTTTCTCTTTAGGCGACAAAGTTCCTGTAAAAATAACAAATCGGAAGCTTAAGGTTCACGAGCAAGAACAATATTTACGTGAATATTTCTCAAAGTATGACTTAAAGACGTGACATTGCTCACCTCAGAAAATAAAACTTCGTCAAAAATGCATAATCGAGGTCTTCAAGTCATATGCTGATTCGTTCAGTTTCCACACGTGCGAGCCAGCATCTTTTCCATCCCACCGAGATTAATGAATTGCGGTCATTATTCCAGCAGGGCTGCTGTTCGTTGATTGATTGCAATTAACATTCTTGTTGTGGTTTTTTAGGCGAATCTTACGATGAGTTTTGATGTCGTGCCTATACTTGGTCTTTGGGCATAGAAAATTTTTGCAAAAGAAAAAGTTTTGCGCCGCTCAATCGTGAATTTCTAAATCTGGTTTCGATCGATCGCCGGTCAAGATTTTAATTACAGTTAAAAACTAAGTTTAATGATTGCTTATTAGAAGTTTCTCGCCTTCGTCTCAGCGATCGAATAACTACGTGAGATTAATAAAAGTGGTGATTAAATTTCTTAGCCGTGCCAGCCCTTCACTCACTAACTCTTTTCCGATCGATATAGCAGGATAAAAAAAAAACATAACACGGCACAAAATTAAATTAAACAGTCATAGCAACGTATTCAAACGAATCCCGCGATGTCGAGCCGCTCGAACGTATTTATTACTTTTGATATTTCGCTGTCTCATTGCATTTCTCACTGCTTTTTCTTTTCAAAAGTTCCGACGAGAGTTTCCAACAAAAATGTGCTGCGTCAGTGTTAACTACAGACATTTAATTAAATGTTAAAAATAAATTCGTACAAGCGCTTAATATCTAGACACGTTATGTTGTTTTGAGGTGTTCGGCTTGTGACGTCATGTACTTCAAGCGTGTTAATTTTTATAAACTTGATCAAATTTGATCATGATTCTTTGCACAGCACTTCAATTTCGATTTTTTCAAGTAAGGCAGTTATAAATTTGCTGTCATTTTTTATTTCCGTTTTTTTAGACAGTTTCTCGCTCCAATCTCTTTGCATACAACTTTCAATATTTTTAAAATTTACACGATTTATAATTCTGTAATTGTAAGCTTGAACCTCTATTTGTCTTGTTTTTATGCTGCACCACGAGATGTAGCGAGAATCATCCCGTGGAATTCATTAGCAATATATAATTTTTTGATATTTATCAGCCATTTATCGCCACAGTAATCTTCGGTCGTCTACTGTTACACCATCACTGGCCGTGCTACCAAAAGCCTCACAAGAAGCTTGCGGTGATGAATTCGAGTCTGCTCCCTGTAAAAGAGTTTAAGAAGACATTAAAATCACGGAGAGAAGTCTCCTAATCTTTTTCCAACATCTGATTCAAAGTATCATATATCAAATCTCACAAGAAAAATTAAAGACGCTTTTATCTAAATCAATAAGTTTCTTCCATTCTCTTGTTTATTTTCAAAGTTATTAAACGCTGCCACTTTTTACCGCTACTGGTATTTGATATGTTTACATTTATATTTGGAGACTTCAGCTAACTATTAAGAAATCATGAAGAGAAGTTTGTGCCACTTATAAATCATGAGCTACGAATGAGTTTTCTAACGACAAAGATAATTCGTTAATCAAAAATCTTCGAAATTCAAATTTTATTTATTCACAGTTTCTCAAGTTTTGGCACGTTTCATTAAAATGAACATATTCCGGACGCTTATAAAAATAGTTTCAACAGTTTTTAGCGTACTCAAACAATACAATTAATTTTTGTCGGAACTTTATCAAGGAAACGAAACTTAACACGTCTAACGCAACAATCTAGTGTCGCCCCATCCAACAGGGTCGCAAGCCGCTGTTCATTAAGCTCTCAATAAATATTGCATAAGAACTATGGTTAAAAAATGAATCAAGAGCAACCCTCGCTGTAATTAAGAGGTAAATCAAGACACTTCATCGGAGATAGCTTAATTCGATTTACAATTAGACATTAAAAATCAATGTATTGTTAAATGCTGTTGAACTCCCACCGTTGAATACATAATTTATAAATTGATTATCGCACAAATAAAGCAACCACTTCAAACGCAATCGAAACACAAACATAAGGAAAGAAAAATGTTCACTCGCTTGTTTATGAGCTTGAAAATTGTTGTTGTTATTACACTTTTTAAATTTATGCACCCTTTGTAGTCCCTCGAAGGAAACATGAAAAGCAGCGCAGCGAGATCAAGAGATGTGACAGAAGGAGGAATAAATAGAAAGTTGCAGAGAGAAACCCTCAAATTACAGCTGAAAAATATCGTAATCATGTTAAGCTGAGGACAAACAATAATTGTGTGGGTGTATAGTTTTTTTTATTATCATTTGGGCCTTGATTGAGTTTTATTGCACCAAACGCTTTTGTTCTCACTTTCGGTGCTTCTGGACGTAACACATGGGAATTACCAAACTGAAAGGGGTTTTGTCGAGATTATTAAATGTTTTTGGAGATTATTGACGTCACTTCACGTGCTGCCGACCTGTTGAGACTCAGTGCGTGAAAAGCATACAGTGCCCCTTAAAATTAAGTTTTAACTTTGATTAAGATGTTCAGCTGTTATGTCTAAGATTTCAACTTTGTATACTCTTTTTGATGGCATTTAAATTTCAACGAAACAAAAGTAGTTAAAACAATTTGTAGGTGGACATAGTTACGTCAAATTTAAACCACCCCTAAATGTTCTGTCAATGTTCCTGTTCCCTTCCTTCGCCTTTCCAATAATAATTTGACGCAAAGTTCGTTTAACTTCGTTAATTTTGATGCCAGATTTATGTCTAAGTATCGACGATGGGATGTGCCACAAGTCGTTCTGTCTGACTCACCTCCGTGTATGTGTCTCAAGTTGAAGTTCGAAAGGTGTTAAAAATTATGGTTTCAAAGCAAAAAAGCGATCTCGTCGAACGCAACAAATGAATTTAGCCGACTCTTGAAAAAAACACATTCATCATTGGGGATAATCGAGAAGGTTTGTCACATTGTAATGTTGACGGTCTAAAATGAGTCCTTAATCTAACATAATGAATAGACCATTCTCAGAAATGAGTTGATTTCTTCTACAAAACACTCAAATGAGCCCCGATAGGCATTGCCCGAGAGAATTTGTTATTCACATAATGAATTTTTAAACCGGCAACACAAATATGCACGGCTGTCTTTTATTTCCAATAGTCATCGTGTTAAAACTGTAACCAAAAAAAAACTGTTCGCCGAAAGGGAACGTTCAGTGAGTACGTTGAGCTTTTCTTCAAGAAGCAGCGAAAAATAGTCGATAATTATCACGATTTTGGTCGATTTTCAAGGCTTCATACTCCCCATCACGTACACAACGAGCGTTCCCATAAAGAAAAATCTTCAAATCATCGGATGATAAAATTGTAAAGTATTATTAATGATTTGCTGGAATATGAATAAAGCGAGATATCATAAATATCTTGTAATTTCAAAGTATCATATTATGAGTTTCGTGACTCTTCTTATCCACTTCGTCTCTCGACGGTTCACAGTCGAAAGAAGCATTTAGAGTGTAATTTGACTTAACCTCAGCTGTATTATCTCTTTTCCTGTCGCTTATCTATTAAATGTTATTAGCAACAGATTGATTGACATGTTATGATTTGTTCAAATTAAGTATTGAGTTTGGTTTCGAGCGCATCAATGTGGTTTTGACCAATTTTGTTTTCTTCTTTTCAGAACTTCAGAAATTCGGGTTGCGTGCTAAATGCAAGAACGAAGTCATTTAGATCGGCAAAAGCCCTTAGATTAGAAAATCTGTTTCATGAGGGTTTGTTTGTCGTTGATGTTTGGTTTCTAAATGTTAATTTTGTCTAGCTTTTCTACTTAGAACTTCAATACGTCACTGTTAAAGCACTTGTTAACCACAGACGAAATCAGAAAAGGCAACGTGTTATTAAATACGATATAAACTGTTATTTACATCGCAACAAAATAATATGCCGTAATTCACAACTTTTTCAAAAATAATCCAAGGCTTCGTCACAAGATTCAAGCCGGATTTCTCTCTCACCTCTGGTACGCAAACCCTCGAGCGCTTAACAATCTTAAACAGAAGCCTGAAGATCCGACAGCAGTAATGATGAAGAAGATTTGTTGCAGCCAAAAATTGACAGCTTTCAATTAATCCTTATCTCACACCATGTTGATAGCTACCATGTTACATTCATCTGCATACGAGAGCACATAAATTGGAAGATTGTGTTCTCGAGAAGTTTTTTGATATGCCGACCAAGAAATTATTAATGCCAAAAAGTGAAGAAGGAAGTTGAGCGAGAGACGTTCAAATTACGGTCCAAGACACATGTTGAGCATATGTTTAAATCTAAATCAGAGAATTAAAAGGTAAGTAACTAACAACTGAACGTCATGAGTGAAGCTTTTTGATGATTGCAAGCGTTCAAAATTGAACCAATTAATACTTCTGCATGCTTCACCAAAGTCTACGAATTTCTTAAACTAGGAAGCGCATAAAAATATCAAATCATGTAATAATAGACTTTGAAGACGAACAGAAAAAATGTATGTTTAGATAATTAATTTTTTACAGAGTCATTAATTAAGGAGTCTCTTTAAGAAATACATCTCGAACAAGGCACTGCCCACAGCTAAATGATTACCATATCTTCTTCCACCACTACATTGTTTCTTTTCTGGCCGTTCTCAGCGTTCACTGATGTCAAGGGGAAAATCGATTCACAAAAGAAACGAAGGTGAACAAATGGAAAGAAGAATTATTATCGCTACTGGTGTGATCCACAGTGGCGTAGCGATTGAAAGGCTTGAAATGAATGTCCCGAGGGAACATCGAAAACAAATATTTTGAAACTTAATATGATAGTGAACGAACGGGCAGAGCAGCGAAGAATTAATCTCGCCGCTGCCTTTACACGCTGTTCTTCGTCACTGCCTACAAATCTTCTCAAATCCAATCTCGGAAAACTGTAACTTAATTTATGTCAATTTATCCCACTTACTCTTCACGAGTTTAATTTAATTTTTACTCTGCGTTATTGCTCTGGCGATGATAACCGCAGCTACTTTGCAATAAAGAATCATGTTTTATTGGCTGTGCGGAGCTGTGACGTAATGATTTATGGTCCAAATTCGCTAATAGATTCTTCAAACCTCGGCGGTTACTTGATGAGTCAAAGCGGTTGGTTTTTTGCTCATCGTAAAACTTTATTTCTTATTCTCTGTGGCTTGAGATTTTTCCTTGAAGTTAAAGACTTAACAGAACTAAAAATATTCACCAATTGCGAAGGCAACAAGCTCGTCGCAAAATTGTTTCTATGAAATATTCGTTCAAGCATTTTGACGTACTAGATCGTGCACCTTCAGTGTCACAAATGCTTTGTTTTTGAACGGTTGTCGTTGCTATGGTCAGTTTCAATCAAAGAAAACTTACGTTTTCATTCTGAAAATACGATTTAAAATTTCATTGCTGTGTACTTTTTCCATTGAAATAAAAGTCATTTAACTTTGCACATTTCATGAATGAAAGTTATTATCCAACACAATGAAATCATCGTAAACAATGAAACGCGTTTCCATGCTACCGAAATGTGCAAAAAAAGGTAATTTAAGGTAAGGAAGTTAAATTCCAATAGATAGTTCTCTGGAAACCAGCAAAGTGTTCGGATCAGTTAAAACGTGATAATAAATTTAAAATTAATTAAACTTTATTCATAAGTATTTAAAAACAAGAAAACTTCCGTTTCACACGTTGTTAAGGACTTGAAAAGCTGTAACTTGGATTTAAAGCTGGGAAATTCAAAATTTCACTTAATTTGGGTTATGTAACTGTTGGAAAAGCCAAGTGAATAGTCCAAATATAACTTGCTGCAAGTTCAACTGTGTCAACTGTCGACATTTGAATTGCCCGTCTGGGATTTTATTTCAGTTAAATTTAAAATTTAGCGAAAACTGGAAACTAGGTCAGAATTTAATCGACCAACGTATTTAGTAGAACATAACATTGACTTCAACCTCAATCGAAAACTTCTAGAATAATGAACTTTTTCTTAATTTCTTCCGATAAGCAATTTTCAAAGCAGTCTGACATCGTAGTGCAATCATGAATGAAATTATTTATAACTTTCGTAGTTGTTAGGAATGCTTGAAATATTTTAATATTTTTTTCATCCGTTGCCATCGTGACTTTACACAAGTTTTGTAAAGGAATTTTTCGTGTAAACATCGCTTTTATTTTACTTAACACGAAGCCATGACTTTTCCACTCTCCACTTTTGTCGCATTTTATTGTTGACCCATTTTACGCACATTTTAATATCCTGTCAAAACAAAGGAAACAATTCAATGCTCGGAACACTCAAGAAGAATAGAAATACACGATGACATTATTTTGAACCACATTTATGCTATTTCGCTATGGTTTTCAATATTGTGAATATTTTTAAATTGAAATTCAAGCCTGATTTCAAATGATCAAACAAAATGCGTCGCTCGACGCTGGCAGTGAAGAGAAAAAGGAGGTAGATGAGGGAAAGCACATTCAAGATAAGCTCGACGCACACGCAAGACAGAAAATGAACAAGGAAAATGAAAATTTAATCCTGATGACTCAAAATTATCACAAATATTATGACAATACGTGCGAGTGCAGCACGATGGCGGTTCCATCGAAAATCCTCAACAATGCGAAAACAAATTGGATGTCGTCGGATAAATTAAACGAGCTTCGGAGAAAAGCCCACGAGGCCGTTCGAATGCATAAAGTGTTCATTCTCAAAGGATATTTCCACACAGTTAGGAAGGCTTTGACTGATCGCGGATGGGTGAGGCGTGCTAGTTTCTTCAAGCTTGTTTTAAATAATCCTTGCAGGTAGAGAAAATTGATGTCCACAAAGCGCGCGTTATGACAAGCAGTTCCGGATTTATACTCGAAGATCTTGTACAAGCGTTACCGCCACGACGACCAGGCGAATCAAGAAAAGCGTAAGAAAATGTCTTTGCGAGCAAACTGATATAATTTTTGTTTTTTTCTTGTAGGCACATTCAAAAGTGTGAACGAAGCATTTTGTCACGGTTCCTTGAACATTCTCCGATTGATCTGTTGTGGTGCGTCCGCAGAGACAAATCTGGTAAGATTTTATTCGGTCAGAAAGTGTAAATTCACATTAGTAAACGTTATGGTCAAAACTTCAGATTGGGCTCATCTGACAAAGAATCAAAACATTTTGATAAACCGCTTCAACAAGTCACCGTTCACCTCAAAGGAAGGCTTGTGTTCGGCGTTGAAAGATTTCCACTGGTTTTACGAAGAAGGGAAGTCGGAAGCTTATTTTCCGCGGTGCTTTAACGTGTTCAATCCCGACGAACTAAACGAGTTCATAGAAAATTTCCGAACGACAGCTTGCATCAGTCTCTTGCGGTACACCTTGGAGACTTTCGAAGAGAAAAGTGGATTTGCGCTGATATCAGAGGATGGTCGAGTTCCAATGAGTTGCGTTCAGTTTGCCACAAATCGGTGCAAAGAATTCATTGATTGCTGCTTGCACAACGACATCGACGTGGAAGGCGACATCAAGATTTGGGAACATGATTGGGACGTATTTCTCACACACCACTACCTTTTGACCCACGAGAACGCCAAGTTCCAGATGCAAGACGACGCTTTTGTTTCACTTGAAGCTTACATCGACACTGCAAGGTGGACGCTGGAAAAAATGAAGGTTCTCTGGCCACAATACGCACTCGATGGAACTCTCAATATTTGGTAATCTTGAAACTTTTGTTAGCTGCTTCATAATGACCGATGTTAAATTTTCAACAGGATCATCAAACCCGGAAACAAATGCCGGGGCAGAGGCATCATGCTTATGAACAACATTAAGCAAATAATTTCGATTGTAAATCCGCCAGTCAGTGCTACGAAGTCAAGATATGTTGGTAAGTTGCAGTCTTGCTAGAATTGTTTCTTAGTTAACTCAACTTTTTACTCAAATTTCAGTTCAAAAGTACATCGGTAAAATGGAAACGACTTTGCTTAGTTTGGAATCACGCAATTTATTATACTTTTTTAGAACGTCCGTTAATCATTCACAAGACGAAGTTTGACATGCGGCAGTGGTTTTTGGTGACTTCTGTTCAACCCATGGTCGTCTGGTTTTACAAAGAGAGCTATTTGCGGTTCAGTTCGCAGCAGTTCAACTTACAGAATTATCATGAATCCGTGCATCTGACAAACCACGCTATTCAGAAGAAGTATAGCAACGGAGTGAGAGATGATCGACTTCCGATGGTAAATATTTCAGATTCTTCGTTCTCGTATTAAGTTTCATTTGGATTTTCTGTCGAAACCTCAGGAAAATATGTGGGGTGAGTGTTAATTTTGCCGTTGAGGTCAAGATCACTGAAATTTCAATGTTTCATTATAGATTGCCACACTTTCCAAGCGTACCTTCGATCGATAGGAAAAATTGACATGTGGCATGAACGGATCTATCCAGGAATGCAGCGTGCGATCATTGGAACTATGCTGGCGTGTCAAGACAACATGGACCGCAGGAACAACTCGTTTGAGCTTTATGGTGCAGATTTCATGATTTCGGAAGACTTTTATCCGTGGCTGATTGAAATCAACGCTTCTCCTGACTTGGCACCGTCAACGAGCGTGACTGCGCGGTTATGTCCACAGGCGGTCGAAGATACCATAAAAGGTAAGCGACTACGTGTAATCCGTTGGCACTGTTCTAACAAGAACTCTTCCAGTTGTTATCGATAGAAAGACAGATCAAGTGGCTGAAACTGGATTTTTCGAGATGATTTTCAAGCAGGTCATTCCAAAAACGCCGGCGTACATGGGTATTTATGATTTTATAACTCTATGATATCGTTAAAAAATTTATCGTTTCTCTTGGAGGTTTAAATTTATCGTTGAAAGGTCAAAGAATTATACCGAAAGTCACACAGAAACGTGAAATAAAGTGTGAAAGAACGGAGAACAAGTCACTTCAAAGTATTTACACTCTGGCTAGACTAGCCTCATCATCGAATCGAGTGAGAAGAACTGTTGGCTCATCAACGACCGGTCCAACGATCATGGATTTTATGCAATGTATCAACTTCAAATCGCGTCTTGACCGTGAACGCGAAATGATTCGGAGAAAAATTCGCTCGTCGACATTGTACCGCAAGCCAAGCTTTAGCAAATCTTCGGGTGTGAACATCCTCAATGCCCATGGAGACGTGAACAAAGTGTCATGCATTAGCAAAAACATCAAAATCAATGAGTTTCGAGAAGATAACATAAGGAAGATCAAATCACCTTTAATGGTTGGGGAAGAAAACGGCGACGGGAACTTGCACGACGAAAAAATTCTGTGCATCGGAAGTAAATACTTGGACTTGACGTCGAATCTCATCACAACGTCGATAGCCAAATCTTTTTCGTCTTCTGCCCTTAGTCTAATCAACAACGATATTCTCACCGAAAAACCAAACGAAATGGAATTTGAGAAGACAATTTCTCAGTCGCACCTTTCCCCCTCGTCCCCGATGCCCAATAACTCTTACCTTAAGCATCAACTGATGACTGAAAATATGCAGGAACATTTGACAAAACCAAATACTGCAAGAGTTGTGAATATTTACGAAGATCACTGTGGCGAAGAAAGTCAGGACATTCAATCGCCATCACTTTCCGATAACTCAAAACGTAAAGATCACAATAAGCCAATTAAGAAAAGCACTCACTGTTTCTACGCTGTTGGTGTCAATACCCTGTCTAGTAAATACGCAGACGCCTTGAACTCAACAGTGGCATTAGATGACCTGGAATTAGCCAACGGCATCACCTCAAACCAAAATATAACACAATCCACTACTGCATCATCAAACACCACGAATTCCGTAAAGATTAAGAAAAGTGGCGTTTCGTCGCGAAAGAAATCTAATAAAAGGAACTCGCCAAAAGCTACAGCGATGAGAAAATCGGAAACAATCTCTCATTAATCATCATTTTGCATTCACAAACTGAATTGGTTGGCATGTGCTCGATCACCCTTACCTGGTTTTATTCCTTAAACTCTTATTTTCTGATAGAACACGGAATTAGGTTGCAAACAAGATATAGCAAAGAAGCACGACGACACCGACGTTGATACGGAAGATTCAATCGGTGAGCCTGCTTTGTAGTTGACCTCAACACTTGAACTAAGATTTTTATATTCTAGACAAAACTTTGAGTCATTACATGATGTCCGTCGAGAACGGAAAACGCTGGCGATCTAAAATCTCTCACAAAAAAAGTGTCAAGAAGGAAACAGCACTAGTGGACTTTGTAAAGAGTCCGATTTTTACGGACGAAGGGAATTGTAAAATTTTCAAAGAACTTGAAGCAAGAGCGCACGAAGCTATCAATGGCAAAAAAGTGTTCACAGTTGTTGGCGGTTTTGAGTTCATCAGACAAAGTCTTTTGGCTCGAGGATGGATTGAAAAAATGATTGATGGAAACTCGCAGAACTGTAGGATTGATGAGAAGATGATTAGCGAGACTGTTGGAAGTTTCGACACTACGAGGATAGTGTTGTCTCGTCTGTTAAAGCACAGCCCTGTGTATTTTATCTGGCAACCGAAGTATTTCGATGGAATTTCAATAAACATCCACAACCCTCTGCGAAACCGCGTTAATCGACTAAGAACATCCGACTTCACCTTGAAAGAAGGTCTTCACAACATAGCCGAGAACATTCATTGGCATCTGATCGAAGACATCTCAACATTGAATTATCCGAGATCGTTTTTGTTGATGGACGTTTATCAACGCGATTATTTCGTTCAGGAGTTTCGGCGAACTTTAATCACAAGCTTCTTGTTCTTCTTGAATGACCACCCAAAGTTTGAAAGTCTTTTCTCGGTTTATGCAAGCATCCCGTTCGACATCATTTACAATTGCGTTCATAGCATTGAATACTACATCAAGATAAAGCAGAATTTATGCGTGGATCTGGATACATTCTCGAACAATGCAGCGTTGAATGACTTGACAAAGTACATCGACATCGTCGTGAACCAGAAGAAGAAAATCCGCTACTCTGAATATCTGAATGGGTCCATGCGTAAGCTTAAAACCAACATAAAAATATGTGTTGCAGAAATCCACGTTCATTGGCCCGAGTCGAAGTACGATGGCCACAAAAACGTGTGGATAATCAAGCCTATAAACAAATCACGAGGTTATGGGGTCGTCTTGATGAAGGATTTGGACAAAATTTGCGATCACGTCGTGAGACACACTAAAAACAAGTACATAATTCAAAAGTACTGTGGTAAGTTTCACAAGTAAGTTCTACAGGAGCATCTGAAACAGTTTATTTCAACCCTTAGAATTACCGATGTTGATTCACAGGACTAAGTTTGACATTCGCCAATATTTTCTGACGGTCATCACCCGTTCAAGTGTCAACATTTGGTCTTACAAAGATTGCTATATCAAATTCTCATCGCAAGAGTTCTGTCTTGACAATTTACACGAGTCTGTTCATCTCACAAACAATTCGATTCAAAAATTTTATGCCAACGGCGAAAGAAACGCTGCCCTTCCGATTCATAATATGTGGATTCTGAAAGAATTTAAAAGTTATTTGCAAACGATTAGCATGGGTCACATTTGGAATGACAAAATGTATCCACAAATTAAGAAAAACATTTTGGCTGTAATTTTAGCTAGTCTCGAAGACACGAATTTAGAAACCAACTCTTTTGAACTCAACGGGGCTGATTTCCTTGTCGGATTTGATTACGAACCGATACTTTTGGAAATCAATGCAAATCCAGATTTGACCTTCACGACGAAGACAACACGCGAAATTTGTCCCCGGGTGATGGTAGATCTAGTGAAGGGTAATTGTTCGAATGAACTTAAGCTTTCACTGATACATTTTGGTTCCAGTGATCGTCGATTACGCCAACGACAGAAGTGCTAGCACTGGTGACTTTGAACTCATCCACGAGTGTCCAATAGCAAGAGTTTGTCTTCCACAAATGATTCAACTAAACGTCGATGGAAAGAAAATTTCACCGCCCCAAAAGGCACGCAAGTTCTTCAACATTAAAAACTTCTCAGATTTGATTATTCAGGGTGAGAAGTTGTTAAAGCCGATCAAGTCTCGCTACAAAACATCAAAGGTTCCAATGCAAACAAAATTGGTGAAAACAGAAAACTTACTGCCTAAGCAAAACGGTAAAAGTGATAAGAAAAGCTTCCAGATTAGGCCGAGGAAAATTTACCGAAGCCCTCGCAAGATTCAAAGAAATATTTTTCAGACAATTGTCGTCAAACCAGCTTGTACAGACCAAGGTAGTATGAAGATGGCGCAAAAACTTCTTACGCAATCACTGTTTCTTTGCGATTCCAGGCACCGATGATATCACCACCAGCTATGTTCGTAAACTGCCCTCAAATTTACAATCAAATAACCGAACGTTGGTTAACTTAAACGATTTAATGCGTTATCTAAAGATAAACGACAATTTTTCTGTTTAACGTTCATTTTATTGTAGCTTAAGATATTGTTAGCAATTGTCGTTGAATTTTATGAAGTTAGTGAAAAGATGTTGATAAACATAATAAAATATTACAAAGCTACCCATAGTTTAAACTTACAATCAGTTTAACTGTCGTCTTCGTAAGAGTCTTCATCAGTTTTTAAGATTCCGTCAATGTTCTGAAAGCAAAACAGTTGATATCTGCAACAACATTTCTAAACATTAAACTCACATAATCCGAGCTGATCAAGCCTTGACTCCCACAGCTCTTGCACGTCATGTAAGCAGCACCCGAATTGTGACCTTGACACTCGCAGCTGTAACAAGGCTTCGGCTTTGCATTCTGAGCAATACGCTTGGCGAACACGTTTGCAACTATTTTGAAGTCGTTATCGTTCTTTTTGTTGGTGTTTACACTTGAGAAGACTGAACCTTTGCTGTCAAACGCCAAGGAGCCACATTGACCCAGCTGTTTAATTGGAGAAAGCTCCGACTTCAATTCATCGCTGCCAATCAACTTCGATTGGTCTTTGCGGATGTAAGCTTTTGTGTCGTCGACTCCAATAACCTTTCTGACACTGAACATGTTGTCATTCAGAACGTGCAGAACAATTTCATTATCTTGTAGAAGTTGCAGTATTGATTTTGAGTCAAACTGTGAAGAATCAAACTACTGAGGCCAAATTTTCAACATTTTTAAAATTTGACTTACCTCAAACAAGTTGGATTTGCACTTGGTGCACACAGAAAGCACGAAGATCTTGACAGAACCTGGTTTGAAAATCAATTTCGTTGCTGAAGCGATGGCCGTGAAGACGTCAATGTTTCCGGTTTCATTTCTCAGATGACTGAAGTGTGAATTCACATTTTGCGCATTCGTAAAAACATTGCCATTGGACGTTACACTCGTCGGTTTGCTGAACGGTTCAGATCCGCCGTAAGTCACAACAGCGAACCTGTGATGTTCAATCGACACATGTCTAAATTCAGTTCCTATTGACGTCACCAAGGCATTGAGCAAGTTCTTCTTGTACGCATCTGTGTTGCATGCTCCTATTTCCATGATAAACACAACATCAACTGCTGGGATGATCAGATTGTCCGTTAAATTTGTGTAGGTGCCTTCTGTGATAGTGTTTCCATTTGGAAGTTTGCAACTGGAGAAGAAAACGTTTTAAAAATTAACTTGACGTGTTTTATTAAATTCCACTTACTGAACACAATTGTCAGGAATTCTCAAAGGAACATTTTGAATCGAACAAGTTTCCATGTAGGCCATTCCAGAGGTGCAAGCAGCTTTTTCCGAAGTTTCACTCGTAAGTTGAAATTTTGGATGCGCAGCAAGACTCAGACACATTTTGTAGAAAGGATCTGGGTCAACGATAGCGAAGCAATCGGCGAAGTAAGAGTTTTTCTGTTTGAAGAAAGATTCGCATGTCTTTAGAAAATCGTCACCAAGTTTGTCAGCGCTGGTTGGAGATTCCTTGATTTCACTTGAACACATCGAGTCGAGCTTCCAACTTTCAGTGAACTCATCGTTGTCAGAGGCTAGTGAGTTGTCTGCTTTTCCGAAGTCGTCAAATGGCTCGTTGTTCATTGTTCCGAAGACACCAGCTACTTTACCAAAGAACCAACCACTAAGTTCAATGACGCAAACGTCAAACTCTAAGTTACACCGTACTTTAAAGCCACGTCGAGATGAAACGGTGATGACGTTCAATTCTTGCGTAACGAGCAAATCATCAACCACAACCGGAAGCATTACAGTGGTGTTCTGTCCGACTTTGATGGATCCTTTGGTCGTGCCGAGTTCAATTTCGATCACGTTGTCGCTCGATTGTATGACCAAAGTTTTCGCCAAGAATTTTTGTTTCTGGTCGGCTGCTAATGAAGATTTTAAAATAAAGCTGAAGCGATTGTCGATGAAGTCGTGTGCCAGCAGATATGAACAACCCTCGTCTAGCACTCTTGTTGATGATGGCGTGAAGTTGTCTTTATCGAAAGTCACGAAATTCTTGTCAAAAGTGATGACATGACTGGATCCGATTAAAAGCGCGTGAGATTTGAAAGGTGGCAGAAAGTTTTGTGGTTCAGTCAACGGTGTTGTCCACCCGTAATAGAGACTCCACATCGAGTTGTTCCGTTTGCTAAACAAAAATGACTGAACATCCTTTAGCATTTTGTACTCCGAAATTTCTTCGAACTGCGGTGTCTCGTTGAAGGCATGCCAAGCCATCGGAAGCTTCTGTTCCCACTCTATTTTACCCTTCTCCGGGTCAAAGATGAACTTGGTTTTGGCCTCGCGATAAACGTCTTCTGTCTGAAGAGCGTTTTGAGTGATCCTGGACAGCTTGTTCTTGATTATGTCAAGCAGCGCATTCAGTCTTTTCCCAAACTGGAACTCGCTCAGCAGCCAATTTATTTTCGATTCGATTTCTTCGTATCGCTCGACAGCTTCCTTGACAGCCTCAACTTTTTTTAGTTCTCTGAACTCATTCGCGATGTCAGCAGTAATTTCACGCAGTTCTTTTCCAAACGGAACCATGCTCAAGAACTTTTCCTTTAGGAACTGCCACATCACGCCCGAGTATTTTCTAACGTTTGTGAAAAGGTCGTTGTGGGACAAGTCTTGATAGAAAACATCCAAATCGTGAGTAATATTTGAAACTTTTGAAAAGTACGGTGACTCAATCAGTTCGTTTGTGCGGTTGTACATGAAATCTTGAAGAAAAAAGAATAATTAAATAAAAAACACACTTTAAGCAAGATTTACTGAAGACTTACCAAAAATTTCAGTGCTGATGCCCCACAAAATAGATTCAAGGAAGTGAATGCTTCTAATGATCTGTGGTTCGATGTTCTGCAAAACTCTGTTCCAGTAAACAGCGATTGCTCTGGTGAGGTTGTCCCACATCGTCTCGATATAGTTCATGAATGTCACGTGAAGATCTTTTACGAACCGATCGTATTTCTCGATGATTATCTCCAAGAACTTAGTGATGTGCTCCAGTGAGTTTCCTTGCATGAAGTTATTGAACATTTCAACGGATTCCTTGTAAGATGTTTTAATCTTTAAAGATTTTTATTAGAATTATTGAATGAAAATTAAGTTAATTGTTTTTTCAATAAACTCACAGTGCTTAAGATCCACGTTGTCGAGTTTTTGAAAGCCATGCTCGATTCTCCCAAAACTTCCCACATTTCCTAAATTACGAGAGAAATATTAAGAAAGATTTTTTATTTAATGTAGATGTAGGGTTACCTTGAATATTTTCGGAATTGTTTGGATATGGTCAGTTATGGCTAGCTCGTCAAGCACTGTCATCGTGTAATTAATGAACGATTGGATATAGAAATCGTCAGCGTTGTAAGATTCGTTTAAGAAGCTTCTAAAAGCGACCAAATCTTCGTCCACGTCTTTAACTGCTGCGAGGTCGTTGAGAAATTCCTGCGCGTACGGCTGTGACTCTGACAAAATTCCTTTCACCGTATCATAGACTTCCGCGTAGAAAGTTTTGACCCAGTAATCCAATTCTTCAATCAAAGCATTGTAGCGTCCAGTCACGAAGTCTTTTATCGTTTCCTTGACTTCCTTTCGCATTTTTGGTCGCCAAATAAGCTTGCTCGTGATTAGTCTCGAGTGGTTCATTTGAACGAAATAAACGATGTCGTTGATTTGAATGTCGTCGTAATTGCGCCAAATTTTGAAAGAAGCACTCCGCGTATCAGGGATTCCACCTTTGACTTGCAGGTTTTGAGAAGCGTCTAAGAATTAAATTAGAATAGAAAGTTGTAAAATTAGCGTTAATTAAATACCGCTTTTCAGTTAGGAAACTAACCTTCTGTGAAGTTGACGTCAGCATTGATGAATTTTTTGAAAAAGTCTAGTTCAAATGCACCAGTACTTTCAAACTCGGGAGTATCAACGAAAATTCCGTCGATCGTGTAACGTGGAAAATTGGCTTGAGTTGTTCCGTAGATGTCTATGAGTTTGTTTGGTGTGGACCGCTAAAATTTACAATTGAAATAAATTACTTAAACTTTCAATTTATATTAAACTTACAAAAAACTTGACTTCTTTCGTTTCCGTGTCAATGAAGCCGAGTAGTTGCAATTCCATTTCTGGCAGATATCCACGCTTGTACGATGCTGCCGCTTCAATCTTGTAGTTTTTAGGTTGCAAACCCATTGAACCATCGAAAACTAAATTCAATTCCGAAGCAGGATGAGACGCTAACAAGGAAATTGTGTAGTTTTTGAAACCGACTTCAGCTGTCATATTCTTGATTTCAGATTTGAACTTAGCGTGATGGTCTTCGTCTTCAGTGTAATCAAAGTCGACCTCAAGCGAAGTCACGTTGAAGCCATCGCGGTAGTATGAACCAGTCATAATAACGTCCTTGTCAAATGACGGATGCTTCAAGCTAAGAATGACGCTCTGGTGATCTTTACCAGCCGTGCTCAGTTCAAGGTCAAGCCACTGAAACTTAGCAGCGACTGTTTTCTCTTCAATTTCTGGTGCTTCAGTGATTTCATCGGAACCGCTTTCTTCGGCGCGCTTAGTCTTCAACCATTTTCCTTTGACGTCGGTGTCCAGTAAATCAGATTTTAGGAGATACGATCCATCTACCGACAACTCCCTGTCAGGATACGAAACCTTCAACTTCAGTTCCTGGCTTTCTGCGTCGCTGGAGGTCGTATGATTCGAAACTTCTACGTTGTAACTCAGCCAAACGTTCTTCGCAATGTCAATTTTCGAGCTGTGGAAAGTTGTTTTATCAACCGAGCTGAACTGAGAAGTCCAAATAATAGTTCGATTTGGATGAATTGCAGTCAATTCATAGTTTTGAGTGTCGCCCAGTGTCTCAATTGTAAATTCACCAGTGATGTTGAAGCGATTTTCTTTGCCAAGATCAAACACTTCCAGATGTCGCTTTGCAAAATCGTGCTTTTTCGGCTTATCAAGCTTTTTGTGATAAGTGTAGTGGATTCCCAGTGGTCGCACTTCGTTTTCCAAAATTAGGTTGATGACATCTTTGGCTTCTTTTTCATTGATGTTCTCGGTCTTACAAGTGTAGTGACTGTTGACAATGTTTTTCGCGTTGTACTCGATTGACGCGTCACCAGTTGTTATCAGAGGTTTTTCCTGGAATAAGTGAGTGTTTCGACTGAAAATTTAGCAAAGTTTTAAAAATCTCACCTCCAATCCATAGATAATTTGAATGTTATGCTTGGTGTGCAAGGGCAACTCAGTTTTGAACGTTCCTTTCCACTCTTTCTGCTGTTTCTGCTGTATGAACGAGCTCTTGGAATCTAACAGGGCATAGTTTTCAGGCCACGAAGCTCTGATGAACTTGCCGGTCACTCCATCCTGACTGTCCAAGTCAAAATTGACGTCAAACCAAGAAACATTGAACACTGGGAGCGTGCAATTGATGAATCCCTTCATGTTTGTAAGGTCAGCAAAAGCAACGTCGCCAACGGTGACTGTACGAGATGCTGGTGAACTCACGGTTGCGTGGAAAATCTTGAAAATATCTTGCACCTGGTAATTGGCGTTGAAGTTCACCGTGTTTTCGTCTGAGTAATAAGGAGTTCTAAGTTCCCAGTCACAGTTGACTTTTGCATCGATTTCTTGCATCTTAAAGCTGCTGTTTACAGACTTTGTGTCAGATTTCTGACCCCATTCTAAAACTACGGAGTTTGTGATGTCCTTCAAGCTTTTGATTGAACCTGTTGCCTTGATACTACTGACAGCGTCTTCATTAACATAGCCAAGGTGGATGTCAGCGGTTGCACCATTTTCGAACTTTGGTGGAAAAGCACTGGCTTTGTAGTGTCCCTCAAACTTGTGCTTATTTTTTATTGGTTCAGGAATACTCAGTTCATAGCCAAACGACATGTCCTTCACGTTGCGAACATCAAAAGTTGCCTTGGAGCCGAGCAGCCACATTGAATTGACGTTCACATCGAACTTGACGTTTGCTGGTGTTCTCGTTGAGTTTGAGAAGCCGATTTCGGTAGAGAAAAGCGTCGACGAGTCTTTTTTCGTGGTGAACACTTTCACTTGGTACTCTTGCTTCAAAACTTTTTGCAGCCACTTCCATGAACAACCGCCCGAACCACCAAACTTGGAAATTTCATAGATCAGCTTGAAATCTCCATCGCTTCCAGCCGTTCTAAGAATCGTTGACACGTTAACTTTGTCGATATGATGGCTCGGCCAAGGTGTAATCATTTCAAATGATGACTCGAATTGAGTCTTGGAAAGTGGCGTGAGAGTGGTTGACAACATTAGCTCGTTCATATCTTCCATGGAAGACTTCACCTTGACGTTATAGGCCCAATCAAGCAAGCTTGCAATGTAAAGTTCACTTTCGAAGCTGAGAAAGTCTCGTTCCATCGTGATTACTGCTTTGATTGATCGCTTCATGTCATCAAACTTAAGGCTGTAGTCAAGAGTGGTGTCAACGCTATCCGAGTTCTTGAAGTTAAGCGATGCTTGTGTTGGAAGATTCTTAAACAGAGTCACTTCACCTTCAAAGTCATGTGCAGCCAAGTTTTTGAACAGTTTGCCTTTGGTTTTGAAACTTCCAGGCGTTTCAAGCTTTGTTATCAGCCCATCGAATCGAATGTTCGAGTATTCTTTGAAAGGTGTAACGACTTCGCCCGTAAACTTGGAATCCATTTTCGTAATGCTGAATTTCAACTCTTCCAATTGTTCAAAAGCTTTTCCATACAGAAACTGCATCTTGAATTTCGGGTCTTGTCCGTCAGTAATGAATACTGATGTGTTGAACCTTTGAATTTGAAAAATGTTCGACGAGATTCCAAAGTCGCCATCGATTATGTGGTTGCGATTTTCTCTCCAAGACAAATCAAGATCAAACTTGCTTTCGTCATCCACGTCGTTGAAGGCAAATCCTGCCATCACTTTGTTGTCATTTTGAAGTGACCATTTCTTGAGGTATGATTCAAACTGGAAGTACTCGACGACTGGAGACCGCAGCATCAGGTTGAAATACAAATCCAAGTCTTTTTGATTTTGCTGAAAAATAATTCAATTTTAAAATTGGATTTTTGAAATTCCTACTGAACTAACATTTGCTTTTCCTGAAATCTCCAGTTGCGTTTCAAATCCGTCCAACGAAATGCTGCCCAAGTGCACAAAGTTACTGGTTAACTCGAGTCTGGACTTTATGTTGACTTTAGTGGAATTCTTCAACGGGAAAAGAACAACCAAAGCAATGTCATGAATCTTCAGGTCAGGATGGCTCGGCAGATCATAATGCAAGTGCACGCCATAGGTGTTCAGTCTGACGTTGTCCACTATGCCGACATCGAAGCGAACAATTAACCCACTTTCGTCGGGGATTTTGAAGATAACGTTGGAAGTGATTAATTTGAGATTTTTTGTTGGCAAATCGATAACAAGACGGTTAACGTAGTTGTTGGGCTCAGCGACGAGCTTATTTCTGACTTGAACAGAACCGCCAGGCACAAACATCTTGATGAGAGCGTGATAAGTTTGTTCGACCTGTTGAACTTCGTAGTTTCCGCTTATTGGACTCAAGAAAATTGTACAAACTTCAAAGTTTCCAATAACACCGTAGAACTGTTTAAAATCGATGTCAGATTTCGCTGTGTCCAAGTCTGTGTCGGATTCATCCAAAAAAAGATTTTCTCTGATGTACGAAGCTTTCTGCAGTCCCAGCTGGTTTATGAGTTGCGTTCGAGGTTCACCCATAGCCTTCATACCGAGTTTGTGTTTTCCGAGCTTGAAAGAAGTTTCGATATCGAAATTTTCAACGTCTTCAGCAATAAACTTGAAAACAAGGCCATTTTCTTCAAAGTGCGTGATTGGAGTTAGGGCGATGTAAGAATACTCGAAGTTGTTGGATTGCAAAAAGCGCCAAACGCCGATGAATCCTAGTGTGATCTTATTCCAAGCACCTTCTAAATGGATCGTGTCATCTTTAATTTTTCCAATTGCCAAGACTTTCTCAAACGCTGGTTGCGGCGTGGCAACATAGAACTTTAGGTCAAAATCAGAGATTGACACGAAGTTTGACAACAGTTCAATGCCGAGTGATTTGTTGATGGTTCTCAAATCTGCGATGAGGTAGCGCTTTGATTCTTGGATGCCAAACTTTCCGAACAAATAGGGAAATGTATCGATGGGTGTCGTCAAATTGAAAACAATCATGTTGTCCAGAAGCCGCTTCAAGTACCCCTCGATTGTGAAAGTGTGAACACGGTCGTCAACATCGACATCAAAAACACCGTAGATCTGACGATCTTTTGACGCTGAGAATTTTGTCACCATCGCGCCAGTTTTGTAGTTTTCAAATGGACTGATGAACTTGATGGACCCGGAAACATTTTTGTGTTTGGCGTCGATCGAGTTTCTCCAAGAAGATTTCAGTGAAAACACGCGATATTCATCCTGAATGAAGTTCTTGTGTCTGAAGAGAACTTCCGAGTCCACTTTTTCAGACGATTGATTGTGCTTCAGAAGAATTTTGATGATCGGAACCTCGGACATCGTACTTTGAATTTCAGCTTTAAGTTCACCAGAAAGTTGGTTTCCGCCCAAATAGTAGTCCACATCGAAGCCAATTCCAATATTTTGATTTTCTGCCCAGTTAGAAGCAAGACTGACGGACAAAAGATTGTCTTTTTGGTAAAGTGTTCCATTCAGCATGTTATTTCTCCACCCTTTGAAGGGCGTGTCGATTCTCATCATGGCCCAAACCTTTCGATAGGAATCCAAATCAGATCCAACGGAATATTCCATATCAATCGCTTCGTCAGCACTCCACGACAGTTTCATGTTGCCCGTGTACGGTCCAACCGTTGAAATGTTGAGATTCCCGTTCAAAGTGCGTTCAGGGTAACTAACCAACACGTTCCCGGTGTAAATGAGTTCATGCGGCTTGTCAAACTCGTAGCTTATGATAAACTTCTGCGATGGATCACGATTTGCGTCCCATTTGAACTCGATTCCAAACACCTTGCTGAAACGCTGCGATGTTCCCCAAATATCCAAGTGAACATCGCGGATCCGATCCAAGTGAAGTTCGACTTTAGTTGTTCCAATGCCTTTCGTGGATGAGTTTGCAGAAAGCGAGTACGATAGGTCAGCCCATTTAAGATTGGTGGTGAAAAGCGATTCAAACTCGTCGATTTCGGAAGATTCGACGACGAGTAAATAATTCTTCTTCTTGTACTCGGTCTGCACCTTTATCTTCATCTCATGCAGATCTCTCGAGTATTTCAAATTCAAACTGATGTCATCGAAGAGTTTGCTGCTTACAACCGACTTAAGTTTATAGTAACGCTTGACGTTCGAGGTTCGGTCCTGATAAACCCCGACGAACTTGATGTTTTCACCAGTAAACCACTTGCCATTGACGTCGATCTACAAGTAAAAGTGTTAAAATGTTTTAATGTGAATTGAAGCCACTTACGTAATATTTTTTCCGTGTCAACTCTTTGATCTTGACTACCACCGAACAAGAATTCATGTCAGGGATGGAGAGAGTGGACGAGGCATCGACCATGAAGGGTCCTTGTGGAAACAGCACTGATGTCGTCGAAATTATTTCCTTCTTAGTGCTGTATCTGATCAACACCAGAACATTGTGTTCGGTGCCATCCTTGAAGTTTTTGTCATACTTGACGTGGAATTTAACGTCGATGTTTGACTGTGGTCTGTTCATTTCTATTGAAAACATTGTTCGAGATTTGTTATCTTCTTCGGTGTTCTTTGCGAACGTGACTTTGGTAGACAGTGTAAATGTTGGATCCACCAGGTCAGGTGCGTTATTGATGTCAATCTTAGTTTCAATATGGCCCAAGGAACGAATGAAAGCAGAATTCGATACAAAGTTGTAGTGCTTGTAAGCTGACGACAGAAATTTGATAGATCCGGAGTATTCAGTTCTGTCACGCATCTTTTGCGACTTGTCGGCCAGTTCGGTGTTGATCTCAATTGTTTCTTCTTTCTTGCCCGAGAACTTGTAAGTGTAGGTCATCTCACTTCGCACAGAGGTTCCTGTTAGCACGACATGACCACCAGCAGACGATTTCATCTTTTTCGTTTCAAACGTTAAGTCGATGTCGTGTTGCGTCACGTTGTTTTTATCAATCGTTTTGATGATTCCGTTCATTCCAGCAACTCGTTGGTCGTTAATGACGAGCAAAAACATCGGGGTCATTGAACTTCTCGTTTTCGAGATCAACTTTTTCAGCAAACTCATCTGCAGCGAGAAGTATTGGTTGCTGTTCAAGTTGAGGGTGAGTTCTGCCAGCTTTTCTGCTGGCGACATTTTGATGTAGCCAAGTGCAGTTTGTTTCTGATCTCCGTTCACGAAACCCATCGACAAATTGTACTCTTGACGAGTGGTTAGAAGAATAGCTGTGAATTGTCTCGGAATCTTAGTGTGCGGTGTCTCAAAAGTTATCGAACCATTTGAACTTTCAAGTCCTTTGTCCCATTTGTACTCGAAATTGAAAACTTTGGCGCTCAAATCAGCCTTATCAAGATGGATGTCGAAAACCACCGGACCGCTTAACACCAAACTTGGATAAACCTTCTCGGTGTCACTGACATCAGGCAGTGAGTAGTCAATGCACACTTTCAAGCCCAGCATCGTGTCGATCGATGGCCAGGTACATGTGGAGTTCATGTAGCGATTAGTGATTCCGTAGAGTGATGTCTCGCGACCCTCGATGCTACTGGTTAACTGTGATCGGATGCTGAAAATGTCGTTGCGGTCTTGGGGCAGCTTCAAATTGATGCTAGCCAAGGAGTTGCCTTTCAATTTGATGTCAGTCTCAACGGCATAGTTTGAATAGATGTTAGACTTCACTTTGATATCAGTCGAGGCATGAAAAAGATCGATCTGCATTTTCGTGTTCATTTCCATCGACAAACTTGGCTTAATTCTTCCAACAAAGTCGAGCGCGGTTGTCTCCCAGAAGTTCTTGCTTTTGAGGTCTCCGAAGTAACTCATATCCAACGAGTATGCTCCAAAGCCGTTCAGGACCAATGGGAATCCGCTGGTTGTAGGGATTGTGTAGGCGACATCAACCAGAGTGCCAGATTTGATGAAAAGTTCTTCTTTTTTAGAAAACACGTTCTGTATACGATCTACTGGGATTAGTTTCTTGATGAGGTCACTTAACTCATTGAATCCATCGAAAGGATGGAAACTGATGTCGTTGCCGAAAATCTTGTGCTCGAAATATCCAGTCGGATTCTTGAAATCGTAGTTCTGAGTGTACGGGAACTTTCCAGTGATTAAGTTGGTGTCCCTGGAAGACCTACGAGATCGCAAAATCGTTTCGATGATCTCGTAGTCGAAGCTGAACAAAGATTTGAACTTCTCGATGATGAATCCGAACTTGTCAATAAGGCGATCAAAGTTCAGTGGTCCATCAATGCCGAAAATCGATTCAATGTACTTTTCCATTCCTTGAATTCGAATGTTGAATTCCAGCGGGTTGACAGAGTTGCCGAAAAGGTTGATTGTGCCGTTAAACGACACTGACCTAGGCAAATATGATTCAGTGCCAAAGATAACGTTGCTTTCACCGCTCAAACCGAAATTGTACTCGTCGAAGAACAAACTGTATTCGTAGTTCTTGGAAAACTTGCGGAAATCCATGTTGAACTTTTCGTCCAACTTCAAGTCAGCCAACAGCCCCTGCATCTCGACTTTCTGGGGTGACGAAGTTTTGGCCAAATTCGTTAGATGTGACCAAACAAATGAACCAACTTGATTTACTGGTTCGTTGATAAGGAAAGCCTTAAGTTGCTTGATGTTCAAATAATTCGGGCATTTCATGAATTGCAACTGTTTATAAAAAAGAATTTACTATAGTTCAAAAAGTAATATAAATAAATCTAGACTTACGTATGACGCAATCCTTATCTCGACGCTCTGAGAAGTGTTTTGATAGATGTCTACGAAAAATTCTCGCGTCTTATCGCAGTTTGTTTTGCGGAATACCTCAATCGCCTGGAGTTTTACGTCATTTTTCTGGTACTCGTTAATGATCAGGTCTTTTAAATCACTTTCGAACTTCTTCGAGACGATCCCGATGTTTCCTAGTCCCTTTAATGCCACCATTAGGCTTTCGTAAGTTTTCTTGTTGCTCACGTCACCGTTCAACCTTTGAGTGACGATTCTTTCCAGGTATTTGACGCTGTTCATCACAATGGCAAAATTCTTGCACTCGTTGAATTTGCAAAAGGTGTGAACGACGGCCGACGGTATCAAAATGTATATCGGGTTGTGATTGACTTCGTAGTGCTGCATTAAACTGAACATTGTGGTGATTGTGCTTTCTTCAGGTCTTGGCAGGTAGAAAATCGAGTTCATCCATACTTCCTCCACTTCCGGTGACAATTCGGTAGACTTGATCGCGCCGGTTATTAGGTCCTTCATAATTTCAACCGACGCAACGCTTCCAATGAACGGTAAGCTTTCGATGATGTGTTTTCTGCCGTTTGGACAGATTCCGGCTGATCTTGCAAGCAGTTGTTGAAGTCCTTTCGATGAAAGCTGCTTGCTGGCTTCCAGAAACTTCACAAACTTGTCGGGGAAATCTCTCTGAATGTTTGGAAAACCCAACGAACACATCTGCTTCAAATATTCACGCGAAATTTTGATTTCATTATGCGTTGGCTTGGGCGAGAACGAGTGGTCGTAAAGCATCGATTTCCTTGTTTCAATCATGCCATCGTCCGAGGAGCTTTCTTCGTTCGTTTCATTAGACAGAAATTTTAGCCTCATAGTCGTCTTGGACACGGCACCATTTTCGCCATTGGAGAAGGGGATGAGAATGACGTTTTCCTTGCACTCCACTTCTTTAATGGCGTAGTTGTCGATGTAAAAGCTGCATACACTCGTTGAATTGTAAATTGGCCACCACGAAATGTCACTCTGAAAATTTAAAAAGTTTAATTGAAAAAAACTGTTTGTAAAACATTCAAAATACTACCTTTCTAAAGTCATAAGGAGTTGTTTGAACAGCAGACTTGAATTTTGCTCTGTTTTGGCAGGTTGAAATGTCTTTTTCTTTCATAATAAAGATGCTGGTGTCTGCTGATCGAACGAACTTGTAGGAAACTTCGCATTTTCCCGACACATCAGTTTCCACTGTTTTGTGATCCAGATCGAATCTGAACATGGTGTTTTGGAACGCCGAGAGAATTCCGCGTTTGAAGTTGGTCACCCAAACTGATTCGTCGCTTTTAGGGCAAATTTCTTGGATCAATCCGTCGCGATAGTCGAATTTCAAGTCCATCTCTTGTATTTCCTTGCTAAAATATTCTGACCTAGGGTGGACAATGTTTTCCGTTCTTGGCTTGTCATCATCGAATTCTTCTTGCTGCTTGTTTTCGTCTTCATACTCGTAGTCAGCTGGTTCAGGCTTGGCCAACTCTTCAAATCCGTCAGAATGCTGATTTTTAAGTTGGACCTTCGTCAGCCGTAAAAGACCTTGACATTTTGTTGGGAAAATCACCTCAGCTATTGCACTTATGTACAGATCTGATTGTGGGTCGTTGTTATCAGTTCCTTCGAAGAGTGTTCTGAAGGATGATTCATATGCATATTTGTAGATTACGTTTTGAGAGTAACGGAACTTTTCATTATCAAGTTCACACGACGCAAAGCCGCAAATGCTGGGATCTTTGAGCGGATCTGAGAAAAGAGAGATGCTTATGAGTAATACAATTGGACGTTCAAATAAAGGAGGTCAATCATCATCTACTTTACTTTTATGCAAGAATAAATAATGTTCCGTGTGCAAACTTTTGTTCCTCTTGAAATTAAACTTTCCAGTTGAAGGACAATAAATTGTGACATCACTTGTCACCCTTCATTCAACTTACTTGAGCTTTGCGTGGTAGCTGGGTTGTATAAGGATGTAAAAAGGATCACCGTGATCCCTATTCGTAACATTGTAACGTATTAACGATTTTTTTTTGTCTCGTATCAGTGGGAAGACATTTTACGTTTCCAATTTAAATATATTTTTAAAACTTTTATACGCGTTTGCCGCAGTTTAGGAAAACTGTTTTTTTTTATTAACTGGGTGTATTTGTTGCACTAAATTGACAAAGAAAACGCCAAATTTAGGTTTTATGAAGTCCAACGGGTCTGCTTTCTTCCAAGTGAGCGATGAAACTGATTATTTTTCTCAAAATCGTTCAGTAAAACTCATCCTTATCAGCTCTTAGGTCGAAAGTCATCGATAAGGAGCGTTTGGGTTGTCATCAATCGTATTTTTATACTATAGGGAATTATAAGCGACAGTAATAAGCTGACCTGGCAATTCCAAAATATATTGCGGTCAATCATCACTACGCTTTTAAGGTGGAGAGTAGTGTGTAGGTGGATCCAATGGAGAGTTTGCTTCAGACTCGAAAATAACTCGGCTTAAGCTCGTAACTTGAAGTGTTGTTGAACATTTGGTTTTTGGCGATAATTGAAGATGTTGTCTTGACGCTGGAAAAATCGCAGAAATTTGTGAAAAATATCTTGAAGTGTTTATGAGATTTTATTCCTTTTTCCGAGAAACAATAAGCATTAAACAAATGGCAGACACGTTTTCTTTCAAAGCTTATCCCATTTATGTGTTTCACCAATTATTCCAATCTTTTCTTCTTGATCAAATCAAATTTAAGGACAAATAATCAAATTAAGTTTACGACGACAGGGACGATAATTTTTCATCAAAAATCGACTAAAGCTTTATCACAGGACTTAATATTCTTGTGCCTTACATCTTTCGAGATTCACCAGAATGCAATACAAAAGAGTATATTAATATCAAAATAAGGATTACAAGGTTGAAAAGCAAATCTTAAAATAACTAAAACAAAGTTAAAATGCCTTTTCCGTCTTTTAATGTAAGGATTTACGTTCAAGTGTCTTCAGTAAGACAAAATGCTTGTAAAATTCGGTGAACTTGGTTCCATTAACTTTTTCTGCTTTGGTATGGTTGATTGTTATGTTAGTTTTCTGCATCGTTGTGCACGAATTAATTAAAATGGAAACTCTTAAAAAATCGTTTTGTGCGAAAGTTTTGCAAAATATCGATAATTTGTGTGTTTTTGTGTCTTGAAATTGGTATCACTATATTAAACAGTTTCATTATGATGCAAAATTAAAGTGTAATAAGTTCCTTAAATAGCTAACTTTTTTGTGGTATTTTAATAACTAAGAAACTGATCACTCTGTTGGTCAGGATCGTTAAGTAAATGAATTGAAGAAATCTCATAAAGGCTAGCATTAAAATCTACCAGGCGTTTGAAAAATCATACCTCACGATCCACTTTATAAAGTTAAAAACTGTTTGCACAACTTTTGTTCATCAACTAACTGGCTATTAAATGGCCAACATTTTACTTGTGTGGGTGATGGGAGGTAAAACTGTAAAAAAGCAGCCGCAAAAAAATGAATTTTTGACTTTAGACAGCCATAACTTTGGTTCCTGTTGAGCGATTAACTTCAAATTTTCACCAAAAAACAGTCCAGTTTTTCCTGTTGCTGACAAAAGGTTTTGAATTTTTGTGACAAACCGGAAGTGCCTGAGCGGTTCCGAAGTGACCCTTAACTATCTCCGAAACTAGAAAAGAAAAAAAATATGAAACTTTGTGAGCTGCTTTGGAACTAAATAACTAACATAAACTCTGTTTACAGATCTCT
>JPYR01000036.1:135511-190322 GCA_000775305.1 Belgica antarctica
ATGCAAGCTCAAAATCGATTTTCTTGAATAACTCACCCATTTTCTTAGATATTGAAGATCTGTAAAAAGTTTATGTTAGTTATTAAGTTTCCAAGCAGCTCACAGTTTCATATTTTTTTTCTTTTCTTGTTTGTCACAAAAATTCAAAACCTTTTGTCAGCAACAAAAAATCTATACTGTTTTTTGTTGAAAATTTGAAGATAATCGCTCAACAGGAACCAAAGTTTTGGCTGTCTAAAGTCAAAAGTTCACTTTTTTACATTTTTACCTCCCACTGCCCCACACAAGTAAAATTTTGAAAATCGGGTTTGGCCATTTAATAGCCAGTTAATTAATGAACAAAAGTTGTGCAAACAGTTTTTAACTTTATAAAGTGGATCGTGAGGTATGATTTTTCAAACAGCCGGTACACTTTAATGCTAGCCACCCTGTACTGTTCAATGCCTTTTCGAAACAATCGAGGATTTAAAAATCTTAAACGAAATTTTTCGAGAATCATGCTCGGTTCTAAAAAGTTAAAAACAGCCGCTGCAGATTTTGCTTAGTCCTTTTGCCGATTCTAAGTGTTATTTTGTTACTTTATAAAATATTTTTCTTGCAAAATTTTAAGTCAACTTTAATTTTTTAGCTAGATTAAGCTAAATAATTTGAAATTCTAAACTGAAAATCTGTTCTCGCTTTAAACTTAAAATTATGAAGGAAAAATCGCATGTTAGACGACTTCTGTGAGTGGAGGCTGATATAAAGTATAGAAGCATCAGATGAAGCTAGTGCGCCCAGAGAGCTAAAGACTTTGCTTTTCCATCTTTGCTTACTGTAGCTTTTACGCCTGAAACAAAAATGTTTGGTTCAGTTTTTGTTGATAAAATTAAGAAATTTACCTCCGGATCCACTGAAGTGACTGATACCAAGTTCGTTCAATGATTTAAGAAGCGCTAATAAATTTGACTTAGTTCGCTCGAGTACATCTTCTGCAACTTTGATTAGTGGTGCTTTAGTCTTGGTCGTTTGAGTGTGCCAAACAAACACTTCCGTACAATCGCTGGCCTTAGGTTCGATCTGATCGATTTTAAGGTGGATACTCTTCAAAAATGAGTCTTCTTCATATCCTGCTTTGTACGGCATAGACGCGTTTGGGTAGTTCGCAAGGTGCTGCAAGTTGACAGCAAATCCCGCCATATCGACTGGCCAGATTCTCTTAGCTGGCCATGAATCGAAAAACGCTACAACTTTGCCCTAGAAATAAAAGAGTTTGTTAATTGACAAAGTTTGTCGTTCAAAGTTGCTTACTCACGTTTTTAACGACAGGTGAACTAACACTGTAGTCACCGATTAGCCCGACCGGGAACATTGACACTCGTTTGGTGTGCCTAATTTCATTGAATAGTCTTAGGTCAAAGGTGTTATCATCATCTCCAAAGTACAGAACTCCATCTTTGATGTGGTTGCTCTTGATCCAAGCTAAAGCAGCACGTCTATTCGAGACACCCCGAGGGATGGATTTATGAGAACGATAAGAAAAAGGCATCGGCGACGAAAGGTGCACATAAGGAATTCCTAAAATATCACAAAATATTGATCCTAGCCCATGATGACCATCATTCATGCTTACCAAAATTATCCAAAAGTTTATCTAAGTGCGGGTTGCACGACTCAGAATCATCGGCAACGATCCAGAAAAGACTGCGAACGTGCATTAACGTCTGGCCTAGCCTGGTGAGCTCTGCAATTTGCTCCCTCCGAGGGTATGTTGGCGTCACAAAGTAGATGACTGGAAGCTTCTCAGCGACTATCGTCGCTTTAGTTGTCGAAGTAAAAGTTGGTTCTGCTAAACTACTAACGAATTGTCGTAAATCATTGTGAGTTTCTTTGCAGACGACGATGGTGTCGTTCTCCGACATTGACGAGTACTCTTTATCGATTTGATCTACAACACACGAAAAAATAAAAAAATTACAGCTGTCGAACTTGAAAGACACGATGTGCGTGACGATTTGACAGAAGAAGTCAGTTCTAAACTTTAAAATGTCACAGGCTCATGAATATTCAAGAGCCTGTGACATTTTAAAGTCCAAACTGCTACAAACCTGAAGCGTTGATGGTGTAGATAGTAAAAAGCGTGAGCACTAAGAAAAGTAACATTATGAACAGCTTTCGGGGGTGGAAGAGCATCAAAATAGGGTTTTTGCTGCTGGCTTTCGTTGGAAACTTCATCACTCGAAAATTTTCGACAGGAAAGAAGATTTCTGACGTAAGGTTCACTTCCGAGCAATTTTGATTCACAGACTGCTAGCGGAGATTCACGGTCTACTCAGCTATCGACTCATTGAGATTCATTTTAAGTTCACTCCGTCAGCAGACTGCACTTTTGCACCACTGTTTTGCCTCAAATCCCGCGGATGACTGAATGGGCAAACGGAAAATACGAACGGTTCGGATTAACCGAATTGCAGCGCCGCGCTGCTCAAGTCTCGGGAGTTCCGTGTTCGGTTTTGGCAATTGTCTGAGTAGATTGAAATATATTTTCAATAAACCCTCATAAACTGAATATCCAAGTGAAAATGGGCCGATCGCGATCACGAAGCAAATCGCCGAGACGGAAGCACAAAAGCAAAAAGTACAAATCTAGGCGCGACCGAGAATCAAGGTAAGAAAATTGCGAGTGGAACTCCTTTTCGAGCATTGATTTATTTTTTTCTCCCATCCAGCTCCAGAAGAAGTTACACGTCTGACGACGATGACAGCCGACACCAAAGTCGGTCGAAGCGTTCATCCCGCAAGATGGAAGTGGAAAGATTGACGGAAATCGAGCGCCAGCGAAAGGTCAAGGAAGTTGAAATTAAAGTGAGTGAAAAATGTCTTTGCCGATCACAACAACAACAACGCACAACAATAACATATATTTTAGATGATTGAAGACGAGACACAGAGACGAGTCGAGATGATCATAAAGAAGAAAGTTGACTTCATACTCGAATCGCGCAAGCAGGAAATTGAGGACGAAATTAATAAAAGGGTAAGTCGTCAATTGCGGATTGTAGGATTAACTCTGAATCTTGAAGCCAATCTCAATTCTTCTTCTTTTGTTTTAGGTTGAAGTTGCCAAACAAGAAATGGAACGAGAAATCATGAAGGACTTGGAGAAAAGGCGAACCGAGCGGTACAATGAAGAGAAGCGAAGAGAAGTAAGTCTGATTTGCCCCTTGTTGCTACTCAATTCCCGTTACCTGATTTTGGTTCTGTTACACAAAGTGGACACAAATTTTCATAACACTTGAGTTATCATTTGAAAATTACATTAGGCGCACTAGTGGAAAATCGAACATTTTCGGTTGCTGTGCTGGCCAAGCGATACAATGTTCGAACTAATTTACTTTTCCTGAGTCTCAGACTTAAGATCCAATATGATAAAGAATCCTTTTGATTATTGCATAAAATTGAAATTTGAGAAAAGAAGTAGATTGTAAGGACAGCAAGGCGGATTGGACGAAGAACGAACGTGTGTTCGCAATAACTGTTGTAAACAGGTATTCGTTATATTTTTGTAGAACTTTAAGCAAAAAAAAAATGAAAATTGTTATTGGAATCTGATTTTTTTAAACTTTTTTTATGTCAAAGATCTGGAATTGTATAAAATGCTGTAAAAAGACCAACGACAAAATATGTTTTTAAGTTGTCACTCTCTGTTGATTCTGCATACATGAAACTGATCAACCTCCTGATAAACTAATTAAAACTTATTCTTTTCAGTTTAATTGTGATGAAACGAAAAAAAAGAAAAATTATTTAAATGTAAAAAAGGATTTTTCTGCAGAAACTGACCGAATTATTACTTTCCATTATTTGATGTAGTTTAAAGTGATCATTCAGAGCCTTATTAACATGACATATCGTACATTTTATAGGAAGAGGAGAAAACAAAACGCGAACAGTTAGAGTTCATATTAGGTAATCTTGTAGTAACTAATAGTAACCGTAAAGCAATTGATTCTAATGTTGTTTTCTCATTCAAACTCCATCAGCCGAAAATAACCGCAAGATTGAGGAAGCCCAGAAGAAATTGGTGAGTGAAGCAGCGTTGTCATGTACGCTTTTAGCTTAACTCTTGTTTGTGCTTGCAAATTTTAGGCTGAAGACCGATTACTTATTATTGAAGAACAAAGAGTAATTGACGAGCAGAGACAAAAGATACGCAAAGAAGAAGAAAGAAATTCGCGGAATTCGCAGAAGATAATACTGGGTAAGGGTGGTTCAAGACCAAAACTTTCGTTCCAAATTAACAACGTTAGTGCACCGTGAGAGCGATGATCTCGACTGTCGTAAAGATAATTTACTTGGAAGTGTTGACAAACTAAGGACGCTCGGTGATCTGTATCAAATCGCAAGAGTCATTTATCACATTTTACTCTTTCTTTCGTGACTTTGCGATGTTAGAACACAACTAAATTAAACTCGAGTTCCCGACTAACCGACTTAGACTCTGGGTCCGTTCACAGTCACCTTAAACGCTTCTCGTTGTAAAGTCGCCTGCGAACGCCCACCCGAAATTGCTGTGCTCGAGAACTTAGACTTAAGCTGATGTTACTTTATTCTTCTGAACACACTTTCAACTTCTTTCTCGAACAAGAACCCAAAGCGATGTTTTTAAGTTAGAAAACCAAGATGTTGAGGTTCTTCTGTTCCAATTACAAATAAAAACTTCTCGAAAAGCGAATAAACTCAGAAGATAAATCAAAAAATTTTGTTTTGTTTATGATTGATTTTCAGGATCCGCTAGAAAGTTTTTTAACGGTTCTCAATTTCAAAAAATGAGCGCAGTGACAATTACATCAAGCGACAAACAATCAAAGCTCGTCGTAAATGGAAATTTAAAGACGAGACTTAGAAAAATTCTTTCGTCAGTAAGGAGGCTAGAAAAACATATAAGACACGGCAGATCTCTCTAGAATCCAAGTCCCGTACAGTACAGACCCAGTTTTTAGAAGAAAAGTGCGCGGAAGCAATTCGAAAGCTGATACTGCGAGACTTCAAACCTGAGAAAATCGGATCGATAGAGAGCAAAGTATAAACAAAGGTTGCTAGAGATCCTAGATTTTAGAGACAGCACTGTTCGACCGTTGATTTTCTAAACGTGAGTTGATGAAATCTATCATTTCAAATGCATTCGGAGCAATTATGGTGCAATGGCTGACAAAAGTATTTTTTTTGGGTCCCTTTCATCCATCTAGCGGAGCAAAGAAGCAAAAGCCGTTGATGCAAGTTTAAAAGAAGAAAATGAAAAGAAAACGGCTTGAAGACGATGGAAACAACAATCACAATGACAAGCGATCGCGAATATCACAAGTTCTCGATTTCAGTGACCTGGAAGTGAAAGACGAGTTTGTCCTTACGCCAGACATCGTCCTCTCGTCCGTTCTTCAAGACATTGCCAACAATTGCTGGAAAGTCGGCAAGCCGATCGGAAAAGGTTCCTTTGGAGAAATATTCCTTGTGACTGACGATGTGTCACGACCAGTCGGAGACGACGCCAGCTACGTTGCGAAGATCGAGCCCCATCATAATGGACCGCTTTTTGTCGAGATCCACTGCTTGCTAAATGTAAACAAGCAGAACGGTAAGTCAAAGTGACTGAACGATAGGCCCAAGAAATTCAATTTTTATATATTTTAGAATCGGAAGATGAAACCCAAGATCAAAACATCGTCGGTATTCCCAAATATGTCGCGTCTGGTTCACATTACTTCAACGATAGCCGGTACCGCTTCCTCATCATGCCCCGCTACAAAACTGACTTACATTCCATCATCAAGAACGGCCGCCTAAGCCAAAAGCATTTCCTTATCGTTGCCAGTCAGATCATCGATGTGCTCATGCATTTGCACAGCAAGTCATACGTTCACTCCGACATCAAGGCCGAAAACATCATGATCGGTTTGTTCAAGAAGCTCACATCATCTAAAAGTTCTCGTCAGTCGTCGCTTCAAAACAGCGACACCAATCCATTCCGCAACTGCCGTGGTGTAACCCAGTCCAACAAGTTTGAGATGTTCCGGTCGCACGACTTGCGTCCTTCAAGGAGCATTGCGTACGCAATTGATGAGATTTCGAGAAGCACGCACTACGTTGAGTCGGATGACAGGGACAGTGACGACTCAACCCAAGACGAAGACTTTGAAGTCTCGCCGAGAAAACGCAAGACACGAAAAGCTATAAACAAAGCGAAGGGTAAGAAGTCTGTTGGTGTGAAAAAAGCGCGAGCCAAGAAGGAAGACTCGGGTGTTGCCAGAAATATCTTTGGGATGGACGAGCCGGCTTCACGAAATACTGACGACCGCGTTTACGTCATCGACTATGGACTGGCCACGAAGTTCATCGATACCAATGGCGAACATAAGCCGTTCTGTATGGACCAGCGACGTGCTCACGACGGAACGTTGGAGTTCACTTCCCGTGACGCTCATTTCGGCGCACACTCTCGTAGAAGCGATTTGGAGTGTCTCGGCTACAACTTGATTTACTGGAGTGGCGGTTTCCTGCCATGGAAGGATGAAAAGCTCAAAGAACAACCAGAAATCGTTCATCGTCTGAAGGAAGTGTTTATGACTGACGTAAAAGAGATCACGAAACTTCTTTACGGAAAGAACTTCCCTCGATACCTTGGCGATTTCATGCAGTACGTTGCCCAACTTGAGTTCGACGAAGAGCCGGACTACGGATTTTTGAAGTCGCTTTTTGAGAAAGAATTTTTGAAACTCGGATACAAGCAATCTGATATGAAGCTCGACTTAAGTGAAATGCGAGACATGTGTGAGCCAAACGACAAAACTTTATCAGAAAACGACTTGATGGTGAATACTATCACCGACATCAAAGGAGCCCGTAAGCTTGGATTTCTGATAGTGACTGACAGTGTCGACGGCATAGAGCCGCTTTTGAAGCCAAACAATACGATCAACTTAAACATGTCCAGCAAAGCATCTCCGAAGAATCTTCGCTCCAAGGGAAAAGGCAATAGCAAGCGTCCCAAGCGTTCATCCAAGCCGACCGAAAAACAATTGGTCAGTGAGAAGATGGCTCAAGGCTTGAAATTGTCGATTGCGGAAATAGCAACACTGGATCCAGATCAAATTGCGAGGGAGCGTGCAGACCGCGATTACGAAAAGTTTGATGAAAAAGTTTATTATCAAACGCCTCAGCGCTACGTCGGCAACCCAACATACGCAATTCTTGAAATAGAAAGAAAGTTGAAGAGCAAGCAGGTTGGATCTGTTTCAGTTGCTGCTGCAGCCACACCGACTGAAGACATCGAACCCATCAAGGGATACACAAAGCCAATGATGGATGTTCTCAGACGACAGAATGTAAACCAGGAACAGTCCACACCTCTTACCAGTTGTCAACCTAAGCGAAATGCTCTCAGACATGTGATAAAGCCAGCAGTGGATAGGAAATCCAAGAAAGCTCAACAAAATAAACCTGCTAAATCAAAGACAGAACAAATTGTCCCTGAACTATCCAAAGGCGGGCGAGGTCGAAGAGCTGCAGTTGTTGCAACAGAGAAGATTGAACCTGAAACTGGTGCATCTGTTGTTGAAAAGTCTGGCATGGAAGAACAGCCAGTTAAGAGGAAGCGTGGAAGGCCAAAGATCGTTAGAAACTTGATGCCAGAAATTGAAGACGTTCCGCCAGCGATTCCAGAGAAGTCTGTCGAGCCTATTGAAGTTTTGCAATCAGCGAAGAGAAAGCGAGGTCGTCCACGAATTATTAAAACTGTCATTGAACCGGCCGAAACTGAAGAAGACTCTGTTTACTACGACATCCCAGGCGAAGGTTCTAATGACGGAGTGAAAGAGATTTCGGAAGATGAAAATGAGCCGATTGTCGTGCAACCTAAGCGCTTCCATAGTTCGTCGGAAGAGAACTCGAATCAAGGATCGACATCAAGCGGCAACCGTATTCACGGTCATGACAGAAAGAAGCGGCAGAGAAGTTACTATGCTGACGACGACTACGGCATGTCAACAGACGAGACGACAAACATGTCATCAGCAAGCAACGTCACAGTATCTTCTTTCGATCAGCGACACGGCCGCCAAACGACATCTCGCAGCGAGGGTAGATCAACTCGTACTAAAACTAAGAGTCGATCCACAAGCCGCTCCGCTGCCTTGAATGTTCCTTCGGACCAATCTGAATGCTCGGAAAGCGTCGAGGTTGAAAAAGACTCTGAATATGGCCAGACGGATTACGACCTGAGTGAAAGCGACGGAGAGATCGACGAAGACGAGAATTTATCAAACGATAGCGAAATTGCAGAATCCAACGATTCAAATGACTCAATTGACATCAAATACAGCCCCATCAAGACGAGACACGCTCGTCGTCGTGTCAATCATTTCAATATGAAACACGTGCGAGGTAATATCTCAACTTTAATTGAGACTTAGACATGTTTTAAATTTTCGAAATAATTTTCAGGCCGTCGCATTATGATTGATGATAATTCACGCAACTTCCGATTAGTGTCCACGCAAGGATAAATGTAGAAAGGTGAGAAAAGCAAACTGAAATCGAATTTTAGTCCCTTAACGTGTTTTCTCTTCTGCTTTTAGATGTTTGGAGATTACGTGGAACACTGACAAGGCCCGTGTCATTTGTGACTATTAAACTCACTGATAGGAATACTTAGGAATATCATTAGAAAACGAAAAATGCTAAATTTGCTGAAATTACTGGCTAGAAGAATTGAGAAGTGACTGTCTTAGGATTTTTCAACCGCATTTCAACTGAATTTATGAAACACAAATTTGAGAACACACATTTTCAGAGAAAAGTCTTTGAATGGATCTAATAATAAGGAGCCGTAAAATTAAGAATTAAAACTTAAAGCCAATAGAGAAATAATGAAAAGAATTTTAATGGATCTGTAAATCATAGAAAATGGACAAACACCGAGCGCTTTTAAACTTGCAAAACAAAACTTGAATTAATTGCGCATTTATTAGATAACTGTATGATAAATGCTTTATTATTGCCTAGATTTCAAATAAAAATCATTTGTTCCAAACATAGTTCGTGGTTTCAAATTGTGTGAATTGACAACAGCGACGACTTTCCCGACGGGTTGACCAGCTTTGTTCCAGCGTGGAGAAATGTCAAAACGGAAAGAGGTTTTTAATCTCGCGAATTCATTAGCATGTGTTACGAGTCTTCTAATAAATAAAAGTGCTATTGTTTACATGCGCAACGAAACCTGGATTGCTGGAAGAGTTGCGGACGCTGATGGGTATTAAAACTGCTTTAAACACACCGGAGAAAGCAAAATATTCAAGTAAAAATGTTTTCTTCAGATTCATGAACATTACGCTCTCAAACGCGGTTCTCTGCGACCAGAAGGGCCAGCACTACAGAGTCGACAACTACATGATGAGGTTCCGGCAGATCCTCTACATCCAAGTGCCTGACTCGGTAAGTTTATATATATTTTCAGATTTCTACAGATCAGGAAAATCGCGCCGAGTTCTTGTTGTGAAAAATCTCCGGGCCCGCGTGACGTCACGATCGAAAATTTTTGTAACTCGAGTGAGATTAGTCGTGTCAAATCAGATTAATCGCTTAAACGATGCTGATGACAGTCGTAGTCTAAGGAAGCATTGGGAAGAGCAATAAATCTTCAAGTAGACAATGAAAAAATTGCTCGTCACGAATCTAGCATCGAAAGCAATCTCGTCACTTTTATTAGAGAAATACTCGAGGGTCGCTCCGTCGCTAAGAAGAAATTTCAGTGCGTTTGGACAGCTGATTACTCAACCCAAGCCAAATCATTTGCTATTCCATTCCGATAAAGGGTCGCTCAAGATGGAAAACCACTTCAGTTTTGACGATTACGGTGAGTTAACAAGAAGTTGACGAGAAAAATCTGCTGCGCGACGAGCTAACTCAATCAGAATAACTCAATTTTTAACCCTCAGATGCCATCGGTTTCGACTTGGACAACACGGTCATCCGATACAATGTGCAAAACATGCTTTATCACGAGTACAAAGTTCTCAGCGAGTTTCTCGTTGAGCGAGGCTATTCCAAAGACTTTCTGATGATGCCCGTCGAAGACGGATCCGATTTTATGCAGAAAGGTCTCATCCTGGATTTCGAGCGAGGAAATTTGTTGAGAATATGTCCCGACGGGCATATTCAGAGCGGCAGCCACGGATCCACCTTCATGACTGTTGAACAGATCATCGCGATTTACGGCGAGAAGAAAACCTGGAAAGTCACTGATGAATATTGTAAGGACATGCTAGTCGCGTGGAACGGCACGATGGCTGATCAGGTGAGATACACTCACAACATCTTTACTCGCTTATACTGATTATTTGTACGTTTTAGATCAGAACGTGCTTGGATTACTTTGATATGCCAGCTGCGCTGTGTTTCGCCCGCATCATTGATTCAATAGATCACCAGAAGGGCGGACCTCAGGAAAAGTACACGGTCTGGCCGGATGTTTTAGCAGGTCTGATGGCGATGTACAACCGAGAGAACTTTGCAAAGGACACCAGCAAATATTTCACGGGTCTTCAGCGCAACCCTGCAAAGTTCATCCGGAAATGTGATCCGAAGGTCTTGGAATGGCTCAAAGAACTAAAGAAGAAGAAAACTACTTTCATTCTGACTGGATCGCATATCGATTTTGCATCACATACTGCTGGTTTCGCAATTGGCGAGGATTGGCGCGATTACTTCGATATAGCGATTTGCTACGCTAAGAAGCCAGGATTCTTCACGATGAACCGACCATTCCTGACACTGTGCGGAAACGACGAGACCGGCGAAATCAAAGCTGCCGACATGAAAGCTGGAGAAGCTTACTCACAAGGAAACTACCCCGAACTAAAGAAATTCATCAATTCGTCGTGCAAAATGGCCGATGCGAAAGTTGTCTACGTCGGAGACAATTTAATCCAGGACGTTTTTACACCCAACAAACACATGAAAGTCGATACGGTTGCAATAGTCGAAGAAATGCTGGCTGAAGGTGTCGATGCCGACCCGAACTTCAAAGTTCTGCAATCAAACGTTTGGGGAAGCTATTTTCATGTAGCAAAGGAAGACACTTTGTGGGAGAAGATCATAAGGAAGCATGCAAAAATCTGCGTTCCATCAATCGACGTTCTCGCGAGTCATCCGATTGACTATAAATTCACGGCATTTGACCCTAAAAATCACTCGAGTTGTGGCTACCACCCTCACGACCCTACCAACTGATTTCTCCACTTGACTAAAGCTAAATCCTAAGTTATGCAATTTATTTTTCATCATCTTTTTTTAAAACTCTAGATGAACTTGACAGCAAGTCTCGCGGACTACATGGAGAACATACACAGGCCTCAGAAAAAATCGACTAAACTGACCGGCAAAATGAAGCGAGCTTTAGACAGAAACAAGGCTTCAGTAAGCTATATGAACAGTCAGAGAAAAGCTTAAAGATTTCGCTTCAACAACAACTATTGTTGCCACTCACAAACATAATTTGTTTCTTTTGTTTTGAGGATTTATTGTTTTACTAACGATAATATTCGATACAAATCACCAAAATTAGAGCCCAAATAAAATTGTCCCATTAAAGATATAAAAGATCTTTGATTTCTTTAAGTACAAGTGTATATTTCAGCTACAAACGAATTTGTGAAAACTGAGACATCTCATTCAATGAGTAAAATTCTCTATTGGAGTTGGGCTTAAACGAGTTCGATTGCCATTGCTACTCCCATTCCACCACCGACGCAGAGACTGGCAACTCCACGCTTCTTTCCAGTACGCTTCAGAGCATAGATAAGAGTGACTAAGATTCTTGCTCCACTGGCACCAATAGGGTGGCCGAGAGCAATAGCACCGCCATGGACATTCACTTTCGAAGGGTCGATTTCAAGCGCTTGAACTACTGCTTTGGCTTGAGCAGCAAAAGCTTCGTTGAGTTCGTACAAATCGACATCGTCTTTGGACCATCCAGCTTTACTTAAAACCTTTGGAACAGCAGTTACGGGACCTAAAATGAAATTTTGAAAGTTTACATGAGAACGACAATGGAATAAAGTTTACTAACCAATTCCCATAATTTTAGGATCACAACCAGTTTGTGCAAAGGCGACAATTCTAGCAAGTGGCTTCAGGTTTCGCTTGGTAACTTCTTCTGCCGAGGCAAGCAGAACCGCTGCTGCAGAGTCATTGATACCACTGGCGTTTCCAGCAGTCACGCTTCCGTCTTTGATGAAGCAGGGGCGAAGTTTTCTAAGGCCTTCAATTGTACTACCCGGCTTAAGGTATTCATCCTTGTCGATGACTTTTGTCTCTCGCCCAGGCACTGACACAGACACTATCTCGTCAGTGAAAAAACCAGCCTTTTGCGCCAATTCTGCTAAATGCTGCGACTTCAAAGCTGCATCGTCTTGAGCTTCACGTGAAATGTTAAACTGCTTTGCGAGTTCTTCAGCTGTTTCACCCATGTGAATTTTGAGCATCGCATCAGTAAGACCATCGTTAATCATTGTATCGACGGCGTTCATGTTGCCCATCTTAGCACCGCGCATGTAGATGGAATGGGGCGACTTTGTCATGCTTTCTTGTCCGCCGGCGATGACGATTTGAGAATCTCCGTTCTTGATTGCTTGGAATCCCAGAGCAACTGCCTTCAAACCCGAGCCGCAAAGCATGTTCAGACCATAGGCCGGTGTCTCATTCGGCAGTCCTGCTTTCAATGAAGCTTGACGCGCGGGGTTTTGACCTTGACCGGCTTGAAGCGATTGACCGAGAATAACCTCATCGATGTCACATCCGGTGAGATTTGCTCTCTCCAAAGCGCCTTTGATCGCCACAGCGCCGAGTTCATGGGCTGCCAATGTGTTAAAAGCACCTTGGAAACTTCCTAAAAGAAATTCAACTCAATTAATCGACAAAAGGGCCATAAAAGTTATTACTTACCAATTGGTGTTCTCGCCGCAGAAACAATGTACACGTCTTGAGAAGACATTAGGAAGACTTGTATTGTTAATAAATTCGGTGGTTTCTGTCAACGTAGGTAAAATCAAATAGAAACCGGTTTCGGATCTGCAAGAGAAATCGTCTTTAAGTTTATCGTGCAAGGTGAAATCTCTGCCAGCCCAACAGCTCCCTAATTATTCATTCATTTATTCATTCAGTTTTTTGCTTTAAAGAAAACATCTTGGGAAGTGTTAGTGAAGAAGACTTAAGTTTTCTTGAAATTTGCATTATTTCTACATTAAACTCGAGTCGTCTCCAACGACATTCTAAACATCGATGCACTTTGCATTGTCACTGCACTCATCTCCGTCCAAGAGACCTGTACTTACTCAATAATTAATTATTTAGCTGAAATCACTAGAAAGTTGTGAAACACACCGAAGACTCCTCCTTCGACGACTGAATGTGAACCGATTAAACCGATTTCGAGATTTCTCTGCTTACTTGTTGTCTTCGACTTTGTTCATCAGCTTCTCAGTACATTCCTATAAGCGTTTCGGATGATAGCTACGAACGAGCCGGCCGCAACGTTCTAATCTAGATCAAACTTCGGTTCACAAGAACAAGACTTGAGCAATTCTAACATTGATCACTTGTTGCTTGAAAATGTTAACGGTTTCTTTGTTCAAAATTCCTAAGCGGTTGTACAAGAGAAGTCGGCGAGAGAGAGACGGCGAAATTTTTCTACCTGGCTTTAACTCTCAGAGGTAAAACAACATTTTCTAACCAGTCATTCAGTGTCGCTCCATCATTAGACAATAATAAAAATTCACCTGAAGTTTGTGAGGATAAAAAACAAAGTCTGACTGACTGCATAAGCCTGCACTCGATAACGTGAACATTTACCTGTGATATTTTTAAGTGCTGCAAAGTTGAACTTAAGTGAGTTGTTGGTGAATTAAAGAAGAGAAATTCAGGCTTGAGACTCTTTGGCTTCGGAAGTCAAGGCGATGACAACGAACTTCGGTCGAATTGGGCTCAAAGTATTACAGTGACGCAATGGTGTGCTTAGTGTGATGGGAGATCGAGTTTTGACACGAGATTACAAAGCTCGGCGTTCCACAAAAGCCACCGAGAAAACAAAAGAAGAATTTAATTCAAGATAAAAATTTCTCTCTTTTCGCTCTTCTGATTTGCTTTCGTGTCCATTGAATTTTTCCCCGACACTGAAGATTGAAGATTGTTCCGGGGGCAATCACAAAACTTTCGTCACTTTGCCGAAATTATGAATTGAGTAACAATTTATTGTTACTGCAACAACAACAACTCTCGGGGAATTGGCTTCGATTTGATTTGCTCGCCGAGCGAACGTGAAACTTGAGACTCGCAATGAGAAGCTAGACCAACCAGAAACCACTTGTTGATCGCAAATGAAAACGAAAGATTCTCCTCGTTAATCTTCCATTTTTCTTCTGTTTCAGCGAAATAATCTTTAATGAAAATACCTTTTTGGAACTCCAAAAATTGTGAATTAAGCTGGAAATTAATTGAATATGCTAACGAAATGTACCGCTAGCGCACAATCAACAGGAGAGAAAGCGAGCGAAGAACCATTTTTATTACCATTTTTTGTGTAACAGAAGAGCCAGTAATTGAACAATTAGCGTATTGAAGACAATAAAGTGAAGAAATTATGAATTTTACACTGTGAATTTAACTTAATCACAGTGCAAAAGTAATAAAAGTGAAGTAAAAAGATCAAAATATAAAGAAATTAACTCCGGATCTGCAAGAGACAAGTGAACAAAAATGTTTGTTCCGGAAAATAAAGACCAGCGACATGCAGTGTCAATGTTCCTAGCAACAGCTGGTGCAGTGGGCCCACTGCTCGGCTCGGACGAACGAGAAGTCATCTATTTGGTCTTCGGTGTCTTTGATTTACAAAGCAAAGAGGTGAGTGGCCAACGAAAATTGTAAAATGGTCCGCGCGTTCCATTAGAGAAATTCCTGAAAAACATGTTTTCTTCGGTTGATTGAGGTGGATACGTGTTGGATGAAACAAAGTATGAAAGAAGACCCAAAATTGGGACAACGTCGACAGAAGAAACAAATCTTTCTCTTCTCTCGTAAGCAATTTGGAAAGATCTTAAGAATTTCTTCTTACGTCTTCATCTCCACCCTTCGCCTTGCTTTTCTTTCCTGTGTGTGTCTCTCTCTACACCTGTTTCACCATCAAGAGATTATGCTGCCTTTCGTTACGCTTCGGCGATCCGGTCAGAAAGGGAGAAATTCTTCTCTGCTTACAGTTTTTATTGGTTTGTTTTTGCTTTATCAAATTGTTCGCACTTCAAATTGAATTCATGCGCCTCGGGTGGCAAATTGATTGGGATAAATAACGGTTTGATACGACAGATCAGCTCTGGGGCTAATTACAAGCAATCTAATGGACTAGGAATGTCCAACTTAGAGAGTCAAGGCATGAATTAGGGTGGAGAATTTGATCTCGAGATCATTAGCTCCGCGATCATCTTCGATCAGCAAATTTCCCAGTCACGTCATCTGCAGAATCTTTTTGTGATGCTTAGCAGTTGAACTTTGAGCTCGTATGTCTGAAAATACTCACGAATTATTGTAATTCAGGCTTGAAGCGTAGAACATACTTTGAATTTTCATCATTGCTAGCAGCTCAGATGACGCACTGAGTGTTAAACCTGTCCAATGAATTATTTTGCAACACAATGTATCAATTGGCATTCCTATCCACATGTTTTCCTTTTAAATAATCTAGAACGGCGATCTAGCCAGTTACCATTTACACAACCCCTAACTTGTTGAGATTCAATCTCCAAAATTGCGGGAAAGTTTTCATGTTATAAACGAATCATTTTTCTTCAATTTTGATATCTGTAATCTTGATATTCACCTTTTAACAAGATTCTCATTATTGTAATTTCCAAATTGATGCAAAATTAATATAAAAATTCTATTGAAAAATCAAAACGTGAATTACAATGATAACACGCACGTTTAAACAATGTTCCAAGTTCTCAAGCCGATCTCCATTTTCCCTTTCATTTCAGATTATCGGAATCAAGCAATATTTAGTGAGGCCTCTTGGGCTACATTACGCCAAGAACTCGACTCCAAATACAAGTGCGACTTCATCAGAAAGCGGTAGCACGTCTTCAGCACTTGTCGAGCCACTTATACCAGACGCCGTGCTCAACTCATCTGGCCGATCTCTTCTAGATACCATCAACGACGTAAGTTACACGACAAAGTCGTTCTCATTAGTTAATTGTCAGAGACTCCCAGCAATTTCTAGTAGCGAGATTAGCTGTGATTTGAAGCCTAAAACTTTCGAAGATAAAGTCCAAGCTTTAATTTATTCGCTTGGTTGTCCCCTCGATCTTGTTAGCTAGTTCCCAAAACAAGACGACACCAAACGGTGTCATGAAGTAAGACTAACGAGCAGAGACAACAGACCAATTAAGCTAATTAGGGCGCATACAAAACGATCCCTTGGCCCGATGTACATTGCTATAATTGCAGAGTTTAATCTGGTCATGGTGCGACGATGGGAAAACTTTTTCTGAAAGTGTTTCGTTCTTGAAATGCCTGAGACAATTTGTGAAACACGGCAAATATTTACTCAAATCAGATGCCCGAAATGTGTAATCAGCGTGGCGAATAAAGTTCACCTACTTTTATGGACATAATCGTGGTGCAAAAGAACGATATTTGGAAGGAAAATGATTAGGCTAGCGTTCAAGTTCTTAAACGTTATCAACAATGATTATTATTTTGTAAGATTTCCACTCGCGCTCGCGGTGTTTGAAATGATAAACACACTCAAAACTACACGCGCGTTTCTATCACTCATGTATTTGTGCGAACCGCTCAATGGCTAAGCCGTTTATTAAAAATGACGCTTAATGACACAGCAGAATTTTGTACGTCATCTTTTGTGCCAATAACGGACGTAGATGAACAATCTGCATGCGTTCGTCGCTGGTTGTTATGAGTTGCCTGCCAATAACGATCAATTCGTTCTTCTCCGCAATAATACACGTTGATGAAAGCTATTATCATTGATTTAAATATCAATTCATCCTGAAAGTCGACACTTTTCGTCATTATCATTACTTAGCAATCAACTTTAACCTTTTTTGTGTTTTGGTTCTAATGCCGTCAATCCATGTTCAATTCCGTTGTCGTCATGACCGATCAAGGAGTCGCTTTCGACCTTTCGACAGCATTCATCATCATTACTGCCATGAAAGTCAGTCTCACCGATGTTAATCGATCCGGTTAAAGCAAACATTTAATTTACTTTTTATCTCGAAGCACAAAGTGATTTCCTTTTGGGGCATGTCCGCGGTCCTTGTGACACTTTCAGATGTCCTGGACTGTTCAATGAAAGCTTGTGAGACCAGTATGCTAGGTAATCGATCATTCCGCATTTTCTCATGACTTTCAACGATTCCAACTGAAACTTAACCGAACTTGATTTTATATTAATTGCAGTTTTTAAATAAAATTGCGTCCGTTTGCCAGCAAAATTCTCAGGAATAGCTACTTTACCATTTTCCAAAATAAAACTAGTTCGAAAAGCACTTTGTTGCAACTGTGGAAATCGCGTTGAACACATTTTCAATCGACTTGGCGGCAATCCTTCACTGCTGACTATGAAATTACCTGAAATTAATTAGATGCAGAAAGCACTTAATTTACAACTGGAATACATGATCGCCGGAAATGACTCCAGTCAACTAGATTCTAAATCTGTCGTCGCTACGAGTCGCTACATAACATCGATTGAAAGAAACGTTTTCCTTTTCAATCCTTTCGAGGGTGAACTATGAACTTCAATGAATTAAAATTAAAATTATACACAACCCGATCACTGCTTAAAATTCCAATGACGGGGTTAAGTTTTACATAAGAAAGGTGATTTCAATATTTATTCGATTAATATCCGTTGGAGGGAAACCTAAAAGTCAATTATTCTGAGTGAAAAAGTAATGCCAGATTATGATCATTGAAATTTGATTCATTAAATCAAGAAAACACTTGAAGTAATCACGAGTAATGATCATGAGATGATGATACGGCTTTGGCATATTGTCTTATTATGCAACCCTCGAACAGAAATTCAAATACGCCAACGAAGCTCATGCGAGATCTCAGCGAATTCAATGATTGAATAGGACACGGCCCGAGTAAACGTGAAGCATATTTTCTATTGAATGTTTGCAGCTGTTTGCAGGTGATCTCAAGAGTTTCGCAAATTGTCTTGAACTGACATCATTAAGCGTAATACTTGCAGTTAGTCTAATGCAGGAAACAATCCAAATTATCTGAAGACGCACTCATGTCTAGATAAATTAGCCTGACCACTTTCTTTTTTCTCTATTTCTCTTTGCTCGCTCATTTTCTGTAGTTCGACACATATTTACACTCGCTGAGAGTCGACCAAGATAATCTCTGCTTGATTACCGATGGCCAGCTGCCTCTGCGTCAATGCCTCCATCCAGAAGTCGTAGCGAAAGAAATCCAACTTCCGTCGTACTACTGGAAATTCAGCGATTTAAAGAAGGAGTTTGTGCAATTCAAGTCATCGTCAGGCGATCCAGCACCACCCTTCAATGAGTCGTCAAAATTACAAAATCCGCAACAACCTTTACAACCATCACAATTATCATTAGCGGATATGCTAAATGGTGAGTATTTTTCCTAAGAAGTACCAACGGCAATTGCTGCGACGACAACAATTATAGCAATGATAAACATAGCCAAGAAAAGGAAACATGCAATGAAGCATGTTATGTCGTTTGCTTCGTCAACCTAGAAATTATTCTGGTGACGCAATGCCAGCCGATTAAAATAATAATGATAGAGAGCAGCCCGTAATTCATCAAAACAATTTGCTGGTAAACTTTTGACCCAGCTAATGAGTTGCGCAATCAAAACTCAACATTTCCATTCGTTCCAACACAGACCCAAGGCGCGTTTTTGCTTCGCGCTGAAGTCACTCGCGAGTAATTAAAGTTCTTTTTCATTATTACCAAACATAAAAAAGTCAGGCATCTTCTTCTACGTCAAGAACTACTACCAAGAACAGTCGCTAAGATCGCTTCAACAATTTTTTCTGTGTTTGTGTGTTTGCTTTGCACTCTCTCATCGCTAGACTGTTCAAACTTCAGTTTACCAGCAACTTCAACTTCAATCATTTTTGTACAACACCAAGCGGAGGCTCACAATGCGCTCAATAATTAAAAAAATCTGAACCTAATATTGGCTACGCGACATGCGACTAGCGAAAGCCCTGAAAATCGTTTTCGAAACGCCTTAACCTGTTATTAAACGATTCTATTAAATATTTTGAATTGCCGATTAATGCTTACAAATCAATTTTCACCCTGTTAAACAAGATTTGGAGCTTCCAACTCACCAGGGCAATGATTTCTACATCAAAGAATCCAGAGACATGGTGTCGATTGTGCAGGCGATGATAAGTGCAGGTAATAAAACGCTGAAATTTGTAGAATATTATAATTGCCTTGTACGTAGTCAACACGAGAGACTCGCCGATAACTTAAAATTCTCGGCGATCTACTGGCGATCTACTGGCGAAGTGATTATAAAATTCTTCAAGCGTCATTGCGGAGTTATTAACAACGCTTGGCAAACTAGCAGTGACAATTATTGATGATTAAATTTTATTTATTGCAGGTCATCAATTTGAATCGAGTGACGAAGTAAATCTGGTGCTCGAACCTGGTATATGGTGAGTTGTCAATGCTAGTTTAACGAAAAGATTTCTGCTAAAAAATTGCAATGCTGTTCAATTTTATGCGCGAAAACAAATCTTTCCATGCATGACCACTACTCGAATCTCCCTCTGTTGAAAACAACGTGCTTCCAGTTCTTATCAGCATACCTAATATATGTAGTGGTATAAACAATGCATGTTTACATGATCCGACTATTTGCATAGACTCCCGAAATCCACCCCAAAAAGTTTTGTGACATGCTCGAATCTCCCGAAAATGTCAAGATGAAAAATCTCTTCGTCCACAACTAGAATGTTTTTAATCATCGTCAGAGTATCTGCCCTTCTCTCAATTAACTTTTACTTACACTTTATTTCCATACAAAAAAAAACTCGAGCACACAAGTGACTAAAAGAAAAAAGTGGAAACGATAATTCGATTCAAAGTATTAGTTCGCTTCAGTCAATCGAATTGTAAACACATTGCGGGAAAGGAATTTTTTTTTTAAATTGTTCTGCATTGAATTTAGAAGTTAATTTGAGAGAGAAAGTCTGCGAACGTCAATAAGGTACATTGAAAAGTGCATTTGTCTCTATGAAGATTGAAACACCGCCGGTGTTCAATGAAAATGTTCTCTGAATATATGAGAAACAGAACATTCGTCAGCATCTTTCTTTCTTATCAGTAGATTTAGTGTTCTTGCTTCTCTCAAAGTTCACCTCGTTAAGCGATAACTTTTCGAATGCTGCGTCACGTATTTAGTTATTTAAAATTTAAAGTCAGTGCTTAGTCAAGAAACTCTTTGAACTTTTCGCAAACTTTGCAGTCAATCAATGATACTGCAAATAGTGCAATATTGCTGGCTGCGCGATTTTCGTTTTTCTTCTTTTTGGAAATTTCGGAAAACTGCACAAGTGTTCACATTCGCCACGAAGTTTTATCTTTCAAGCCTAGTCAGTCATTTCTTCTCTTTGTTTTGAATTCTTCAGCGCTTTTCGCAGACTTTTGTCACGAATGCAGTTGCAAACGACCGTTTAAGAGCTTAGCGCTTGTGAATGGATTTTGATGAATAATCTCGTTCTTTTAGCTCAATCGACGACGAAATTGATGGAAACTGCATAGTCAGAGCGCGCGGCCTTCCTTGGCAGAGTAGTGACCAAGATATTGCGAAGTTTTTTCGTGGTTTAAACATTACAAAGTAAGTGGAAAAAATCTAATCAACGTAATTTCCTGGGTTAGCTGACCCCTTGATCATCGCTTTGTGTTCATCTTAATACCATTTGTTTAATCAATCATCAGAGGTGGAGTTGCGTTGTGCCTATCACCACAAGGACGACGAAACGGAGAAGCTCTCATCAGATTTATTTCACAAGAACACCGAGACATGGCTTTAAAACGACACAAGCATCACATCGGATCACGGTACATCGAGGTAAAGTTTAATTGCTTTGTTAAACAATCAAAGTTCTATAAACACTTTTCACTTTCAGGTTTATCGTGCATCGGGAGAAGATTTTCTCGCCGTGGCAGGCGGTGCTTCCAATGAAGCTCAAACTTTCCTTTCAAAAGGTGCTCAAGTAATCATAAGAATGCGTGGTCTTCCTTATGATTGTACAGCTGCGCAAGTCGTAAGTTTTTGTTTTTATTTTCATCAATGTGTTGAAACTTATTTGAAACGTTTGCAGCTTGAATTCTTCGCTGGCGGTGACAATTCATGCAAAGTCCTAGATGACAGCGAAGGCATCCTGTTCGTAAAGAAGCCCGATGGCCGATCTACTGGAGATGCATTTGTTCTCTTTTCTGATGAAGCAGAGGCACCAAAAGCTTTATCAAAGCACCGTGAATCAATTGGTCAGCGGTATATCGAACTGTTCCGCTCTACAATTGCTGAAGTTCAACAGGTGAGGGTCAAACACACACTTTTAGTTATAATAACAATAAATCTCGCGGATGTTTCTTTAACAAACTAACATTTTTTATGGATTCAAGGGTAAGAAGATCGTCAAAATCTTCGTACGTTGTTTGGGTAATATCGACAAAAACTTTAACTTTCATTTATTTTAGGTTCTCAATCGATCAATGGATCCCAAAACCTACGAACAAAACGCACCAAAACCGCCACTCATCGCTCAGATTCCGCCAGCAATTTCCCAAATGCCAATGCTTCCACAACATGTCATTACCAGTGGCACCGAAAAGAATTGCATTCGGCTGCGTGGCTTACCATACGAGGCAAAAGTTGAACACATTCTGCACTTCCTTGAAGATTTTGCCAAGAACATCGTCTACCAAGGCGTTCATCTTGTATACAATTCTCAGGTGAGTTTGAATTATCTAAAAATTGAACGAATTTAAAGCTTTTTCATTTTTGTTTCTAGGGGCAGTTCAACGGTGAAGCTTTCATCCAGATGGACTCAGAACAAGCAGCTCAAGCGTCCGCCCAGCAAAAACACCACAAGCACATGATGTTTGGAAAGAAGCAGCGCTACATCGAAGTGTTCCAATGTTCAGGTGAAGATATGAATGTGGTTTTAAATGGAGGAGGTTATCAGTACCCGTCACAGCCTGCCATTTCTGCTAAGCCACTCGCATCTCCGGGTATGTTATCATCACGACCTCAACAACCAACACAGCCTTTGCAAATTTCCATTGCCCCTCCAATGCCCCTCTCCCTTCCTCAATCGAATGTTATGCAGAACTCTGCCAATGCAAGCTCCACAGTTGTTGGTGGCGCTGGGAACAGTCGCAATGTAGCATCTTCTCTGATGGCTCAACAACAGCAAGCGCATTTCATAGCCCAGCAAAATTTGATTTCGCGACAGCAAGCCGCCGTCGCAGCTGCACAATTGCAAGCAGCCCAGCAACAATCAGATCCGATGGCATTCTTCCAAAACGTCAATTTCTTGCAATCATCTGGTGGTGGTGCTGGTCTCAACCACAATGTCTCCGGAAGTCCTTATTCTTTCCCTTTCGCGCCTCAAATTCCACAATTTTACTTTCTTCCCCGGCCAATGGGCTCGATGGGATCAATGCAAATTCCAATGGGCTTAATGCCTTCTGCCAACCACCTCAGTCACATGCAATACCCTGGTATGTCTGCACCTGCTGGTTACTCGCCTTCAGCGCTTCAAAATATGTCGGCGAGTGGTCAACTCACTGGTTCGGCTGGTGCGGGACAGCAAACTTCTTCACAAATGTCTTCTTCCACCGGCAAACGTTCTTACGAGAATGCTTTCCGCAACGATCCACTGAACGCTCAGGCAGCAGTCAAGCGAGCCTACCACCAGAACCCAAATGCTGGCAATATTTACGGAAGCTATCCGTATTCGCAGCTGTAAATTATCTCTTCATTCGAACCATTCCAATGAGCTATGAAATTAACGTGTGCATTATGAACTAAAGTTAGCAATCGTGGCAGTGCCTTAAACATTCCCGCAAAAACATTCCCTTAAATCATTAAACAAAAATTAATTTTACGCATATTAAACATCTGCTTGTCAGCCTTAAAACAGTTCAAGAGGTTTACTCTAATTCCATTTCACATTCTCCTACCTTTAATTATTAATCTTGTCATTCGAAAGTTGCTTTTACAAGAACTTCCCTCATTGTCATCTCTAATTATCAAATTATGTTGATGTTGTTGTTGTTGCTGTAACATTTATACGAACAAGAAAAATCAAAAAAAAAACTTAGTTTTTGATTAGAAATGCTTTCTCTATTCGATTCATGAACAAACTTTGTTTGACTGGGTTTTGATAATTAAGTTTAAGGTGTATGTTCACTCCATACATTTCTCTGGCTAATCGACTTAGTTTTAGGTGAGGCGGCTGAACTTTAAAGCAACATGAATTAGTTAAAAAAATATCATAGTTTATGCGATCACTTTAGAATTTAATTTATGTTTCTAAGAAGATTTTGGAACTTTGGTGTTGGGTTAGTGAATAAGACACAAGACATGACATTTCAACAACGAACTCATCTAATGAGATCACTTTTGATATTAAAGAACCGTTGGAGTCGTCAGTGGTTTCTTCACGCTAAAACTGAACTTATTTTCTTCCGGTCTTCAAGAAAAATCACATAAATTTATTTAAACGGCAGCTTTCACGTGTTTCAACACTTGTTTAGATGTCATAACAAATAGCTTAAGAGTTTAACGACTAAACTGCAGTAAATCAAAACAATCGTGAAATGTAGTGACATTTTCATTCCGCTTCTGGACTGACATTTAACAATTTCCGTACTTAAGAACAGATTATAAAAGCATTCGAGTAGTTTTTGTAAGCGAAAATTTTCCTTTTCACAAGAAACAAGAAAAATTTAAATAATTTTAAGGGAAGTTGCACAATTTAGTGGACAACTCATAATAACATTTAAAATGTTCATCTTTACCATTATGAACAGGAAAACTTATTTTCTAATTGAAACTAACAAAAAATATTTTAAACATTGAACTGTGAAGTCACACATGCTGGGCCTGTTCACGTCGTGGTGTTTTAACATAAGTTTAATCGGTTTGGTAGTTTATCGACTGATTGCGGTCTGTTGAGAGGCTGCAGTTAAGTTATTGTAAGGTATCATTGGAAAGCTTTATGCAGTCCGCCAAATCAGTTGCTAAGTTGGGACTTTCTGGTGATTTTCGGAGTGTTGTCCATGGCTTAGGTTCGATGTCCTGGTCAAGCTACCAAGACAACTGGCTTCAATTTATGCTAAAACCTGCACGGAATAGGCTCAAATCAAAGAGAGAAAAGGTTCTTTTCCACTTAAGATTAAGCTCTTGAACCACGAAACGATTATGTCAATTCATTGCTTAAGGGTTGTATGTGTTTAAATGGATTTTGTGTTTTCCAAAAACAAAAATTATTTGGCTTTTTATTCTTAGCATTAAGTTATAACTTCTGGGGGTGTATTCGAATCGAGTTACCGCTATTGGTTTGTGCTTAACTTTAATTCTACTTTACAGAACAGTCAGGAGATGAGTTTTCGTTTGCTTTTTTGCTACTTTTCACCCCAAAACATTCAGTGCAATAGTTTTTCGCGCTTCCCCAGTGAAAAACTTTGCAGAATAAAAAACATTTACTTGTGGTGTCAGTGGCAAGTGATCGGTCTGCCTTATTTGGACTCTGTTTTTTGGTTTCTCTATTCTTTAGTCGAGAACAAAAATTAAAACATGATTAATCCAATTGCATAAGTGGTTCAATATATCAGGAATAATGTAAAAACTTTCTAATCTCAACGCATTTTCTGCTTGTCTCTGGAGGTAAACATTCGGAAGTCATGTTTTGAAGTTCACAGGAGGTGTATTCGGTTTATGGTTATCGTTTTGCCAAGTTTGATATCAGAAATTGTTGTGGGCTCTAATGATAATGGCATTTTGTGAAATTTTTCTTTATGTTTAACTTGCATTTTTCATGGTGAGTGAAATTAAATATCAAAAAACATAAAAATTCTTCTTTTATACAGGATCTTTGAATAACTGATCGATGGTAGCCAACTAACGAGCTTCTAAATCCTTTTATTTTATAGGCTCAAGTCTGATTGCCCCACAGCATGTAAACTTCCCACCCCAACTTAGCCACTATGGGGCATCTTCGCCGTCACCGGCAATGTTCCAATCTCCACCGCAATTTGTTTACTGGGGATACTCTAGCGGACCCATGTCACCAACATCGGCGTACATTGGAGCACTCCAACTTCCACCGCACGGCTTCCCACACAGCCCAATCGATAGATCGACTTTGGTATGTTGAAAGTTTGGTTTCATAACTTACTATCATGCACACATCTTAGTCTTCCTAAAAATCTTTTGGCAGAATAATTTTGGCAATAATTCTCAATATAAAGTCTCTAAAAAAATTGTTTGTCGAAAGACTTCTTCACTTCTTAATATTCAGTCTAGTTGTTTGCTAACGTTCTGCTTTTCTTCCCACCCTTCCATTACTGAAGCTGACTGTTGGTGACGCATCACAGCTGGACGACGGCGGTGGCATGAAATCACCGGATGTTCACAGAATAACGTCACCTCACATCGAGTATTCGCCCAATCAAATGAATGTCTCACCCAAAATTAACTTCCACAACGACGAAGTTTTCTATTACCAATCGCAAGATATCGCCCACAATTTTCTTACCGAAAAGGTGCTTCTCGTGAAGAACTCACCGGTAGCGCCACAGTTGTGCGGCTATGCAGCCAAACAGCAGCAGCATATCGTCGATCTTAATAACAACCAGCAAATCCCTTCAGTAATCGAACTTAGTATGCCTACGCCCGTGCATTGCCAAGACAGAATGTTGCCACCCCTGATAAATCCCCACTTTCAATCTCCCCAGCACGTCAGCCAAATGAATTGGAATCTTTAACATCATCATTTCATGTGTCTCTCGTTTTGATTCGAAGCCTTTTTGAACAGAACGTAATTTTAAATAATGATTTTCTTCTTGTTTTGTAGACACCATTGTGGACTTAAATTTATAATGATATTTTGAGATCTTCACGTGCACCGGCAATTGTCAAGCTTTCATTAGTGTAATGAAATCAATTGGGAACAAACGATTGAACAAAAGTGCAACTGACAGGTTGTAATGATGGATAGACACTTGATCAAATCGAATTTTCGCGGAAACTGGTTGAGCCGGCGATCTTCAAGCAAATAGTGCTTCGTACCATTTTTTTAATAAACCATTCTTGTCACTGATCGTTAACCATTTTTTTCCACCGACTATGATGACTCACGCCCAAACCGTAGCAAGCAACCCCAATAATCACTTCGACTCCGTAGATTTTTTATTCAATTTTATTTTTGTTTTATGTTATTTTCGAATGTATGCTTAATGCGTATATTAAGGAATCGACTTTTGTAAGAAAATTTTAACTCTGATGTAATTGACGTACTACTGATAACTTCGTGCAATAATAAATAAATCGTTATATACTCAAGTGATTACCTTGTGTTGTTTAGTTATTAAGGTTTGTTTCAGAAATTTACACAGGAAAAGTTAAGGCATTTAGGTTACACAAGGAATTCTGTGTGCACTTGGCGGCTTTCTGACTGGTTCACAAGACATGCAACTGTTTAGATTATTTTCCAGAAGACAACATTCCAGTTAAGTTGGTGATCATCTAACTGATAAGCAGTGTTTACGAAGTGTGCGCACGAGATGAATGTATCAAAACGTCTCGTTGAAAGATAAGGATAATCTCTCCAGACAAAAGCTGTACGTGTACGCGTGGCTCTCTTTATTTCCAGTGTAAATGCAAAATAATTTCTAAGGCTTCTCAGTTTCTTTTGAGGGTTCATTCAGTCTAAATCGAGCAGACAAAAGGTTTGTCAGCTCAATTTATCTTGAAGAAATGGTAGAAGTATTACATTAGCAAGTCTGTTTCAACAATCATTTTTTGAATGAAAAAACCGACAACCAAGAATTTGCTTTCAAATTTTTTTGCAAATTTAAGTTTAAAGTTCAGCTTCACGCATTGAGAGACTTCAAAGATGTTCAGAAACAGTGATCCGACATTTCCTATCAACATGAAAAATAAAGAAAGTGAGTTATCGCGAGTGGCATTTTAATTCATTTTACGAAAGTGGCGAATGTTTCGAAACGTTGTTATCAAGCAAAAATAAATGATATTGACGCATCTTACAAATAAATCGTGAAGAAGCCTTAAAGCACGTTACAATGTCGTTTCAGCGTATTCCTTGGTCAACAAGAATGACGAAGAAGCGAAGGAGAAGAAAAAATATTACGGAACTTCTTCGCTTGACAGCCAACTCTCATTAAGTGAAATAGTAAGGAAACTCAGCCAAGCGTTTTGGTTACTGATGACTTTAATTTTAGGAATCTTCAGACTCAGTCGGAGGCCCCTATCCGATAGCTGTGATTTTAGTACTTTTGTCAAAAACGTTTGAAGCTTTTGCGGCAAATGGTGTGAGATCAATCTTAGCCTTGTATTTAAGAGATAGTTTAAGGTTCGACGAGAATTTCTCGACGGCAGTTTTGCACGCTTTCAACTTCGTTTCGCAATTCCTGCCCATAGCGGGAGCGATTCTGGCAGACAGTTATTTAGGAAACGCCAAGACAGTTTTTATATTCTGCATTCCCTATGCGCTGGGTTACATTGGATCTTTCCTGGGGACACTTCCGTATGAGTTCGCAACTTGGAATCAGTAAGTTTGCTTGAAGTTTAGATCAACACTCTTATCTTCGATGAATTGTTTTTAGTTTCCTGATCTACGCGTCACTGCTGCTTATTGCAATCGGCAACGGATGCCTGCGGGCTTGCATAACAGCTCTGGGAGGTCATCAGTTTACGATGCCACAGCAAAGGCATTTGCTTGATCGATACTTTGGTCTCTATTACTTCTTTTACTACTCGGGAATCCTTGCTGGAAAGATTTTACCATCTTATGTGCGCAGCGAGGTTCAACTAAAACCATTTTGCGATGACGGCGAACAATGTTATCCGTCAGCATTTGGACTCATAATGGTCGTGTTCACCATATCTTGGATAATATTTCTCTCTGGACTGCCGTTCTATAAGCGAGAACACGCCACAGGAGATAATACGATGATGAAGGTGGTTGCGTGCGTCGGTTATGCCGGATTCAAGAAAGTAACCGGGAAGACAAAGGGAAACTCATTTCTTCAGGCAGCGGTAGGAAGATACTCCGACGAGTTTGTCGTCGACGTTTCCATTTTCCTTCGAGTTGTGACGTTGTTCATACCAATTCCAATTTACTACGCACTGCTTGCTCAACAAGATTCAACTTGGACGTTCCAAGCGACTCAAATGGACACCACAATCTTTGGTGTCGAGATAGCCGCTGATCAGTTCAAAGCAATCGGGCCGATACTGATGTTGATTCAAATCCCGCTGTGGCAGAAAGTTGTCAACGTGCTGGAGCGACACAACATCACCATTTCATCTCTAGAGTCTGTTTCAATGGGCGGAATTTGTGCAGGCCTTGCATTTGTCTGTTCAGGATTCTTGCAACATCGAATTGATGTCGATCACGAGAACCCGCCATCAATTTTGTGGCAGTTACCAGCATTCTTCTTGATTATGGCCGGTGAGGTTTTGATTTCTGTGCCAGGCTTGAAGTTCTGTTACACCCACGCACCCAACTCAATGAAATCGGTCCTGACTGGTAAGGAAAATGAAAATTCAAGGAACATTTTATGAAAACTTATCTAAACTCGACCTATTTTCTAGCGGTTTGGTTCATCAACAACGCAATGGGAAATCTGATTGTCGTCATCTTCTCGCAACTTCGTTTTATCGAAAGCAAAAGCATAGAATTTTTCTTTTACGCTTTTTTGATGTTTTTTTCCACATGCATCTTCACGCTGCTGGCAGAAAGATTTCGAGCTGAAAACAGAGAAGACGAAGTGGATGAGCAGACATTCGAGTCGTTCATTTATTCTGATGCAGTTAGATCATCAAACTTGGAAGAACACTTTTTAATGGAATCGTCCGACACCGACGAAGAAAAAAACCATTCGTTATTTTTGCTGAAAAAAATTCCGTGTTAAGAACGACGAAAATGACAGTTTCAAATAAATTGATAAATCACACAATGTCTGCTTAAAAACATAAAGAGTTTTCAAGAAATAAAATTTCAACGCGTCAACCGATGATTGGATCTTCTGTTCGGCTTGATGACGTCTTTCATTTCTTCGACCAGTTCCTGAAGTACTTCTAGGTTGTCGGTCACAGAATGTTTGGCCGCTCTGATGATCTGCTCTGCTTGTTTCATGTTGACATTTCTGACTTCTAGTACGAGCCGTTCTGGTTGCAGCGTGGCAATGTCTGCGACTGTTTTGAATCCTGCTGCGTAAAGCAGCTTGGCTCGGCCCTATTGAAGAATGTTTTTTTATTGAAATTTAATCTCATTAGACGGTGAAAAATACTTACAATTTTCACGGCCGGCAGCTCCATCAGCGGTAGAAGTTCAGTAGAACAGCAATAAGCTAGTCTCTTCGCCAACATCTCCATGACTTGATGAAAAACGAAAAATTCTTCGTATTCCTGGGTAAACTTGAATATGCAGTAGGCTCGTGCCGATGCTGACTGCATCAACCCTTGTACGGTTCCACGATTGACTTTGTACCGACTGGCAACATCGTAAACCTCTTTCATGTTCCACAATTCAAACAGCATCATCGTGACGTAGAATCTTTGAAGAATTTTCTTTTCGCTTGGTTTAATCGCTCCTGGTCTCGAGATCAACTTCATCGCAAGGCTTTCAGAAACTCCGATGGCCTTCGCCGTGTGCAGCATCGTCTCGTCCATTTTCATGTAGACACTGTTGAACTGCTTGTAGTCGAAATTTATTGGCATGTCTTCGGGTGAAACGATGTACAGCAAGTGGAAATATTGATAAACCACGAAATTGTAAGCTGCTTTCTTCAAGTCAGCTTCTAGCGATTGTGCATCTGAAAGGCTGATTCCCGCTAGTACCGCCGATTTTCCAAGTTTGCTGACTTCGAGCGTGTCGTCTGGATAAATTTCGATTTGTTCATTGCGAAGGCTGATGGTCAAAGAAGGATGTCGAATTCCTGCCGTAGTCGTTGTGTAAATGATTGCTGTTTCTGTCAGCAGCTCTTCAATAGCTTTCACCACCACCTGGCGTATTGAACTGTTGATTTGATCTATTTGAACGTTCAGCAGAGAACGTTGGAAGAACGACACCAAATCATCGATTGACTTGGCTAGTTTGGTACCTAAGAGGTTGAGTACGACAGTTTGAACCAGTTTTCCTTCCTTATCTTGCATAAAAGCGCTGACAGTCTCGTCCATTTTGGAACACAGCAGGTTCACGAGCTTCTGATGATCGCGCGGGTCACACATCATGATGCTTTCGCCTGTTTCGCATTTTCCAGCTCTTCCAGCTCTGCCCACCATTTGCTTGTACCTTGTAAGTGTTAAGAAGCTCTTTCCAACATAAGGTGATCGAATAATGACGCGGGCTGCTGGCAAGTTAACTCCTGCGGCCAAAGTTGACGTGCAGCAGATCACGCAAAGGATGTTCAGCCTGTAAGCTTCTTCGAGATGCTTTCTTTCGTCATTTGTAAGCCCAGAATGATGATAGGCGATACCAAACGGAATTGTTTTCGTAAGAATTGGGCAAATTCTTCCATTTGAATCTAGCTTTATCATATCGATCAGGCTCTGCTTCTCATCTTGTCGGACTTGCTTGTGTTCTCTCGGAAAGATTTCAGAGAGTAAAATCGCTACACTTTCGCAGTTTTGCTTTGTGGCACAGAAAACCAGACAAGATTGGCTCGGAGCCACCTCAAGGACAAGTGCGGACAAGTGGTCGGGATCTCTCTTGAGAATGTGCGCCTTGCAATCAATCTCAATAGTACGTTCTATCTTGAAGGCTTCGGACACAAGGTGTGCTTTAGAATCGACAGAAAGGATATCAGCTCCGATTTTGACGTATTCCTTTAATTCAACTGGACGGAAGTCTCGAGTATAGATGTCGGCCCGAAGAAACGTTGCAATTTCGTCTAAGTTCGAAATAGTGGCCGACATTCCAATGACTTGAATATTGGCGTTTCTGTTAAATACTGTTTTAGTCAGCAATGTTTCTAGTGTGTGTCCACGGCTTTCGTCACCAACCATGTGCAATTCGTCGACAACAATCAACCCAATTTCACGTAGTCGATTGTTTTCGTTCAGGGAGTCGAAGAGAATGTGGCTTTTCTCGATGGTGCAGATAAAGATGACATTTTTCTTCCGCCGTTTGGTTGGTGGGATCGGGCCCTTGCCTGCACAGTATTCTTCAACCAGAAAGCCGAACTCCATTGCGAATGGCATCAGGTCTTGAACTTTCTCTTGTACAATTGAGACGTAAGGAAGAACGAAGATGACGTTGCGCTTTCCCAGGATAATCTCTCGTAACATGGCGATCTCGGCAACCAGAGTCTTTCCTCCACTTGTTGGCAGCGCATAAATGAGGTTGTTCCGGTTGTGAATTGCTTTCAGTCTGAGACATTCTTCTTGCCAGTCATACAACTTCTCGATGTTCTTCGTTTTCAGGATAAACTCCTTGTGCTTCCGAGTAAGACCGAAGAACGGCCCGAGCTCTACGTATTTCTCCGATGAAACTGGCAAAAGTCTCGGGCGACTGAAAGACTGCTTCGGAGTTCGTCTTGGATTCTTTAACGCAGAATTGCTGGAAGTGACTGCCATTTCTGTTGTCAGTTTAGTTTGAACAAGAGTTGCATTGTTCTCGTCGTCTTCCCAGTCGATATTGTCCAACAGGCTAGCGACATCAGGTGCTGTATGTCCAACATTTATATTTGTCCCTTTCAAAACATCTTTCGTAGGAATCTCAACATTTGCGTCGTCGCAAGTCTTGGTGAAGTTGAAGAGATCACCAAACGAGTCATCTGAATGTTTCTCTTCGACTGTCTCAGTTCTAAGCTGAACATATTGAGAACAAGTGACTGGATTTGTGATGACTGAAAGGAAGTTGTCATCTTCACCAATGATATTGATACAGTTATTGATACAGTCACTCGACTGTGTGAGCCTCCCACTCTGGGACTCGCAATTTAAAAGAAATGCTTGTGAGCTTCTTTCTTTTTCTTCCACAATATGAAGATTCGTCAGCGATGTTTCTGTGTTGTTCCCAGGGCTCATCGACTGTTTTATTTTCTTGAGGACCTTTGGCGACTTGAAAATATCATCCTGTTCTTCCAGTGTAATTGCTTCATTTGACTTTCTCTTTTTAGTACCCGTTTGCATGTCTAAAATTAAGAAATTTTTAATTGTACAACAGTAAGTAACAGGTGCTTACCTGTCGGTGCATCGAAATCCAAGTCCAAATCGAGAAATATGGAGTTGTCTACTTGAAGAGCTTGCGTGTAAGTTGTTGGTTCGTCGGACACTGGCTTGTTTGCAGAGATTGCAGTGCTAGGATGATGTGCACTTCTTGAAGTTTGACCAAAATTAGGACGATTCATTTTCATTTTATCAAGAAACCGGCGATCGCGATATTCGACGTGATTTCGTTCGCTTGCTGGTCTGCACACACTGCCAGCGGCTGGAGATCACTGCGAGAAATGTGGTGGATCAATTCGTCTAGACTGACTGTCTTGGGTTGCTTCGATTTAAATTCTTCCCGAATTCACTGATTGTTTACTTGAAATTGTCACAACGACATTCCCCTTCAAATTTGACGGGGTCGTCAACTGCTCACTTACCGGTTTTCGAGATTCAGACAATTTTCTTCTTTGAGGTAAAATAAATAAACAACGAATTCTAAGTAATAGGTAATCAGAGTGAAAGAGGCACTATTGCCAGCTTTCAGGAGCTATTGTCAGCTTTCAGGAGAAAAACCACACAACAGAACAACAAAATGTCGCACTCGGACCATTGCCTCAAACTTTTGACCTTGTTGAAAGAGGTCTTGCCGGAAACGTTCGCCAAATACCACGAACACAAGAATGGCACCAATGAATGCCTTAAGTCGATTTTAAGCATCGTCGTGAGAGAAGCGTTGGCAGATCGAGAGCAGATCCCAATGTTCGCACTAATTTGCAGCGAGATCTCCGAAGCTTTTGACTCCGATCCATCCTACAATCCTCTCAAGGTATCGTTAGCTAGTCAGTTAGAAAAGGAGTTCAAGGACGCTCGGTAAGACAATCTTCGTGGCATGAAATGTTATTTGACGCCTGCTTTAATTCCAGCCGAAACCCGATGATATGTCGCAATCAAGAAGAATTTGACGCATTCAAAAGAGAAATCGCAACCGAGACAGACAACACTCGCCGTAAACTTCTTGTGGTGGAACAAAATGCTAGAAAAAGAGCGCGAGAAGAGATCACAGGTTTGGTAAAGCTTTTCGGAGAACTATACAACGTCAATCTGATATGCAACAGAGTTATCGGGCTTTGCATGAGCGAATTGCTTGTTCCAACTGCTGCGGTCACCGAAATTGACATAGAATGCTTCCACCTTTTGATGACAACCACTGGAGCTGTCCTCGACTCGACCGAAGAAGGCTTCGAAATTGCTAACAAGTACATGGGAGGTCTTGAGCACATCATCAATCAAGGCATAGCCGAGAAGTATTCTGGTAGAATTCATTACTTGATTTGGGAAATTTTTGATCTGCGATCTAAACAATGGAAGGTCGAAGACAGCGTCAAGAAGCCAGCAAAAAGTTTCATTAACAACGAACTGATTGAAGAAGCAAAGGCAAACAAGGCTTTTCTAGCCGAGCTCAAAGAAGTCTCAAGCAAGATCGAAGCACATCGATGGCTGGACTTCATGCATCGATTCAAGGGGCTCAAGCTCAAAAACGAGGAACGCCTTAAGGGTTCTGTGCAAGTGATCTTCAGACATGCATTGGCAATCCCAAAAGACGCATCGATGCTGGCCCTTGTCTGCCATGGACTCGGCGATGTTTCTGTACCATCTTCGGCCGACTCGAAGACTTTCTCTAGCTTCCTGAAAGATTTCTGCGAGCAGGAAAAGATTTATTTCTGCAAAAATGCTCCAAAATTCTCCAGCATCAACTCCCGAATCCAAGAACTCAAGAAGTGCATCGACGAGTCAAAGTTTCGTAAACTTAAAGAAGACATCACAAGAGATCTCAAGATACAAGAACGAACCAAAAGATTCACGGACTTTTTTGGGCAGCTTTTCAACGCAGAGATCGTGAAAATTTCGGAGATTTTAGACTTGTTTGCTTTACTCTTGGCACCGGATACAATCAGCAACGTTTCTATTGAATGCTTCTGTGCCTTGGTTGCCATCGTCGGCCCAAAAATATTGGCTGAACGAAACTGCGACGTTTTGTTGAAAGACAGCATTGTTGAACTTGGCAAGGTCACTAAGAAGGTTGAAATCTCGAAGCGGGCCAGTCAACTGTTCACTGATTTGGAATCGACGGCTCACTATCGCTTCAAGCTTCCAATTGGCTTTTCGCAAAAGGTCAAATTCGTTTCTAATTTCCCGTCACGTTGGAGATCAACTTTCTCTCAAGAAAGCCTGTGGACGTCTCCTCCTCAATCGGGAGCAAATCTAACTCTGGATCCGCCGAAAAAGGAATTCTTCATGAAATATTTATCTGCCGCCAACTGCAAGTCTCTTTAAATCTCTCGCTGAACTGAATTCTTATGGCATTCTCTGTTTTAGGCTAATTCACCAGCAAATCATCGCTGGAAGCGCTACAGCCTTGAACACAGCTTCTAACTGAAATTTAATCTAAAGAATAGAATGTAAGTTTATCTATATCAAAATAGGTGGAATAAACCTCTGAGAACATCAGAGTATCAAAAAACTTTGTTTCTTCCGTCTCACAGTTTGTAAAAATAATTATTTTTATTTCCATTCCTTTCTTGAAATTCACATTCCAAACGATTTATTCTTTTCTTTGTCTTACCTTATGAAAAAGATCAAAAATCATCAACGATAACAGTTTTTCGGTTCAATCTGTTGTTCATCAACTAGAGTTAGTGAACCCGCAACTCGTTCTCTTTGCATCAGCTTGAGCTTCCGGTAGAATATACGTTTTTAGGTCGAAATTGTATGAAGTTGGACCATCCGTAAAAAGGAGTTTTGCATATGGCACTCAAATGCTCTTCAAATTATTTTCAAAATGAGCCGAAAAACTGTTTGATTTTCTGTTTGTGATACAAAATCAAGGTCCATTCATGCAAAAATCGTTCCACCTTAGCTGATCTAAATGTGTTGCATCCACATTTTCAAATGTACAAACTTATGCTGTGCTATTTATGTACATTCTGTAATTTGCTTGGTTATTAGAAAGTTGGGATTTTTACAAAAGATAAACTTAATCATGAAAATAAACATAACATAAACGTCATCGGTTATTAAATGGAAAAATAAAAATCACAGTTGCATACTTCTAAAATATAAGAAAATATAAATCTCCGAGTCTGCTACGAGTTTCATTCAATGGGACTTCTGGTGTAATTTTATGCTGTGTGACCACAATCAGTTAACATTCTTTTTTTTTAATTCTTCAAAGATAATTTGTAACTTTCATAACTTTAGCGAGCAGACTCTCGATTTCTCCATCGTTTAAACTTCAAAGCGTTATAAAATATATACTTTTAATTATTCATCAATCATTATATCCTAGTAAGTCCTTAAAAGCAATCGTAAGAAGAAAAATATGAAAATGAAATCATTTCAGAAGAAAGAAATCTTTGTACCGCAACGTAAACACTTTTAAAGCTTTTCGATTGGAAAATTATTAGAAAGTCCTAAGCGTGCCAAAATAAAATTTTAACGCACGATAAACAATTTCAATTTGTTAGCAAAAACTAGTTGTTGGAGGCGATCAGAACAATCTTTGTACCGGCCTTCCACATTTAACACTCATTCCCCAAGAACGGTTGCATCGGTCATCGTGTAGCTTTAGATATTTTTTGTGGAACACTACGTAAAACGTTAATTTAAATTTCATTTGTTTGTGTGAAATTACATTACATTGTAATTACTATTCAATGTGAGGCTTCCTCTCTTCAGAAATGCTTTTAATGGCCCGACTTCAGCCCCACCCATTACATCAACATCTAGCTTAAAAGTTGATGTGGATTTTGAAGTTAATATTCTTCTTTAAAGAAGCGTCGTTTTGTCGGTTATTCGGGGAAATGATCCACGAATGAAGCATCGCCATTAAAGGCAATCTGACAATTTTGCAACGACTAAGTTGTTGCAGACCATGGACCATGTCAAAAAGACTTTGTTCGTTCTTCGAAATCATTCGTGGATGTTCCCTTGTGTCATCTGAAGTCAAAAATGTCGTCGAAACCCTGCTCAAAATGATAGTAAGCTTAAAGTTCAATCACAAGTTTTTGAGTTCTTTCTTTTGAATTTTCTTCCTCCTTTCAGATAACGACAACACTTTTGCTCTAAATTTTAGTTTTCGGATGTTATGGAACTTTAAGAATTACATGTTGCTGATAATTATTATTTGATTCCTTAAAACATAAAACTATGTTTAAAATTTATATTTCTGATTCCATTCCTTTGAACAGTGTGTCTCGTTTCTAATTTCAGGTAACTGTTACATAAAAGAGCTTCGATGAGCGACCTCAAATCTTTTGATTTTATTTTAAAAATTCTAGCGCCAAACCAAATATATCTTCATCACTCTTCTTTACGTCAAATATCAAAAATAAGCTTTGCGTTCTCTCATCAAAAGAATATAAAATTTCAAAGATTTTCTCTGTGAAAACTCGTTTACTCTCACACTACGTATTCCTAATCATTCAACGATCTACGCGACTAAACTTTGTAGCAAAATATTTTTCTTTTGTCTCAAAATAAATGTTTTTTTTTTTTAATTTCAACACTCGCTCCCGCTTTCAATTTAATTTCTAGATAATAGGGAGCGAATAATATTTGAAAAGGATGAAACTTAAGTTACTTAGAAAGAAAGAAACGCTTTTCAACAGCTGAACACACTCGCATATCATCATGATTGAAACAATTTTATCGAAAAATCATTTTTTGGTTTTCCAAGCGATTAATGAGCACGACTCAATACTCCACGAAGCTCTTAGTACTCTTCCAAGCCACCATTGAGGACGCCTGATTTCATGCGGTCCAATACTCTGTTGACATACTCCGTCGAGTTCTCTGCGATCTTGACAACTGTCGGAGAGAAGAATTTAATTTAGTTTTTGTTGACAGCACTGCGAAGGAGAAATTTTCTTACATGTTGCTTCGGTGACGACACTTTCCATTTGCTTGTTGATTTCTTCTTGATTCCCTTGGCTACTGCTGCATTTCAGAGCTAATAATTGCTTCATGTGGTGAATGCCGCTCATGAGAGACTCTGCGTAATTAAAGATTGAATTAATAATGGGTATCTGACGTCCTTATAGACGGTGGCTACTGATGCTGAATACAAATAGAAGTGGCGCCTCTTTCCACTGGCACTTCAATTTAAGCAGCATTCGAAATTTCAACACACAGTAACAGTATATTTAATGAACTCACTATGTTCCTTCTCCAATCCAAACAATTTAATCTTGTTGGCCTCGTGCTGTGCTTTCTTCTTCAAGCGACAGGCCCGCGAAGCCAGCTTGTTCTTCTCCTTGCGCGTCTTGGGCCGAACGTTGAATGGAAGTTCGCTAACTGGGGTCATGTCGTTGATAACTCTTCCGAGTTTGTCCAACTCCTTTCCGATCGCGTTAAGCTTTTTGGGATTCGGCGTAAGATCATTTCCATCTCCTTTGCGGGCCTTTCCGCTATGCTTTATTTGAATGGACTTGAGTAATTATTGAAGGAAACAGAACAGAATCGTAAATTGATTGATAGTTGGATCATTTCGAAATTCCAAATTAAGACAAATTAAAATGGATTCTAAAGAAGTATATTGGAGTGATGATCCAATCTAGAAACTAGAGTCAAGACTTACCTTAATTCCGCGGACTGAGCAATTTGGGCTGAAAACAGGATCAGTGACTTCGTTAAGATGGTGTGGATCTTCGGCTTGGGTTTTGATGACTAATCGTTGTCCTTTGGGTCCTTTAGCTTGAACTAAAATTTGAACGGTTCATTAATAACAGGTTTTCAAGTCATTCACCGTCAAAACGCTTACCATTGTACTGCCAAAAGAAGCGAGCGTTCTTCTTGCTTCCAGAATAATGCATTTTTTGGTTGTTGTTGCTGTCGTTCGATCTGAATTGGTCTTTGTTGTCTTCAGCGTCTGAATCTAAAAAGATCGAGTGACTCATTAGGAAAGTTTTCACAGCCAAAAGTTTAGATATTCTTACCCGAACTGAAGTCTTCGTAGTGATCGCTGTCTTCGTCAGAATAAGCTTCATCTTGCGAAAAGTCGATGTTTTCGGGGCTGAGAATTTCTCCACTCAATGACGAGGTCGAGCCTTGACCTTCGGCCAAACTTCCAGTTGATAACAAGTGTGGTCGAGGTTCACGACGCTGCCACATTGCTTCCAGTCCCAAATGCGTTGGTGCCGATGACGAGAGGCGTGAGACGAAGCCACCACCCTGCATTGTTAAGCGTCGTGTGGGCAAGCCAGCTGTGGTCTGTGCCATCATTTGACTTGGCGATGTAGCTGTAGCTGCATGTTGAATTTTACCCATCAGAGCTTTTTCTGCGCTTGTTGGATCCTTCTTCATAAGCAACGAGTGCAGAGTCGAATATTTAGGGTTGTGTTGAACGGTTCCCGACGAGCCTCGAGCGGTTCGAGGTTGTCGGACGCGGGTCGGGGTGAAGTTGCCCTGCGGTGGTGGCGGGCTCAATGATGAGTTCAATGCAATCGATGAAGTTGAAGTCGAGCTGTGGCTGCCCGGAGAAAATGCGTTCAATTGACTTGGTGTGTTTGCGTTATTGCGCAAATTTGTTGAGATGGAAAGGGTGTTGGGCGGTGAGTAGATATCATTGTTGCAGAATGGAGAGTTGTTGGTCGACGGGTCGTCGTAGAAGATAATTTGTCCACCGCTGGCTTGGAACGAGGGAATCGGAGTGTTGTGGGGCGTCTGGGCGTGTGGTATGGCGATCGCGTGATATTGATTTGGAGAAAGCTGTTCTGACTGTGACGACTCAATAGCATTCTGAAGGTTCTGAAAGTTGACAGCCGTGAGTTGCGTGAGGTTCTGCATGGTAGCCTGCTGCAAATATTGATTTGAGTCTGCAGCCAGGATGTCTTCGATGTTCAAAAGATCCACGTATAAGTTATCGCCGTTCAACTCGGCTAAAGTAGGACCTTGAATCAAGTCCGATTTGTCGACTTGGAAAATATCGTCTTCGTCCATTTGGAACGGGCCCGATTTATCGTTCAGTTCTCCGGCGCCTGTGTTGTCAGCTGTCGTGTTCATCATGGGACTGACACCGTCCCACATCAGAGTTCCGGTGCCGTGGTACGATTCGCCAGGTTGAAATTCAAAAGAGTTGCTATCTGTGTAGTTTATCGCCATGGGCATTTGATTCTGTTTAATGGGATTCTCACTGATGGTGCTGAGCGGTGACTTGGAGTTCTCAAACTCAAATATAACGTCGGAGAAATCATTGGTGATGCGGCTATTGTTATTCATGTTGGAATTTGATGTGACATTACGTGGCGGTATTGGCATTGAAGCTGTCGTAAGCAAAGGATTGTTCATGGGTGAGTCCATTTTATCAGCGTTTGAATTTGAGTTGCTAGCTAAAGGTGTGGGCGGCGAAAGGGCGCCGGATGACGGCGGCGACAAATCAAAAAGCGGTGATGATGCTTCGAACTTAAGAAAACTGTTTGATGAAGAATTGCAATCATAAAAGTCAAACAACGAGTTGCTATCGGTCATGCCGTGTCCGGTGATTCACTCTCGGCTATTTTGTTTACTTCACTTTGTGTAAGATTTCGTAGGAAAATCTGAAACGAGAAAAAGCTGTGTTAGTCTTGACGAAAACATTTCAGTTCGATAACATTACGTAGTTTGTTTTCGCGCTCAAAACTGTCCGATTACTTTGTTTTGACGCTTTAATCTATCCGAGACTGACACACTTATTGAAAAGGCAAAGGTGTTTTTGTCGAGAAACAAGCCCCCGAAATGCTTATTCACTTGCTGAAGGTTCCACAATCAATGATCGGTTTTGTAAATCGCGTCGCAAAACATTGCGGCGTAATGACGACAATGATGTTTTCAAGTTACTTGAGAGTGGGTAGGGGAGCAAAAGGGTGGATGACGAAAGTTCATTGAATTTCCTTGAACAGTTCCAAGCTTTGAGGTATGAGCGAGAAAGAAACATTCACCCACGCGAAAGAACGTCTGCAGCATTGAATTCCAGCGCTGGGATTCTTACATCACGAACTTTGTATCGTGATAAGGCAATTGCGTCATAGAAAGAAAGCCTACGCGTGGTAATTCGCGGCGTATTTTTCATTTAGATGAATGAAATATTTCTACCAGATAAAATTAGAATGTTTTCCAATGTATTTCAGTTACTGAGAAATTTTCATTTCTCTTGAACTTAGCTTTAAGCACGCACCAGTGGCCAGAAAATCAAAACACGGCGATTTTGCATGCAACAACAAAAACAAAGTTGTAAATGTGGAAGCATCGATTGGGGAAAAACCCATAACAACGTGCAAAGCTTTTCGGCTGGCATGGGAGGAAGTAAATGAGAGAGATGGGAATAAAAATACTAAACAGGTGTTGTTGTTATTATTCCATCCAAGCTTGCGCTCGCTGTTTTTCGTCTTCTTCCGGCGAGCGTTCAAAGTCCACGAAGGTAATGTTTGTGTGTTTTGTTTCAGTCCGTCGTGTTTGGGGAGCATGTCGTGAGTTTCTTCTTTTCGTAAGCGTGTTGGAGTCAATCATCGTGCAATACTAATACTAGCGAGCTTCATTACCAGCTGTGGCAATAAAAGTTATTTTGCTGTTCTCGTTCAAGGTTATTCCAATGTTTTAAATGTATATGAGAAAATTTTATTCTCTGTTTATACTTTTCGTTATTTTTTTTCTCGAGTCCGGCGCTTTTTTTCTCGTGTTGTTTGTTTTTCCTTTCTATCAAGAAATCGATGACGACAATAGCGGCTCGTCGAGTAGGAAATCATAAACAACAATTGTAAAATTTGGCTATTTACCATACGCAATGTTGTTATCGGTCTTCTTGTTATCAGAAAAAAGGTTTTATGCTTCTAGGAAGCCAAAACGAGCTATGACAAACCATGACTCCCAGAAAACAAGCCACGGGTTGAAGAATCGTTTCCTAAAAGTTTATCGATTGATTAATTAACGAGTTTTTTGGAGATATCAACAAGAATAAAGCTTTGGAAATTATAATTCAATCAAAAATCAAATTGGATTATCTGAGAATCTCCATGACCGGTTGCCACTTTAGAAGCTCTCATAAGCAATCTGCTTTCTGACGAGACCGGTCTATAGGGGCAAAAACCTTACGAAAAACATGTTTTGCACAAGATTCTAACAAGAGTTTACAAAATGGAAGACGTTCTTATTCGAACCCCTTGCTTCTCAAACTGCAATTGGACTCGTTTCAACCCTAACACGAAGCATAAAGATAAAACCTGATATGCTAATGATGTCGAAGAAGGAAGATAGCGAACTTTCAAAATGTTAATTGAAGCAAATTCACATGGAATGGTGGAATTTTGTATTAGAAATTAACATAAAGACGGCTCTTCTCGTTTTTTGTTTATAATAATCATATGTTCGGCATCGAACGGCACAAACTCGATTTGTTTTCATTCCCTGAATCTCTGCCTTACAAGCACCATGTGAGTCAAACGATTACTGCGAGGGGAGAGAAGCGATCTATTATGTGTAAAAATTCTTTTGTATTTCAATTCATTTCGCTTTGGTGCTTCACATATCTCATAGTATGGTGCCAGTCCATTCATGTGACTCACAACTACAGTATCATCTATGAGCGAATTATTGATCCAAGAAAGAGAAGAAACATATTTTGTGTGTTGTTTATTTTTATACGGAAGTCGAATTGCCCAAAAGACTTTTTCCTCTTTTTTATTCTCGTGAACGGGTGATAAGAAATTTCACGAATACAACCTTGCCGTACACACGCCATCATCATCCAATCATTCACTCTTCTTCAGCAGACGACTCGCGAGTTCGAGCTGAGAAGGAAATCTCAAATTCTCATGTTTATCAACAAGCAGTCAAGAAGACTTCAATTTAAAAATATTATTGAATGGAGCAAAAAGTAAAGCAATACAATAGAACCGCGTTCAATAACAAGCGGCGTTAATTGAATTGCAGAGCGGTGAGGCTCTAGTAAACAGCCCGAGAACATTATGCGCGAGAACATTCTCGACAAAGCCCTAGGAAACGCTGGGCTAAGAATGTTTACAGGAATTAAGCGCAGATTTGCTGCTTCAAATGAAAATATTTCAATAAAATTTTCTTGAACCGCGCGCTCGACAAAAGGTTGTTAACAAGACATGTATCGTTGGCATATACATTTGCACGATAACAAACACTGGCGAGTGTTATACAATCGGAAATCGAAATGAAAACAAACGAAGTAAAAATTCTTAAGACTCCATTTGCGGGATCTTCGCACTCTCTCCCTCCTTGGGACTTGTTTTCGTTCAACAAGCGCCAATATTCATAAACACGAGCGCGTTTAGCTGCTTCAATTTGCAAATAAATTTATTAAGATATTTTTTGGATCAGGGAGGAATCGACGGGGATGAAGACGAATCCATGCATCGACTGGCTCGTTTTTACAATTATCTGTGGATGCACACTCACTGTCTAATCCGAAGAATGAAAAAAATTGTAGCTAAAATGTGGATACAAAGTTGCGAAAAAGCTACACGCGCCAACTCAATTAGATTTGTTTGAACTGGCACTTCAAGTCATGGAAGCCCTTTCGTACTCACGACACGTTCCCTATAGCCGTCTCTTTTCCACCCTATTTCCCACCCATTCGAGAAAATCATCATCATAAACAACAAACACTGAATACTTACTCACTAAATTATTTCTTCACTTTATATCAACAAATCGGCTGCTTGATATTTATAAACGTTCAAAATAAGAGTTCTTAACGAAGCGAGAGTCTAACAAAAATAGAAATTTTCTCGAGTAGACCAAATATTAAAAGAAAACAAAGTTTTTCTTTCTTTCTCTCTTTTCCTCCTCTTTTTGCACAAATTTTCGTAAATAATGTGCCCGAAAATTTGTTTCGCAATTTGCGTCCTTTAACTGGCACTTTCCGAGTGCTGCTTGGTCACTTTCACTTTGTGGGAGGTTAAACTTCGCTTTTAATCAACTTTTAACCAGATTTGACAAACTTTTGTGCTCTGCTCAAAATTTCTGCCATTAGTGTTTTGCTGTAGCTGTATGTTCTTTGTTTTGAAACTTCGTAGATTCGTACTGCTGAGGTTCTGATGAGCCTCGGTGAAGCAACAAATTCGAACAAAAAGGACTTTAAGTGAAACCTCGTTAAAACGCCAGCAGTAAACAACAAAATTTCATCTAATTCTGAACGAGCTTAAAACAGTTAACAAACTGGCAAACCTACCTACGTATATCGGAATGGATGACGCCACCATCGCTGACATCATCATCGAGCCCGACGATCTGCTGACCAAAGTGATTCGTTACGGTGCGAACTTTCATAAAAAATAATGTCGCAAAAATAACGCAAATCTTTTAGGACTGTATTTTGGTGCAATTTTCCAGATCGTTTGTATTGGAGCCGTCATTTTTCTTAAGGACTCGTCACCGCCAATGGACTACTCCGATACAGAATCCGAGGTATCCCCTCAGCTAACGCCGAAACGCTCTCATCATCGAAGCAGACGAAGTGAAAAGAAGAAGAAACGATAAGTCTACAGTCGGCGCTGATCTCAACATTTTATGTTTTCGAATCATGCGAAGGGCCGATGATCTCATGAGGCTTCGTTTGCCTCCAAACTTTCGATGTCGTACTCATTCAAGGCTGCTGCTTAATTTTTCAATGAAAAGTTGTCTGAAATGTGGAATCTAATCAAGGATGGGTAACAAAAAATCCTCAAATTTTACATAATCTCGGTGGAATTGAAAGACGTTTCACGTTTATTATTTCATAGACTTTTAATTTCTCATAAAATGACTTAGAGCCTGGAGCATTTTCAAAGTTTGATTTGTCAAATTGTGTAATATTTATGTGTATTAAAAAATGTGTGCTATTTTGCAGCAATAAAACGAAAGAGAGAAAAATACAAGACACTACCGAGCAGGCCATTAAATTAGCGAATGCAATGTTAGAATCCTTTGCTGTCTAATTGAAACTCTTTACAAATCTGTAGACTTGAATTCGGGCAATAAATTCCACCAATGGTTCTTTCCAGCGCCTTGAATTTCAGAATCGTTGAGTTCGACTGTAAGCATTCCCAAGATTGGCGATCCAATAACTTTTTGTGTTGCTACTGTTACTTCCAAAGAGCTTGAATTCATCTCAGCAGATGAAATTAAGTACTCGAAAGTAGCATCGTATACCGGGTTGCAGCTGTCCTTAACGACCACGGTTTTTCTTTTCGAATCCTTCGAGCGGCCGGGCAACAAGTACAGTTTTACATAAGGGTCCGGGATATTCGCTGGATCATTCAACGGAATATTTTTAATCTTGTGAATAACCACAATCAATCGTTGGCGTTGAACTGAATATTGAACTGTCATGTTGATGGCACCAAGGGATCCGGCTTCTCCCCCAAATGACCTGATGGATGGGTTGCGTTCCAATGACGAAGCTGACTTCTCAGAATTTCTCGAAGCAGTTGGAGACGGCGGTGTTGTAGCCAAGTTTGACATAGTGTTTGACGTCAACGGTTCTTCGAGGCTGCCAGCATCTTGGGTTGAAGAACGAGAGACTCGTGAATCTAGCTTTTTCAAGGGAGTTTTGGGCGCTTCATCCTTTGCATTTTCGATCTGAGCTGATTCATCGTCTAGAACTGGTTCTGAACGTTTCAGAATTCTCAAAGACATGGCCATGATGACCTTCGATTCTGGTCCACTCTTCTGCAACTGATGCGGCTGACTCACAATCTGCATGTCAGGCTTTTGCATCAAATGCGACAAAATGTAAGTTAATTTTCCAATTTCGTTCTGAGTCTTTTGGTCCATGATTTTCAGTTGCAAAGTGTCGTTCTCTGGGTTAGCGACCAAGAAGGTGTAGCCTATAATTAAATTGTGATTCAGTTAAACGGGCAAGCACAAAGTTTGTTTAAAGTTTAAGACCTTGTTCCCAAACTGGTGAGTCAGTTCGCATTTGAACGGAAGTTTGTTCAGTTTTCTTTCCAACGCTAAGTACCAAATATGGGTCGGGGTTACTTTGCTGACGAGCGTGCTGATGAAATTGATTGAATTTAAATTAAAATTATAAAGCCTAAACCATGTTTATCTAACCGGCAAGCCTCTTGCTGAATCTATGAAGACAGTGAGAAGCGCAGTGCTCATGTCAGTGACTCTCAACATCTGAGTTTCAGCCAAAGCTTGCTTCAAGTCGTTCTTGTCACTGCTAAGCTGCATCCATGTCAATCTTAAATGAAACCACACGTTAAATCATCGTACTTTCTATCTTTTATTCTTTTGGCAGACCTTAAATGAACCATTCCCGTCTTTGCTTGCTCAAGTGTCAGCCACGTGTCGACTTCACCCTTCTTGACTACAGTTGAAATTTCCACCGTAGCCCTAAAAGTCGTAGGTAAATGGTTAGCATGTGGCTTTAGAAAACGATGAAACTTTCAAACATCTTTTCACATTCAACTTCAAAAAAATCTCAAATTAAAACCTTATAAAGCCTCAAAATTATGAATTAGTTACAATTAGGAAAACTATGTTAAAAAGAAGAGAAATATTAACACAATAAAATGCACAAAAAAAGCCTCAACAACACAAAAACTTGAAGACTTCTGTGATCTCAAAGGGACGAGAAAAAGTTCGTCAATGAAAAGGTTTGTACAAAAATTATAGACAGCCACCAAGAAGAAGGATAGAAGTAGGTCAAGTAGCGTTAACAAGTTTCGTCAAATACTAACTTTCCAAGCGGGTCATGAACGCCGGTTCTATCCCAATCTAATAATTTTACAACACATATGGTATTGCGCACCATGTCAACACAAGCCTGTCCAGGTTAATAAACAGAGTTATTCGAGTATCGTTATCGAGACTCTCTGAGCTAATCTAAGATGACATGAGATGATCACTACCGTTCACTCTGGGTATCAAAATTATCGTTAGTCTAGTTAATATTTAGGTTCCATCGGGAAAATGTCACGGGTGGGTAAAGTTTACAGAGACAAATTCAGTTTTTATTGCGGACAACGGGCGAAGAGATAAACTTTTACAACAGTGGTCGAGGGAGTTTTTGTGTAAACTGATGAAGAAAAACAAATTTGCAACCTTTTCAGGCCAATCAAACATCAAGCCAATCTAAAATACATGGGGCAATTCGTTAAGCACATCTGCACATTTTCAATTAAATACAGCCGCGTGATTAGCGAACAGCCCATTGCTAAAGCGTGTGCCAAGTGATGATGAGATATGAAAGTTTCATAACAATTTCGAAAATTCACATTTGTTGAAGGTGGATCAAGCAACGTCAAAGCACATCGAACCAACAGCTAGTAAAAGTTTTCAAGCTACAGGTAAAACATACACCGAGACATCATCCTTGGACGGCCGGTCGACCAGTCTCGGGACGAAGTCTCGCTAGCAAAACTAACCGCCCCAAAAAATCATCATTTTGAACGCCTGGGAAAATTCCGTCGTAGTCCCACAGTTCAATTTGGAGTTCTTGAATGAGAGTTTCATTGATCTCAGCCTACGCCAACGAATTTTGAGCCAAAATATATAAAAAATTACAGAAACAACGAGAAAGTAAAATGTGAGAAGAATTTTATCAACAAATGTAACAGTCCAATAGCCTTTACTTCGACATAAAAATAATCATAAATGTGATGATGACATGTGGGAGTGATTTCGGGGATAACGATGTGTTCTCAACATGAAAGCTTTGACAGAGAAGAAAATGTAATTAAATATTAAACAGGATGCAAGAAGATTCCATTAAGATTACAATCCATGCACGTCACTACGCTCCTACCTCCACCAGCATAAAATTCAAATCGATTAGATTTTCATCCAATTCAAAATTCACCGCTCTTGCCATTCAATTAATTCTAATATTTTCAGTCAATTGACACCGCCCGGTGAATTCTCGTCTCGAGATGCACGACAAGGTGATGTCAATGTGACATGAAACGTGCTTCATGATCTGGTGTATCAGTCTGTGTTGGGTGAATTATACGTACATTCCAAGCCTTTCATCTTCCTTTGCGTCATCTTTATCATAGAGCTGGCAATCTAAGCTTTGGCCAGATTCCGCGTGGATGTTCGCCTAATTCGATTATCGACAGTAATTTTCATGATTCAAAATAAAAAAATATTAGGAGAAAAAGATTTCAAAGAATTTGCCTCAGCACAGTCAGTCTTTGATCTATCTTCTAATAAAATGGGAGTGAACATAATTCATTAAGCAGTCATGGGATATCTTTAAAAAAAATAGGGAGAGCAAAAAAGCATTCAACGAATAAATTTCATTTAGCTTGCAAGCGTTACCAAAAGTTTCATATTAAACATTTCCAATCAAATATAAAGATTCACAAACTACAATTCATTTGATTAATTGCAGCTCTTGACTGAAAGTGGCAGGTGCATTCGGGTGGGATTGTTTGAAGTTATGACGAATGTCTCTTAATTTATTATTCAGCGAGTACAGCATTGATTTGTGATTTACAACTGTCACGAACCATTGAACGATAAGAACGAATCGATAACGATCGCGTGGTGATAAAAATTTTTGGTACGCTTTAAAAGAGTTTATGAATAAAATTTGCATGGATGGGCTGGGTGTAAAGCCAGTTTAAAGCTCGAAGAATTAATTTTTGTCTGCCACCCAAATGCAACACATAAAGGCAAGGGAAAATGGATAAGCAGGGACGTCATTTGTCGAACAGAAAACTCGTCGCGACACTTTATCAATTTGCTTATTCACGATAAGATAACAGAAAAGCATGCAACGGGTTCTTTGATTTTGTTTTCGGGAAGTAAATCCGGAAGTTTGAGTTCTTAATCTGTTTCGTCTTTCGAAGGGACTTTCCGGTATGAATTTTGAAACTTTTTATCTTGTATCTGAAAGTTTTTCTTCTTTTGATGAGAGATTGATGACTATGATTGATATTTGTTGTGTTTTCTTACCTCGCACCAGTAGTCCCACTTTGGGTTGATGTTGTTGTCAATAATCTGGATGGAAGAAAAGTTTGACAAAACTTGCGAAACTCAATCAAACTCGGTCGCTTTACTTGCGTGCGGAACTGTTGAGCACCGACAGTGATGATGGCGTAAGGATCAGACTTTCCTTTACCGAGCATGCCAATGTCCATCTTCATCAAATTTTTAGCTTCAACCACATGGACACGTAAAACTCCCTCTGGCTCAGGCATCTTGAGCGACAAAGCTTCGATTTCATCGCTGAGAATGATTGGAAGCTTGTTGGGCAAGACCATAAATGCCGCCACTTGTTCAACGATGATTCTACGAAGCAAGTCAGACAAACCAGGCATGTCCAGCAAGTCGACAACGCCAACAAGATTGAAGTCGATGTTTGGGTTGTTCAAGAAGAAGATTTGCATTCCACCGAAAAGTGGCATCGTTGAAATCAAAGGCTTCATCACGATTCGGACCGTTCCGTGTATTTGGAAATCTTTTATTCCACCTCGCATGCCGCCAAGCGAGAAATTGATATCGCAATCGCCAGCGTAGAACAAATCCAAATCCATGATGACTTCGTTTCGAGAAATATTTTTATCGTAGACTTTGACGCCGCCGATACGAGGAGGCTGTGAAAATCCATCGTGTAAAGGAAATGGAGCAGGAAAGACAGAAATTTACTCACGATTGATCCCAAAATCATTCTGTCAAACTTGAATCCGTTAAGCTTGTATGCAGCAAGCGCCTTTTGGACGTTCGGTTCAATTGATTGTTTCAAGAGGTTTCGGGTGAATTGATTTGCATTTGGCCAGACCTGCTTGATGATTCTGTTCAACCATTCACAACGTTCTACGTCAGGGAAGAACACCCAAGCAGGAAGGTCGTTCAATCTGGCCAAAATAACATCTTTGTCACTCGCGTTGGCACTTGCTTTTGCAACGGCTCGTCTGATGTCATGTTGCGATCGGTACTGATCGCGGATGACGCTGTACATCAACGGACACAAAAGCCATGCGACAGACCAGTTCATGTAGCCGATAAAATACACTATGCCCACGACTGCAATCTTCTTCCCAGCGGAGTAGATGATCGACATGATTCCGCTTTCGCTGACTTTCTGTTCGAGGTCGATATTCTCCTTAGTTACTTCCTTGCTGTTGGACATTTTTTCCTCGATCTTCGCATCTACAGCGTCGATTGCCTCGTCGAGACTGTCAACAGTCACACCAGCGGCTTTCAAAAGCTCGTCTGTTTCGCTGTAATGACGAAAGTTAAATTATTTTTTTTTTAAATTGCGATGAAAATGAAAAGGTGAAACCTAAAAAAAAGCAACTCCAACAGCAATTACAAAATAAGCGGAGCTTTCATTAAAGCTTCATCGAACATTCCACAAATATTGTGCTTTTATCTGAACAAATTTGGCAGTGAAAAAAGTTTGAGCGTGGAAAAAGCGAGTAAGGAAGGTCGGCAACTCATTAATGTTTAACGGCTGTTGAGGGAAAAGGGAACAAATCGCAGACTGTACACAGAAAACACACTCGGTAACACAGTTCAGTAGTTTTTACGTTGTAAAATGAAAAATGAATTAATTTTTAAAGTTGAAAGCAGAGTGGAAAGTGTGATAAAAAATGAAAAAAAATTGCTGCGAGCTTTTTTGAACGAACCTCATCTTGATCAGTTCTCGTGAAGCTTTCTATGCGTCTTTAAATAAAAGGAAAATTAGACGAGCCTCGTTTTCTTCTCAAATGGTTTTGTTGTTCGATTTAAAGTGTAACTTTTTGCTTTGAATTGTTTTCCTCAGCGATTTGCGAGATGAACTCTGTGTAAAATAAATAAAAATAATTTAAAATAAAGACAAAATTACGAATAAATAATGAGCTGAACGAAACATATCTAAAAGCTTAGATAATCCATCACCTGTAGCATTTTTGTCACTCTGCTTAGCAAATCATGACCGATGGGAAAAGTCTTCCGGCAGAGAATCTTTTCAGAAAAACATGCTGAGAAAATGGCATCAGCTGCGTTGTAGTCTTCCATGAACAATTCCGACGCTCATGAAAGCTTCGGAAACATTTATGTTACTTAGGGCTCGTTTATGGGCCATAATATAAAGGATTTACAACCTGTCAACCCCATCCGCTCCGGTTACAAACTCAGTTCGGCGAAAAGCCTTAAGCAGCGTTTAAAAAAACCTTCAATTTTAAGGTAAACAGCCACAGCAGAAGACAAGAATTTCCGTCGTTTTAACTTTAAGACGAAGCTTCAGCAGACCTTTTGCATTTAAATTTCACCACTGAAGCTGCCATAAACAAGACTCAATCAATAACTCTAGCCAGAAGACTCGACGACACAATTCTCTTTTCTTTTCAGACTCGTCTTTGTGGCACCCGGCCTATACGAAGCATATCCTGGACACTTCAATTCTACGAAACAATTTACATGTCTCTGATGAAATCAGCATTTTGACACAGACATCGCAATTAATAAAACTCGGCAAATAATGTCGAAAAATGCCTAATCCACAAAGAATTTGTTTCTTAGTATTGCGAATCATTATCGCTGATGGTTAAACGAGCGAAAATACTCCGGGTGATATCATCATTTGTCTTCAATGACTGTTCCCCGATGACTACATGCAACGCGAAGTTTTAATATTCACAACAATGAATGATGTAATGAGACAACTACGGCAGTTTGCCTTCGACTGCCGGTGTGATGTTCAATTACAGCGATCTTAGAATTGAAATTTCTTTATCACCTTTCGGTAATTTACTATGAAGGTCTTAGGCACACAAGTGCAGAAGAATATTCAACGAAACCGGTCGTTAATACACTTCAACACATTCTCGCGGCTCGAGTCTCTGAATGTTCTTGTTTATGCCGACTTCTTCTTTTCTTTAAACCGCGCACGGCTTCGTCATTTAATTTAGAATTGAATGTCTTAGTTCAGTTATGGCATTTGCGATGTTTTTCGGCTGAAAATGATCGCTTATTGTTTTATTCTCGTTTATAGTGACTAGCAATTGGGTGGGACATCTGAAAACTTTATGGGTAACGAGGTCGGTGTAATCGCTATGATCATCGTCGTTTGATTTAAGCGACCTTATCACATTAACTGCGCATATTTGAGGCATGATTTTATCGATAGGCTTGATTCACCAACAAATCTGCTAATTAATTCTGCTTGGCAATGCCTTTCAGCGTTTGTGTGTTCATGTGATACGATCATCATCTCCACGCACATCATCTAAATGTTCTATTTTCGTGAGTTTCCATGACGGAAAATCGATTCACAAGCTTTTCCCTTGAGTTCAATTTTCCCTCAATTACTCCGTTTGACTGAAATTGAAGTTATTGTTTTAAATAATTACCATACAATCAGTGAAGTTTTGCTGATTTTGCCTGTGCGGAATATTCTATTTTTAAATGCGAAGAAAATTTCTTCGGATTTTCAATTTAAAAACGCGAATTTGCTAAGAGAATCACTTTTTAACTTCTGTTTTAGTAGAAGTTGATAATCATTCGTGGCTTATCACGATTTTAATTTCTCCAAACCCACAAAGCTGTCACACAAATTTTTGACCGTGAAAAAAATATTTTGATTGTGCAATGAACGCGAGTTCTGCTTTTTGCGACTTGAGCGAGCTGACGATCAGAGCGAACTGAACTCAAAACTGAATGAAAACACGAGAAAATTATTTTGAGAAAATGCTTGCTCAGGAACGCTCAAACAAAGCATGTCAACTTCTATGGTCATTGAGTGAGCTTTTGGTTGTGCTTTGTAAGCTTCCTTGTCATCTGAGTTGTTCTTGGGTAAATTCTGATGAGACTTTTGAATGACAGATGGGATTTATTACGAAATGAACGACGGATCGACATCTTCAGCCATGAATTAGCATTCTCTTAATTTTAGAGCGCGCTCAGAGAGAAAACACACAACCGCGAAACGTCGGACAAACAAATCGTAAACCGGAAAATTCGTTCAAATTTATTTCACAATCCGTTAAGCGGCAGCTTCTACTTAGTCACAATTTTCTGAGTTTATTCGGGCCTAGAGAGTTGATGCCGAATCCAGCACAGCTTGACTTTGAATTAGATCGACGGCCGTCTTAACACTCTGGATGGATAGGGAAATCTTGAGTAAGCTCCCTGAAATATCTTCGATCATCTTCGCGTGCTCTTTGAGACAACCGTTGGATGGCTGCTTCGATAGCTCGTCTTTAAGTAAATCAATCAGCTTCATCTGATCATTTAGGGTTTTCAGCTCTTTTCTCGACATGACTTTGGCTGCATTTGTCAGGACGTGCGACTTCAAAACTTCCTCGATTTTACGCAAGTTCTCAGCAATGCTGTTCTGGTTCTCATAGTCGGTGCTTTCCTTCACATCCAGAATGTCGGAGCAAGCGGCGATCTGCATGGATCTAAAAGGAAGGAACAGAATATTCGAGGTGTTCACTTGATGCCAAGAAAGCTAAACTCACTTTAACTTGCTGATTTCATCTGTGTAGCTCTTGACGACTTCGCTCAGACTTCCGAGACTCGAAGCTATTTTGATATTTTTCTTGTTTTCGATGATCGAGTCGCTGATCAAACCAGCGAGCAACGCGTTACCAAGCTTATTAGCATTCTGAATCTGCCTTTCGTCAGACAGCTGCGATTTATAACAAAATGAATGATCGTGGTTTTGTTCTACTGTGTTCATTGCTGCGTTCTGTGATTTTCTGCACTAAATTTTGCTTCCGATTATCTGTTAGAGCGATTTGAGCGCAACTGGTGGACAAATAGTTCCGCACAGTTGCAAGCCGCGTTCACTGCGCGAAAGAGACGTAAAATAAGTTTGAGCGGGAATTCTTACGACAGAAAATACTGAATTAATGGTGATGGAGTATCAGCGCACTGAAAAAGACTTGACTGAAGTCATTCGTGCTGCTAAGCTCGATGAGAAGAACATCACGAAGATATCTCAGGTAAAAATAGCGTTCATTGCATTCGAAGTCAAGTCACAAAAAATTTCAATTTTAGGCGATTTATTACCCCGACTTGTCTACAAATAGTAACTTCAAGCTTCTGGAGCTCGAACCGGAGATGCTAGCCGAGATCCAGAACGGCAATGAGCTTGTGTTCAAAGGTGCGCTTCACGAGAAAGTTGTCCTGTGTTCCGGCAACAAAACCTACGATGTGCGCAACGCAGAGCAAAGCAATTCGCTTCTGGTCATCCCAAAGTTCCTGCAGGCACAAGCAACCAGTCTGAGTCCTCTCAAAAGTCCCACAACGAATGGGGTTAATAAATCGATGGACAAGAGTCTCGAAGACGACGAAGAAGAGACTTCACAGCCACCGGACATCGAGCACGATATTCAACACAAGCCAATCCTGAAAATCTTCTACGAATACCTCGAGTGCCGACAAACAAAACCGAGAATCAAGAAAATTCAAGACTTGCTGCACTTGACAGTGTACACGGGGCCAGAGAATGAAGATTGCATAGATCGGAAGTCTCTGTTCACCCATCGCCAGCTGTTTGACACCTCACAATGCTCGGCTGGGGAGTTTGAAAATCTTCTGAAAAGCATCCGAGTCATTCAAATTGATGGTTACATGCGTCTGCTGGACTACACTTATGAATATCGCGTCGTCACTCTCATGTTGACCCTTATCACTGAAAACAGTTGGGACTTAAATGAGATCGATGAAAATGAAACAGTCATGTCGTTAGACGGAATCATCCCATCAGAGATCACCAACGCGGTCTTCAAATTTTACACCGAGCCAGTTTCAGAGACAGACAAGCACCGGTACGTTCCTAGGATGGTGTGCAGAATTATAGCGCAAAACGTGCTTCAGGAGGGATTGAAGTTTCATATCGATGAGTTCTTGGAAACGTGTCAAAGCGCCTTGCCCGAAGGCATGCAAATGGAAGAAAGCTTCGTTGATGGAATCGGAGTCATCGACCGGGATTCTTCTGTGCCCAGCATTCGAGGTTTGTTCGAAGAGAACATGCCGATGAATCTAAACGACCGCCTGAATTTGTTATTTAAGACAAAAGATTCTTGGACGCTACAACAGATTACACCATACATCGAACTGTTCACAACTTCACAGCTTACGGCAACGTCGCTGCTAGCGAAGCATGTCAGATCGGTGAACAAGAATGGAACTAGATTTTATATCGCCAAGCATTGAAAAGCAGTATCCCTTAATGTGGAAAGCGAAATTTGAAGATATAAACCATTTCCTAAATTTCCTATTGGCTCGCCATTAGGCTATAATTTTGCTTTTTTACTTTCTTCAATTCGTTTATTCTTTTCAGCGACCTTCCGCG